>QRFJ01000161.1:1403157-1525384 GCA_006176705.1 Cocos nucifera | reverse complement strand
GTGAGAGGATGGCCATGGGCATGGAGGGATGCAGGCTTGGGGTCGCAAGACCTCGGAGGGACGGGGTGGGAAGGAAGGAAATGGGGGTTATGGGGGTTTGAGCACCGATGAGAGAGTGGCCGCGGGTGCGAAGGGATGCGGGCTCGGGGCCGTGGGACATCGGAGGGATAAGGAGGGGAGGGACAGGGAGGGGAGGGAGGAAAGTGGGTCAGGAGGGGGGGTGGTTGAGGGGGGTTTAGGCATCGGCAGGAGGAGAATCGTGGGAAGAGCAAAAATGTGGCGAAGTATTAGCGATGGTAAATTGACCATCACTAATACTATCGGTAGAAGTATTCGTGATGGCAATTCTATCATTAAAAATACAGAGCCATCACTAATACTAATAAATTTTAAAAAATATTTTTAAAATTTTTTAAATAATTTTTTAAAAAAATTATTTACGACGATAATCTTAGCCATCGCTAATAGCCATCGATAATGAATTAATTTAATTATAATTATAATTAAAATATTTTTAAATAATTTAAATTTATTAGAGATGGCTTTTCATTGCTAATAGTTAGAAATTTGTTACTAATACCATATTAGCGATGGCAAAAATATCATTGCTAAATGCCATCGCTAATTTTAATTTTTTTTTATTTTTTTCTGAATATAATATAATTTTAAAATTTAAAATTTATTTTTATTATTTATTATCTAAATAATTATTATTAGAGTATCATCACAAAAAATCACTTCAATCCAATAGCCCTAGCTATATCGATCAATGAAATTTAATTTTGATGGCCATAAATAATCTATGATGATCTGATAGATAGAGACCACCGATGAATCTAAAAAATTATAATGATGATCTTGATAATATTTGTAGAATACTATTAAAATTTTGCTTCAATCGGATATCATTATATGGTCAATTTAGTATGAAATGATTTTGGCCATTAAATGAAAAATGAATAATCAAAAGAACAAACGATGTCCGATTAAGGCAATTTTTTAGATATATAATCTTTGGTACTATTTTAATTATTAGTAAGGTGGTGATCATAAAATTTAAACTGTACATATATGAACCATCCATGTTAAGTAGATCTTACAAAAGCACAAGTATAATTATTTAAGGACGTTAAAAATAAGTATCAAAAGATATATAATTTTGGATTGTTCATATACGCGCAATTTAAATTTTATGATCACCACCGTATAGATGATTAAATTAGTAGCAAAGATCATTATCTAAAAAATTATTTTATAATTAGATGCCGTTTGATCTTTTGATCACTCATTTTTTATTTAACAATCTGAATCATTTCATGTTAAATTAACCATGATAATGATGTTCAATTAAACTAAAATTTTGATAGTATTCTATAAATATCATCAAGATCATCATTATAAGTTTTTGAATTCAGCAATAATTTCTATCTATCAGATCATCATGCGATCATTTATAACCGTCGAAATCGAATTTGATTGATCGACATAGCTAGGACTATTAGATCGAGATGATCTTTTATGATAATACTCTAATAATAATTATTTAGATAATAAATAATAAAGATAAACTTTAAATTTTAAAATTATAATATATTTAAAAAAAATAAAAAAAATTAAAATTAGCGATGGCATTTAGTGACCATATTTTTGCTGTCGCTAATATGTATTAGCGATGAATTTCTGACTATTAGCGATAAAAAAATCATAGCTAATAAATTTATTTTTTAAAAAAAAATTAGTTGTAATTATAATTAAATTAATTATCGATGGCTCAATTTAGCGTCACTAATAATTTAAAAAAAATATTTAAAAAATTTAAAAATATTTTAAAAAAATTATTAATATTAACAATAATTTTTTTCATCGCTAATAACATAATTTCATCACTAATAATCCTACAACTAAATTTAAAAATAAATAAAATTATTATTTTTTTAATGATGATAAAACATCATCGCTAATAATTATCTACCATCATAAATAATAATAAAATTTAATTAAAAATAAAATTACTTAATATTAGTGATGGCTAATTACCATCTCTAATATTATCACCAATATCTATAGCGATGGCATAGTCTTCTCTACTGCTATCACTAATAACTATTAGCGACTGCTAAACTTTCATCGCTAAAATTATTGGTAAAAAAGATTATTAACGATGGTAACATTATCATTGCTAATTCTATCGCTAATATCCATTATTAGTGATGGCAAAAATATTATCGCTAATACTCTATTTTCTTATAGTACCTCTCGTTCTCCTTGTTTCTGACTTTAATTCTTTTTTTCCGCACTCATTCTCCTCCTTCCTACGAATCCCCTCTCGTTCTCCTCCTTTCCGGCTTTTCTCCATCTTGTCGGTGCCTCCTCTTGACCGATGGTGACCCCCTCCCTAGTGTGTCCTTCTCGGTATTCCTTGCTCCCCGCGCATCATCCTTCCTAGCATCCCAACCCCATCAGTGCCTCCTATACCATGGCCCCTCCTCGCTTGAGCCTGCCAGCACCTCCTACGCGGCCACCCTGAGCCTACCATCCTTGGCCCCTCGCTCGTGGCCACCTCGACCCCGCCAGTGTCTCCTATGACATGGTCCCAAGCCAGTTGCTCTGGCCTCGCCTCTCTTGCCGTGGCCTCGACCCCGCTGGTGCCTCATACGCCATGGCTTCAAGCTTGCCACTCCGACCTCGCCTCTCTCGCAGCTGCCCCAACCTCATTGATGCCTCCTATGCCATGGCCTCGAGCCACCGCCTAGGCCTCGTCTCATCCGTGGTTGCCTAATTCCATCGGTGCCTCCTATGCTGTGGCCTCGAGCTAGCTACCCCCGGCCCTGCCTTGCTCACTAGCCTCCCCATGGCTCCTATGCCGTGGCCTCGAGCTAGCTACCCCCGGCCCTGCCTTGCTCACTAGCCTCCCCATGGCTCCGTCCCTGCCAGCCTGACCATGTGGCCCCTACCCTACCACCCCCGGCCCATGCCTCGATTCTGCGGCCCTGTCCCTGTGCCAGCACTCCTAACATTGTGAGTATTAGCAATGGCATTTAACTTGAGATTCTATATTATTTTAGGAAAACCTATCTTCTTTTAACTTGGGAAGGAATTTGACTTAAATTTGGATATATGTACCTTACTTGTATAAATAGAGGTTTTACACATCAATTCTATCATCAATTAATGAAAGCAAAGAAGGCTCAAAATCTTGCTTTTAAAACTCATATTATTTTCTAATATCTTCTATTAGAGGTCTAAGTTGAGTGGATTGAAAGAGTTGCTTCCTTATTTCTCTAATCAAATTAGATATTTAAATCTCACATAAAAAAATTACCAGGCTCTGAGGTTATCTTAGAGCTTTCATTGACAGCCAATATTTGAGAAGATATAGGCTATCAATAAGAAGCCTGATAATATAGTTGCACATTAAATGTGCTATATTTTTATTGATTATTTATAAGTTAGTCCAGTATTACTTATTAGAGTTTGGTTTTAGCCTCGGGTTCACTAACAAAAAGTTCGAAAGGCTCGATCTGATTCTTCCAAGTGACCTTCTTCTTAAATGAATAGACAAAACTTGTTAGGGACTTCTAATTATTTTGTCCTCATCCTATCCTGCATTTTAATTATCCTTCTCCATCTCATGTGCTGGAACTACATCTTGAGTTATTTGTTGTGATAATTTTACAATCGATGGGAAGTAATTAAGGATGGAGTAACCATTTGTGTTAGTTTCTTTAACAATGGAAACACTTGGATGGTTACATTTTAGCCTTTATAACTCTATTTTTAAGATAGCAATACACAATGAGAGCTGGATAAAATTATTTATCTTGTATCTAGAAGATAGTATTGTTTGGTTACAGTACTAATTAAATATCTTGGATTGACTCATGAGATTGAGATATTAAAGAAGAGTTAATCCAATAGAATTTACTTTTATAGTACATAGCAGATTTCTTAGCTTATGGAAGAATGTAAAACTTTCTCTCCATCTAAGACCAACCTTTCTATATATAAATTGATATAAGGTAAAGCCACATAGCTGATAAATAACTTTGAATAATGAAAGGTATAGTGGATTTGAACCCTATCCTCATTCTATGACCTAATAACTAAAGATATTTAGCAAGGTCAAGAAAAGATAAAATGACATTTATACCCTTACAAATCTCAAATTTAGCCTCGTTGTTTTTCATTTGTTTCTCGTTATGGGCGGCTATGATATACTAAGTTTTAGTTTACACAACTTTCTTCTCTTCCTTTCTTAATTTTAGATATATACGGGCACATGGAACACTTGCATTAATTCAAGAAATATAGGATGCATGGTAGCTTTCTATAATCTAATAATAAGAGATGAACTTATATTTTATTAGTATTTTTATGTTATATCTTATAGAATTTATGTTTATTTATTGACCAAAGATAAGTCTAATATGCAATAATAGTTTTAGATTTGTACGGCCATCTCTTGTCTCTTGAACTTCCGACAGTGAGCCCCCAGCCGCCTCTTGTCATTCCGAGCCACCAATCCACCTCCCCCCAGTCTCTCGTAGGTGCTTTCTTTTCCACATGTCTTTAATTCTTTTTCTTTTGTTTGGAACCCTTCTCGAGTTTTTCATGTAGGTGCTTCTACCTTTTTTCTCAAGTGCAATCTTTCCCCCATATATCTGAAAAAGAGAAAGAGGAAAAAGAAGGGAAAAAGCAAAAAAAAATTTTTGAATAATCTATGCAAGAACAGGTCTTTCTTTTTGATTTTCCAATATTTTTTAAATTTTTATTGATTTTTTTTATATTTTTCTCTGCATTTTTCTTTACTATGTCCGTTCTCAATGTCTCAATCAAGTAGGAAGCGGGATCCTCGCCGAGATGACGAGGTAGATGTGACTTGTAGAGTCTCTAATCATAGTGAACCTTTTCCACTATTCCATTCAAATGATCTTAGTCATGTTCAATGATATCTCCTTTATTTTATTTTTAATTTTTATTTATTTATTAAATTTATTTATTTTTAGAATATGTTATCTCTAGACATGTATTTTTGTAGTATATATGGATATATATCGAGTGTGTTATGTACGCATATATTTTTATATAATTATATTTCTAAAATATTTATGAAGTTGAAGTGTAAGGACTAGTTGGAGGATAAGAAAAAATTGACAAAAGAAAAGATTAAACTACCAATGCTTAAAACATGCTCATTATTTTTATCTTTTCTATATTAATTTTTATTTAAATACATAGATATTTTTGAAAAATATTTTTTTAAATAGTTTGTATTATCCAAACTTTTGATAAATTATCCTGAAAGAGATTCTAAATACTTTGGAACAACCTTATATACTTCGATTCAAGATTCCTAATCTTTTCAAGTTTTGGAACCTTCTAAAATTTAGATTCAAAACAATAAGTAAGAAAAAGATGGTTTACAATGATAAATAAAAATTAGCTCCTTAATGAGCACTGTTAGAGATAAATTTTGCTTCCATCGAAGTCCAATATGATGCTTAGCCCAATGCAACCGGTAATCATGGAAGAGCTTTAGCAGCCAAACCTTAGCCGAACTCCTTCAGCCGATCGAACTCTCCAGCGGTCGAGCCCCAGTCGAATCCCTTCAGCCGGCTGAACTTCTCAGCAGTCGAGCTCTAGTCGAACTCCTCCAACGGTCGAATTTTTGCTAAACTCTTCAGGAGCCGGACTCCTCTCAGACTTCTTCTTCGGCTGGATTTTTTCAGAATTTGGACTCCTCTTAGACTTCTCCTTCGGCTGAACTTTCTTAGAATCCAGACTCCTCTCAGACTTCTTCTTCGATCGAACTTTTTCAGTATCCGAACTCCTCCCAGACTTCTCCTTCAGTCGAACTTCTCCAAGAGTCGGACTCCTCCCAGACATCTCCTTCAGTCGAACTTCTACAGGAGTCGAACTCCTTCTAGACTTCTCCTCCAGTTGGATTCCTTTAGGAGCCAAACTTCTTCCAGAATTCTCCCTTAGTCGGACTTCTACAGGAGCCGAGCTCCTTTCGGACTTCTCCTCCAGTCAAATTTCTTCAGGAGCCGAACTCCTTCTAGAATTTTCTTTCAGTCGAATTTTCACAGAAGCCAAACTCCTTCCAAATCTCTCCTTCAGTCGGACTCCTACAGGAGCCAAACTCCTTTCGAACTTTTCTTTCGATCAAATTTCTTTTGAATCTCTCCTTCAGTTGGATTTCTACAGGAGCCAAACTTCTTCTAGACTTCTCCTTCAACTGAACTCATCCATAAGCTAAACTCCTTCCGTATCTCTCCTTCAGCTAGCATAACTCGCAGATGATTTTCTCTAGCCATATTTTCTTTGAAAGTTCGAACTCCTCTAAATTGATATATGTCGGAGTTCTTCACCAACCAATGCCTGCTTCCTCCGAACTACAGTCATTAAATCTCAATGAACAGTCACCATCAGTCTGCTATAGGTGATGCTATAGATGGTGCTACAGATGGTGGCCCCCTTCATGATAGACTCCATCAGGCCTTGAGTGGCTGCTACTGGATGGTATAGCTATCACTATCAGTCTGACGATATCTTTCTCTCCATACCGAATTTCATGCGATCTCGAGTGGCCCGCCATCAGACGGTATGGCTGTCACCATCAATCAAGCTTCATCTATAAAAAGGGATCCTCTAGATACGTTTTCTCTAAGCTCTCTTCTCCTTCCCAAAACTCTGTCGAACTTTTGCTTAAGCACTTTATTTCTGTTGGTCAGAAGAGCTGACTTGATCATCAGAAGATTTTGCCGGAGCCACCACCATCGACTCCGGATGGAGCTTTATTTTGTAGGTCACCGACGGTGACCTCATCCTCCACCACTCCAACTCATCCTAGCATCAACCAAATTTTGCACTAACAGAATTGACGCTTGAGGAAGGACCTCTATCTCTGAGGTATCCTTATTCCTAAAGAAGTGCTCAATTGATCCTGTCGACCTTCTTCTCCAAGATTCATCTCCATCCTCTTTCTCAATCTCAAGAAATACCTCAAAAGAAGGTGACTATCCAGAGATCTATCGCTTCTATCGTCAGATCTGAGTCGAATCCATCCATTCTTGCTCCATCATTGGTACTTCAACCTCCACCTCCATCGATGATCATGGTAGATTCGAAGCAGTTTAACCTGCTAATAAAGCAGGTTCAGGGCCTCACTGAGATAGTGCAGGCCATGCGGCAGCCCCTGATGGTGATTCTATCAGAAAATCTGTCATCAAGATATCGAAAATCGATCCCAAGGAAGAACACTTGGGCTAGCATACTCGTCGTCCCTGAAAAGAAAAAATAGAGAGCAGAGGATCTATGTTCGGATTATGAATCTTCTCTGAAGAAAATCCTCTCCATCTGTAGTTGGAAGTCATCCAAGATCTACGATCGAGACAACATTCTCGATCATAAATTTTGGGAGATGGACCGACGAATTGAGAAACTCCACCATGTCATTCTGGCTCGCTATGACGACGTCTGCACCGATCTTCCTTTCTCTCTCTGAATTATGCAAGAGCCCATTTCGTCGAACTTCGAATTTTTTTTGATTTGAAAGCTACGATGGAACCTCTGATTCGGTCGATCATCTGAAAGCTTTTCGGACCATGATGCTGCTCCATGGCGCATCAGATGCCATATTATGTCGAGCTTTCTTATCTACCTTAAAGGAAGTAGTAAGAAACTGATACTCGACATTGAAGCTAGGTACGATCTTCTTCTTTGACCAGATGAGCCATCAGTTTATGGCTCACTTTGTCAGCAGCTGACGTCCATGCCGAGGTTTGAATTTTCTGATGAACATCAAGCAGAAGGAGGAGAAATCCATCCGGGCTTATGTCATCCAGTTTAATGCTGCTGTGTTGGAGGTCCGAAACCTGGACCAGTCAGTTGTGATGGCCGCACTCAAGGGTGATCCTTGGAAGAATGATTTGCTGTTCTCTCTGAAGAAGAAGTATCCTAAAAATTTTATCGATCTGCTAGCTCGGACCGAGGGATATGCCCGTGCGGAAGAAGCCTTCAAGTTGAAAGATGAAGAAGCCATAGAAGAGCGGCAGACGGGTGAGTCTAGCAAACCCATGACTGATGGAGGGCCGAATGAAGTTCGACTATGCTCACGAACTTTCTCTGAGTGCAAACGAGGCTAAACTCTCCGTCGAGCTCGTCATCAAAGAAGTTCCAACAAAAGGGCATGAAGTTTTCCCTCAGGAGGTTTCACAGGAAGATCGAATGAAGCTCAGCCACGCTCATGGACCCCCCCGAGTGCAAGTTAGCTCAAATTCCTTCATGAGCTCGTTATCAAAGGAGCCCCAACAAAAGGGCATGAAGTTCTCTCCTCAAGAGATTTCACAGGAGGGCCGAATGAAGCTCGGCCACACTCACGGACTCTTCCTGAGCGCAAGCGAGGCTAAACTCCTCCTTAAGCTTGTTGTCAAGAAAGCTCCGATGGAAGGGTGCGAAGAAGTTTCCTCCAGAAGGTTTTACAACTACGCCCCCCTCAATGCTCCACAGACGTCGGTCTGAAGCAAGCCAATGGCGCTACTGCAGCTAGAACCACCAATGAGGGAGGAACAATAAGAAGATTAACCGCCTTCTGGTATCATCGATGCTATCTTTGGGGGGCCTAGTACTTCGGTGAGTCACTGTCTCTCAGCCTCAGAGTCAGAAAAAGCTTACTCCAAATTGGAAAGGCCCATATAAAATAGAGAAGATTGTCCGGTCTGGGACTTACTGCCTGAAGAAGCTCGAAGAAACAACGCTCCCACGAACTTGAGACTCAGAGAATTTGAGAATGTACTATCGTAGCCATGTTAGGAATAGGAGAAGAATCTCATCCTAACATGAGCAAGTCAAAGACCTCATTCATTTTAGATGAGATGGAAAGAGAGATCCTGACAATGGCCCTTATGTGCCCCCATAGTCCGTTAGGAATAGGAGGAAAACCTCGTCTTAATGTGAGCAAAGTCGAAGGTCTCATTCATTTTAGACGAGATGGAGGGAGAGATCCTAACAATGGCCTTTATGTGCCCCCACAGCCCATTAGGAACATGAGGAGAACCTCGTCCTAATGCGAGCAAAGTCGAAGGTCTCATTCATTTTAGACGAGATGGGGGGAGAGACCCCTGACAACGGCCCTTATGTGCCCCTACAGTCCATTGAAAATAGGAAAAGAATCTCATCCTAACGTGAGCAAAGTCAAAGACCTCATTTATTTTAGACGAGATAAGGGGAGAGATCTTAACAACGGTCCTTATGTACCCCCACAGTCCATTAGGAACAGGAGGAGGACCTCGTCCTAACGCGAGCAAAGTCGAAGGCCTCATTCATTTTAGACGAGATGGGAGAGAGGCCTTGACAATGGTCCTTATGTGCCCCCACAGCTCATTGGAAATAGGAGGAAAATCTCATCCTAACGTGAGTAAAGTCGAAGGCCTCATTTATTTTAGACGAGATGGAAGGAGAGGCCCTGACAACGGTCCTTATGTGCCCCCATAGCCCATTAGAAATAGGAGGAGGACTTCATCCTAACATGAGCAAAGTGGAAGGTCTTATTCATTTTAGATGGAATGAGAGAAAAGGCTCCGACGATGGCCCCATCATGCCCGACAATAATAGGAGATAAGATCTTCTTCAACTTCGGCTGGAGATAAGATCTCCTCCGAGCTTCAACTACAACTTCAACCTCGATTGGAGATAAGATCTCCTCCGAGCTTCAACGTCTACGTTAACAGGAGATAAGATCTCCTTCAACCTCGGTTGGAGATAAGATCTTCTTCGAGCTTCAACTTTAACATCAACCTCGGTTGGAGATAAGATCTCCCTCGAGCTTCAACATCTACGTCAACAGAAGATAAGATCTCCTTCAACCTTGGCTGGAGATAAGATCTTCCCCCAGCTTCAACTTCAACGTCAACCTCGGCTAGAGATAAGATCTCTTCCAAGCCTCAGAGTCTACGTCAACAGGAGATAAGATCTCCTTCAATCTCAGCTGGAGATAAGATTCCTTCGAGCTTCAGCTTTTACGTCAACAGGAGATAAGATCTCTTTCAACCTTGGCTGCTGGAGATAAGTTCTCCTCTCTGAGCTTCAACTTCAACATCAACCTCAGCTAAAGATAAGATCTCCTTCGAGCTTCAACATCTACGTCAACAGGAGATAAGATCTCCTTCAACCTCGGCTAGAGATAAGATCTCCCCCCGAGCTTCAACTACAACTTCAACCTCGGCTGGAGATAAGATCTCTCCCGAGCTTTAATGTTTACATCAATAGGAGATAAGATTTCCTTCAACCTCGACTAGAGACAAGATCTCTCTCAAGCTTCAACTTCTATGTTAATAGAAGATAAGATCTCCTTCAACCTCGATCAAAAGATAAGATCTTTTTCGAGCTTCTACGTCAACAGGAGATAAGATCTCCTTCAACCTCGACTAGAGATAAGATCTCTCCCGAGCTTCAAAATCTACGTCAATAGGAGATAAGATCTTCTTTAACCTCGGCTAGAGATAAGATATCTCCTGAGCTTCTACGTTAACAGGAGATAAGATCTTCTTCAACCTTGGCTAGAGATATAAGATCACTCTCAAGCTTCTACATCAACAGAAGATAAGATCTTTTTCAACCTCGACTAGAGATAAGATCTCTTTCAAGCTTCTACGTCAATAGAAAATAAGATCTCTTTCAAGCTTCTATGTCAATAGGAGATAAGATCTCTTTCAACCTCGATTAGATATAAGATCTCTCTCGAGCTTCAAAGTCTAGTCAATAGAAAATAAGATCTCCTTCAACCTCGGCTAGAGATAAGATCTCTTTCGAGCTTCAAAAGTCTACATCTACGGGAGATAAGATCTTCTTCAACCTTGGCTAGAGATAAGATCTCTTCCGAGCTTCAAAGTCTACGTCGATAGAAGATAAGATCTTCTTCAACCTTGGCTTGAAATAAGATCTCTTTCGAGCTTCTGCATCAATAGAAGATAAGATCTCCTTCAATCTTGGTTAGGGATAGGATCTTTCTCGAGCTTCAACGTCTATGTCAATCGAAGATGAGATCTTTTTCAACCTCAGTTGGAGATAGGATCTCTCCTCAGCTTTAATGTCTGCATCAACAGGAGATGAGATCTTCTTCAACCTCGACTAGAGATAAGATCTTTTCTGAGTCTCGACTTCAACTTCAACCTCTGCTGAAGATAAGATCTCCTCCGAGCTTTAACTTCAATGGATGCAAAGCTCGAAAAAGAACTTCGGCAATCATCTTTTTGTACTTTCTTTCTTCGAATTTTGAACTCAAAAATGGGGGGGGGGAGGACTATTGTTGGGGATAAATCCCACTCCCGCCAAAGTCTAGTCTGATGCTTAGCCCAATGCAATCGGTAATCATGAAAGATCTTCAGTGGCCAAACCTTAGTCGAGCTCCTTCAGCCGTCCGAACTCTCCAACGATCGAGCCCCAGTAGAATCCCTTCAATCGGCTAAACTTCTCAGTGATCGAGCCCCAGTCGAATCCCTTCAGCTGGTCGAACTTCTTAGCGGTCGAGCCCTAGTCGAACTCCCCCAATGGTCGAATTTTTGTCGAACTCTCCAAGCCAAACTCCTTCTAAACTTCTCTTTCGGCTGGGCTTCTCCAGGATCTGAACTCCTTCCAAACTTCTCCTTCGATTGGACTTCTCCAGTATCCGGACTCCTCCTAGACTTTTTCTTCGATCGGACTTCTCCAGAAGTCAAACTCCTCTCAGACATCTCCTTAGATCAGACTTCTACAGGAGCCAAGCTTCTTCCGAACTTCTCCTCCAGTCGGATTCTTTTAGAAGCTGAACTTCTTCCAAAAATCTTCTTCAGTCGGATTTCTATAGGAGCTGAGCCCCTTCCAAACTTCTCCTCCAGTCGGATTCCTTCAGTTGCCGAACTCCTTCCAGAATTTTTTTTTAGTTGGATTTTTATAGGAGCCGAACTTCTTCTAAATCTCTCCTTCAGTTAGACTCCTATAGAAGTCGAACTCCTTCGAGACTTCTCCTTCGGTCGAACTTCTTCAGGAGTCGAACTCCTTTTGGATCTCTCCTTCAGTCGAATTTTTACAGGAGCCAAACTCCTTTCGGACTTCTCCTACGATCGAACTCATCTAGGAGCCGAACTTCTTTCGAATCTCTCCTTTAGCTAG
The DNA here is from genome assembly GCA_006176705.1 of Cocos nucifera. Taxonomy (NCBI): domain Eukaryota; kingdom Viridiplantae; phylum Streptophyta; class Magnoliopsida; order Arecales; family Arecaceae; genus Cocos; species Cocos nucifera. The sequence goes on along the minus strand of QRFJ01000161.1, from coordinate 1,513,234 downwards.
CGTTTCTTCCAGATGATCTCCTCTAGCCATATTTTCTTTGGAAGTTCGAACTCCTCTGAAATTGATATATGTCAGAATTTTTCACCAACCAATGCCTGCTTTCTCCGAACTACGATCATTAAATCTCGACAAACGGTCACCATCAATCTGCTACAGGCGATGCTATAGGTGGCGCCTCCTCCGTGATAGACTCCACCAGACCTCGAGCGATATGCTACTGGACGGTATGACTGTCACTATCAGTCTGACGATATTTTCCTCTCCGTACTGAATTCTACATGGCCTCGAGCGGCCCGCCGCTAGACGGTATAGTCGTCACCATCAATCAAACTCCATCTATAAAATGAGATCCTTCAGATACGTTTTCTCTAAGCTCTCTTCTCCTTCCCAAAATTCTGCTGAACTCTTGCCTGAGCACTCCATTTCTGTTGGCCAAAATAGCTGACTTGATCGTCGGAGGGTCCCATCGGACCCACCACCACCGACTTCGGATGGAACTTTATTTTGCAGATCACCAATGACGATCTCATCCTCCTTCACTCCAGCTCGTCTCGGCATCAATCAGATTTTGCACCAACAAGCACAATAGATCATTAAATGTACTTATCTCAGAATGGAAGAAACCTGAGAACATCCTTAGATGGAATGAAGAGTTGAATCTACTTTTGAGAGGTGGTGAAGGTTCAAATGAAGGCATTTTTAATTTGGAGCTAAAAAATCTTTTTAATTATTTTTTTAAATTTTTTTTAAGTTTTTTTTTTTTTTGAATGCCTTTATACCTTCAATCAATATTGGAGAATGAGTAGTAGCCATTGGAAAGTATTTATTCAATATTTAATATGCCAAAAATGGATCAAAAAATTAGTCGTTATAAAAATTTTCATCACAGGGGTCGACTCGTGGATTATCCCTTGTGGTAAAATAGAAATATCTTATTTCTATTTTTGAATAGCAAGATAGCAGAGATCGACCAATGGGTCATTTCCTGGCAAAGAGATCATTCCCTGGGTCAACCCTTTTTATATGCCACTAAAAAAAGTAATTATAATTTTTAAAAAATTAATAAACTATTAGTGACGACATTAGCGACAGTACCTGCTAGCACTAATAATTTTTTAAATTTAAATTTAAAAAATAAAATAAAAAATATTAGCGATGGCATTAGAAAATTAATAAACTATTAGTGACGACATTAGCGACAGTACCTGCTAGCACTAATAGTTTTTTAAATTTAAATTTAAAAAATAAAATAAAAAATATTAGCGATAGCATTAGAGACGAAAAATATCATCACTAATATTTTTTTAAAATTTAAATTAAAAAAATAAAATAAAAAAGTATTAGAAATAGAATTAACAATAGGATATGTTATCGCTAATAGTATTTTAATTTTTTAATTATAAAAATAAAATAAAAAATATTAATGATATACTATCTAATACCGTTGCTAATTATTTTTATTAGTGATGAAAATTTTGTCGTTACTAATAACCATAATTAGTAAATAGATTTTATCTGATAAATTTTTATTAATGGTTAGCCATTGTTAATAGCATTAGCGATGGTAAATCCCTTATTAGCGATGGTATTTAGTCATTGCTAATAATATTTTTTCTTATATTGGACCATTCACGAATTGCACCCCATGAGCGGCTCCGATCTCTATCTTTAATAAGAGTCTCAATGAGACTCTTAGGTACGATATTTTTTTTCTCGTGCGCCTAATTTTTATTACAGAATTTTGATTTGATCATCGAAGGATGCTTACTTGAGCCATCTCTGATTGAAACTTTTTCATAGGTTTCGTCATTAGGAGACTCAACACCATCCAATCTAGCTACTTCGATAAAGATCGAAATTTTATGGTAACAAAATTGATGCTAAAGAAAGAGAGTAAATCTTTTACATCCTTTTGTTAATGGAGCATGCGATCGATAAAAATAATAGCACTCCAAAGAGCAACTTTTCGGCATTCCAATACTATTAACTCCTGGTTGGTGGAGAATATTCCGATCAATCATTAACCTCAGGCACAGTAATCAAAGGTTCCACCTCCACATATGAGAATCAAAATTCTGTAGCAATATCATGCATATTTTTAATCTTTAAGTTATAGTTTCTTAAATGTGAAGGAGGCGAAAGTGCCATCATTTATTGAGGAAGGTAAGAAAATGGTAGAGGAATGCAAAGTGAGAGAGTAGATGGAAATAGTGAAGGCACTTGGAATTAGATACGGTGGGAACTGTTATGAGGCAAAGCAAATATAAAATATCAAGTTGAAAGGTTCAGCAGCTGCTGTCCAAGTTCTCAAAAGCCACTAATACTTTTTGGAGCCAATCAAAGACTCGAGTTGACTCCACAAGGTGCGATGTCCATCAGCGCTGATCCATTGGTACATAAATGTTTCCAGCTGCTGGAAATCTGAAGAGTTCTCTGCAGAGTGGTTGGGTAAATTGAACTCGACCGTTTGACGAAAACTCTTCTGTTCCTTCCCTTTCAGACCTCCAGACAAACCGCTGCTGTTAAGTTGCTATTTTGCCTTTCTAATTTCCGATTGAAACTCCCTGCCATTCCACTTTGGAGATTGCTTGTAGAGATTATAACCAATGGGATGCAGCTGGCTAGGGCCTACCAACATTGTCCAGTTGTGGTGGCTAGATATAAAATAGATTTGGAGCATCTAAGGCACAATTAATGAGGAACTAGGTACCAAATTATATAATTAATATATATAAATTACTAGCCTCGCCATCATCCATTGCTGATTGATGTGTAGCACGTTTCAATGTTTTCATGCAAAACAAAGTTTGCTATCTAGGAATTATTGCACTTAAAGGACACAAAATACCAAACCACTAAACTATACCCGCTATATATTTATTATTGTATATGAATGAATTATTTATCGAACAAAAGAGTGAGACGCAATCAAGATAGCAGAATCATGAAAATTTTAGCGTTGACGCTTCGTCCTGCCGGAGACTTAAACAGGCGAAGAGCAGAAAGCTTACTTAAATAACATAAAAAAAATGTTAGTTATATTATACTTTTTTTTTTTCGTTTGATAGAAGTTATTACTTAAGTCCATTATTTCTTATAGAAAAATAAAGTTTAAAATAATTTAAAAAAAATCAAATCATTTTATATCATTACATAGGGCTATCAGGGAAGTTTGAATTTTTATGATAGAAATATTTTATGCATTATGGATGGTACAATCACACGTGCATTGTTCGTGCATAAGTCAATCATGGTCCATGCAGCAACCTGCATTTTTTTTTTTTTTTTTTTTTGTGAATGTCCAAATCCTTTCTCCCATCATATCATGGAGGCCCATCTATTGATCTTTAATTAAACTCACCTTGGGTCCTCCTTCACCTAGTACAGTTGCTTTTCAAAATTTTAAATAGTCATTACATACCTTTATACTTTTCATTTGAGAAAATACACAGCCATATGATCTTGTAACCGATTGTTTGGCATCGATCAGCAATGACCACCCTTTTTTTTTTTTTCCCCATCTTTTGAATGAACAATGACTTCTACTTATAGGCAACATGTTGATCGAATATTTAAGTTCTAAAAATTTTTTTCGACTTTCTAACGATGTGCATCCATCTTTTGAACAGCTTCTTCTTGACAACATATTGATTGAATAATTAAGTTGTAAGATTTTTTTTTAACTTTCTAATGATCTACATGCGTACGTGAGATATTGTCCTCTTCGATTTTTGGTTGCTATAGTATGAGATCTCATGATTTTATTTTTTAAAAGATATATTATAGAAGAGAAAGTCCATTCTATATAAGTTAGAGTCATTCTTTCCTCCTACATCGTAATAGATAACAATATTATTGAAGTGTTATCTTGTATGTATAATATGTTTGTTAGAAATGCAAGGAGGAGAATTTTGCATCCAACATTATATGGTGTTTAACTTAAAAAGGGAAAATTCTTATGTCTATTTAATTAGGTTGTTTACGAATGGATAGAGTTATCATAAAATGCCATGCGATACTGACGGTTCTCACATTTTCATAAAATGCTCGGGTATCATCGACTTCACCCCCTTTTAATCTCCAAAGACAACTGCATGGGCATCAGTGGTCTTTTTTTTTTTTTGTGTGTGTGTGTGGGGGGGGGGGGGGCGGGGGTAAGGAAACATCTTCATTACATGGTAGATACAGCACTGTTTACCGACTTCATCAGCAAGCTTATTACAACGTGAAGACATGGTAAACAGAGGATGATAACCATATTTACAGCATAAGGGCTGGAGATAAAAAGGAGGTAGATTATAAAATTTCTTATATAAAAGGAAAACAAAGGAAACTGCTGTTTAATAACAAAAGATTGACCATCGAACCATGGAACAGAGTCACTGCTGTTGGTAGAGAAAATGCCCCAAGGATGGTGAATATATAGAGTAGTACAAGAGTGCATATAGAGATATCTGACACAGTAGCAATAATGATCCCACATCAGTTGAGAAAACTCTTGAGCTATTCATACTGCATCAGCTGGATCGATTTCTTGGGTGTGCACATGAGATAGGAAATGGTACAATATGGATGCACTAACATAATATAATAAACTGAATGTGCTGCCATAACATTGATACAAAGACTGATACTGGCACAGGTGCAGATGAAGCATAGAATAAGTTAAATGCTCCAGATTTCTATTTGTACCATGCAACCATAGCCATTCAATCCTCCACATGATTGGATCAACGCACCATCTGATGCAGAGTGAGAACCATTCATACGTTGTTAATCTTCCAATGTAATAAACCAAGCCATCCATGAAGCGTAAGCAACATAAATAGAATTGTTCGGCATTGTGCTCCCTTGCTAAATCTTTGATGCTGATTGGCCCCCTGTTAACCAATGTATAACCCGTTAATCTTTGATGCTCCAATTGGACTGAAGCTCAAACAAAATTATGGACAAGTAGAACATATTAATTAATTCCTCTGCGATCCGTTATGCATCTTCTCTAGAATTTAGCATGTCGAACTGCTTGTACGCTAGAAAGTTTTTTGGGTTGTTATATGTTTCGATTAGCCTTGGATGGCTCACTAATTCCATAAAGTCAACTATTCTTATGCGAACTTATCATGAGGAAATGCAACCGGTATTTCTTTTTTCTTCTCAAAGTTACAGAATGCGCATCTAGACATAACACAAAGTTCCATAAGGTGTTATCTTGTAGCTACATAATTTTCAAACACACACCAACTCAAATAAGTTTCCGACATATCACACCTTTCAAACCTGCATGCAACGTGCAACATTTTCTGTAGATTTTGTAAATCCATTGTGGATAAAGCAATGTCCACCACTCCATTGACAGCTCTCATAAAACAGGGGATGAGCCCACTGATCAGAATTGAGTTGGTATTCTCACCAAATGTGAGTCGAAATGGAGAGATGCGGTCTTTCAACATTAGTCGTGATAGTATGAGCTCCATAAGGTATATTGAACATTACGTTATATACATTGCATGGAGCTCAGGTAATCATGTGGATTATTGGATAAACACGGACATCCGTATCTCACAAGGTTCAGCTTGAGACCCCAATTGCAAGAAACTTATCTCCATATCTTGCCTATAGCCATGGGTCCCGCCACCTAGGCGTGTTCCCATCGCCGGCCCCTAACTAGGGGATTACTTTAGCCTGCCTATGGGAGTTGTTGATCATTATCTTATTATTATTTTTGTGCAAGATTATTATGAGCAAACACTTGGATAAGTTCGGGCAAGAGCCTTATCCATTGCGTGCCACACGTGCGAAAGCTCAAGACTAATGAGGGGATTTAGCGTGTCGAAAAGGGTAAACTTTTAGGTATTGTGGGCCAATGTTGTGGCCGATTGCTACAGACATCTCATCTAAGCTTTTATATATATATATATATATTTAAAGAGAGAGAGAGAGAGAGAGAGAGATGAGCTTTGTCTTTATCCCACACGTTACATGGGATATGGCCGGCGATGGGGAAGGATTTATTATTATTTTTTTTTTTTCTATAATCGAATCCATAGTTTTGGGGGTTAATTAAAGTGATGACATATCAATAAAAATTATTAGAGATAAAGTCCATTTTTACTGAAATCCAGCTTGATGCTTAGCCTAATACAACTGGTAATCACAGAAGAGCTTTGATCGAAAATTCTCCTCCAGCAGTCGAATCCCAACCGAACTTCTCCAGCAGCCAAACATTAGCCAAACTCCTTCAGCCAGCCAAACTCTTCCAACGGTCAAACATTAACCAAACTCCATCAACTGATCGAACTCTTTTCGAACTCCGCATTCAGTCAAATTTCTATAGGAACCGAACTCCTTCTGTATCTCTCCTTCGGTCAGATTTCTATAGGAGCCGAACTCCATCCGGACTTCTCCTTCAGTCGGATTTCTTCAGGAGTCGAACTCCTTCCGAACTTCTCCTTCGACCGAACTCCTACAAGGAGCCGAACTCCTTCCGGATCCGAACTCCTTCCGGATCTTTCCTTCAGACAGATGTTTACAGGAGCTGAACTCCTTCTGGATCTCGCCTTCAATCGGACCCCTATAAGAAGCCGAACTTCTTCCGGATCTCTCCTTCAGTCGAATTTCTATAGGAGCCGAACTCCTTCCGAACTCCTCATTCAGTCGGATTCTATAGGAGCTGAACTCCTTTGGGACTCCTCCTTCAGTCAAGTTTCTATAGGAGCCGAACTTCTTCCGAACTTCTCCTTCAGCCGAACTCCTCTAGGAGTCGAACTTCTCCTTCAGTCAAATTCTTCCAGCAGATTGCTTCTCGCCAGACATATTTTCTTCGAAAGTCCGAACTCCTCTGAAATTGATATATGTCGAAGTTCTTCACCAATCAACGTTTGCTTCCTCCAAACTACGGCTATTAAATCTCGATGAACGGTCGCTATCAGTCTGACGACGCTCCTTCCTCCGTAGCAAATTTCATGCGGCCTCGAGCGGCCTACTACCAGACGGTTATGACTGTCACTATCAGTCTGACGATGCTCCTCTCTCCATAGCAAATCCCATGAGCCCTGAGCGGCCCACTACCGGATGGTATGGCCGTTACTATCAATCAAATTTCGTCTATAAAAAGGACCCTCCAGATACGTTTTCTCTAAGCTCTCTTCTCTTTTCTATAATTCTGTTGAATTCATATCCGAGCATTCCATTTTTGTAGGTCAGAAGAGCTGACTTGATCGTCGAAGAATTTTATCAGAACCACCACCATCGACTCCAAATAGGACTTTATTTTGCAGGTCACCGGCGGCGACCTCGTCTTTCCTAGCTCCAGTTCGATCCGATATTAATCAGATTTTGTACCCATAAAAATAATTTTAAGTTGGATGGCATTGCAAAGCTGAGATATTTTTTTTCCTTTCCTTTCTTGTTCACCTAACAGAAGTGAGATACATTAATCAGCAGGATTGGATGTCTTTTGATTTTGGCCTCACAGAGAGATCATTGGTTCACATGATACCTTGGACCAGTTTGGCGATAACAAATATCTAGGTTATGCTACTAGACTACTGAAAAAGATGTTTGTCTCTTTAATTAATGTACACGTATACAAATGAGCTTTTGTGGTTCTTGGATGTCCAAATGCTCTAACCGGTACCAGCTTATCTACTTCCATTTTAATGGCTTTTGCTCAATTGTCTGTTTCCTCCCGGAACAATTTATAGCTGCATCAATTTAATTGTCTGCTTTCACACTTCAAGCATGACGTATCAAGACCTCGGTATTTTAATCCATTCTTTTATGGGTTTTTGGGAGCTGGTCTGTTTTGTTAATAGATATTGTATAGATGAGTTGGTTCGGGGTCCAGCAAAGTTCCGAAGGGCGTGGCAAAAGCCAATTTTTAACTCCTGGTGCTCGAAGGCGTGGGATGAAAGCGGTAAGTCCAATTAGATTTGACTTGATCTCTTATTAGAGATCCATGAATAGTCCAAAAAAAATAATAATAATGTAGAAACCAGACCGGATCAGGATTTTGTACTTTCTAACCTAAACCAAATTGCATCGTATCTAAATCCAATATGGATATAAAAAAAGACCGCTCCAATCCAGTCTGAAATATTTTTCGTAGGCTCTACTCATCCAATCCGGTCAATCAACAGATTAGGTATAGGTCCAAAATCAAATCCGAGAAATGAAATGAGGTTAGGTTGGGTTCAAATATAATATAAAATGACTTTTATCATTTTATAGCAATATCCCCGTTCAAATTATCTAAAAATATATCTCTTTTTACTTCAAATCGAATATTAATTTTAAGGGGTATTAATGTAAAAGGATAATGATGCCAAATGAAACTCAAAAACATTGTTAGCCAAAAATCTAATTGAAAGGTTATTCATGCATAAACAAGATTAGCTGACGAGTATATATGCAAATAGTGGTTTTTGGAGGATAAATAAGTAATAAGCTATATTGGCACGCGCATATGTGTGTGAGAGGGAAAGAAAACTTTTGATAAATAGATTAGATTCTGTATGATAAATTTTTTATTCAATGCATAACTAACCCCACTTATATCCTAGGCCAATCTATTTTGCCACCCCTTGGAAATTAGGCTTTCCAAGTTAACTGAAATATAGCTACTTTTAACCTGGGGTCAAAGCAATAATGCATGGTGGCTACGGGTGCTAATTCATCAAACAGCCTTCAAGGTTGCTCGACAACCTTGGGTAAGTCGTTGATGCTCAAGCCTACAGTGGTTGTTTGGTTGCTCATGATCTATGATTTCCTGATACCATAAACTTTTCAAGATAGAGCTCATATATGAGAGTGCCACTAATGTCTACGGTTAGCAAGTAGCACCCAATGTCACTAGATTCGTGAAATTTACATGGTGTTAACGTCGCAAGCACATAGATATTATAATTTTTTTTTCCTTTTTTTTTAGAGGAGCACTCAAAACAAACTAAACCAATGAAGTTTATAAGATTTCACCTTTTTATATTTTTTGAATCCTATATGTGATTGATAAATTGATGGAGGGATAGCGAATGTATCCAGCAGCCTTGTTTGGTGTAGTAGAAAGATGCTTTTTCCTTGTTTCCTTAACAATAAAATTCGGAAATTTCACAAATGGTTATCGGCTAATTGGTATTTTCCTGAGAATAATATAAATAACGACTAATATGGCAACCAATTAGAAAAAGGCCTCTAACGTAAAATTTCTTTTTTTCCGGTGCTGATGGTGATGGATGGCTAAAGCAGCGCTCATGTCTTTGGATATCTCTTCCATTATTTCGACATAAAAAGGAAACGTTCATATGCACATGTCGATGCCAACGAGGGCCATATAAGAAGGTACGCAAGTCATGGGAACCTATTTGTACTTAAAAAAAAAAAAAAAAAAAAAAAAAAAAATGCATCATATACCAATATATCCATATCCGTATTTATTTTATGAATACATATATGAATATGGATATTATTCAAATATAAAAATTTATATTCATATTTATTTCAAACGGATATGGATACTATTCGGATACTGAAAGTATGGATATAATTACAGATATAATTTAGATAATTAAATTTTATGATCATAAAATTTAAATTATTATTAAATAGATGATAAATTAAGTTAATATCATATTTATATGGTCGTATATTTTTTAAAAAAATAATAAATATTATATAAAATTATATAAAATTATATATAGATTTGGATATTGGAATATGGATTAGATGATCGTCTACTCGTATGGATATCTATTTTATTTTTTATGAATATGGATATAGATATGAATACTAATCAGATTCTTAAATTTTTATTCATATTCAGATTGATTCGAATGCAAAAATAAATTCGTATGAATAATATTTATATTATTTTTATTTTTATTTGTTAATTTAAAATTTATCAACTCTACTAAGCTTTTCACATGGACCGGCCCCGAGGCTGGCGTGATTCCGTTTCTTCGAACCAGATTTTGTTCCGAAAACCGTAACTCGTCAAAGTCTGCAACCTAAACGCGCTTTTCCTGCTGTACACCGAATGAGCTGCGTGACATCACGTTAACGTGGACCGAACGCGTGTCCCCAGACCGAGCCCCTCGACCTGGCCCTCCATGACGCCAAGTCGGCAAAACGAATATTAAACGAGCGGGTGGGAAGCCTCAAACGCAAGACGAACGTGCTGATGGCATCCTGACATCAATCCTCTCCTATGGCTCACGTTGGCAGAACGGAGGACATGAGTGAGCCGGCCAAAAGGGACTCCATAGTTGACTAGTATTCTTCGCCTTCAATTAAATATGCTACGTCATCAGCTAATCGCTCGTTTCCAGAAGAATAATGTTACGAGCAGAGATGGTCGTGATGCACGTTTCTCGTGTACGTTATAGCTTCAAAAAGCATGACCTGGCTCACGGCTGTTTGGAACGATAGTAGGCGTTCCCACGGGATAACCATGATATCCTGATCGTTGGCGTTGAGGCGCACGAGAGAGTGGGGAGGGGTTACATCACCATTCACGAAGGGGTACCTTTCGCCAATCAACGTGGCCAAAGCGTCCGCATTCGAATCAACAGGTCCACCCGACTCCAAGAATGACGCCGTCGGACGTCATCCACCGGCGCAGCGCGACGCGTTGCTGGCTGGGAGCGATGCGTAACTGCCACTGACGTGAGGCGAGGCATCACGTGACGTCACCCTCCACGGTATATAATTTCCTACCCCTGGTTTCCGTTCCCCTCATAGATTCCTTCCCTCTGAAATCTGAGTACATTGAAGAAAAAAAGTACGCGAAGAAGATGCAGCAGGCGATCCCGTACAGTAACGGGAGGGTGTGGGCTCCACGGAGCAACAGCGGGGGAGCGATCATCGGCGGGCGGCCGACAGTGGAGCAGGTGGTGGCGGCGGCGCGGTGCGCGACCAGCGGCGGCGAGATAAGGAGGGTGTTGGAGGAGAACCCGGTGGTGGTTGTGGGGCGGCGGGGTTGCTGCATGGTGCATGTTATGAGGAGGCTTCTGCTGGGGCAGGGGGTGAACCCGACGGTGTGCGAGGTCGGGGAGGACACCGACGAGGCGGCGCTCATCGCCGAGCTGCCCCCGGAGATGGCCGCCGCCGCCGCCGGCGGGGACGTTGTGGGCCACCTCCGGCGGGAGGGGATGGTGCTGCCAGCGGTGTTCATCGGGGGAAGGCTGGTGGGGGGACTGGATCGGCTCATGGCCGTCCACATCTCCGGCGATCTCGTCCCGATTTTAAAGCAAGCCGGCGCTCTATGGCTCTGAATCCTGGCCGTTACCTTTTTTTAGTCCTCCGGTCTTCCTTTTCTTTTTCTTTTTTTTATATTACCTTTTTTTTCGGGGATACAATGTGATTTAGGTGTAATTGATGGCATGATAGATAGGGAACGATTGGGCGTGCTTCTGCCACATCTCGCATTGTTTATGTGAGATTTCTATGGATCCACTCTGCACCAGATGGGCGTGGGAGTTGCAATCAGTGGGTGACGCACGCACAATTGATTCTGGTACCTGCTGTTTTTTTAATACAATCCAATGTTTACTTTGATGGTTTATTCGTGCTCCATGCTTGCAATTAGGAAGAAGGTAGAGAGAATTGAACCGTGAAATGGGGTAATGTTTCAATTGGTGGGTTATTTTGCATTCTTTGCTTGTAAAAACGAAGAAGGTGGAGCTCTGAAATGGGGTGGTCTTTTAAACACGTGTCCCGGCACCGGAGATACGATCACTGTCACACAACTGCCGTACTGTTATGTATTGTCGGATTTCTGCTGATATTTTGCAGGACAAGCTTTTTGCACATGCTTCATGTCAGAATCTCAGGAATTGCGAGGAAAGTGAGAAACGGAGAGAACAGTTCCTAGGATCAAAATAAAAAAAAAAAAAAAAGGAGGATTTTTAAGAATAATGGTGGTTCTCCGTATTGGGAAGGGAAAAAAACAATCCCATCGAAAGAGAACGTGATACCGTGATCATAAATTTGGGTTTTAAACTTATAATTTTGTTATTTGAGGCAAAAAAATAAAACAGTGAAGCGATAGATAAGACTTGGGAAGACACGGTAATCATGTACGACCCGTATTCACCGTTTACCAATATCACGAAAATGAGGTTAAAATTACCATTATACCACTTTAGGAAGGTGAAGAATTTTCAGGCACCACCTATGACAAAAAAGTCATGGAAACGACGTTACCGTCGTATAATGAGGAAATAGAACGTGACCTGGTAAAAATCAACGCGTCAGTCTTGCCTCTCATCGTCTACTCCCACTCGCACGAAGTCAAATCTGATTTGGCCACTTAACATATTCTTTATGCTATGGCAATGAAAGCTAATAAAAAACAGCCACCATCCTGAAACAATATTTCAACCGAGCTGGTACTACTAGTACTGTTAGAAGTTGGAAGAGCATTCTTTATTTGAATTACCCTTGATGTTGTCCCTTCCACAACAATCTACTACTTATCAACGTTGCTATAGAGCTGATCTATGCCACATCAACCTCTAGAATAAATATTGAAGGGGTGTACTGGGACTCAATTTACCTATCCATTCAAGTTCATATTAAATTTACTTACAAATAACTTGACAAATTGTTTTTTCTCGGACATAAATTTTAGAAGGGGTAAAAACTTGAATTTACATGAACAAGGACTTCTTTCACTGGGCTTACCCTTTTCCTTAGCAATCACAACTTAGGGACGAAATCTTAGATGGTGCACCTTCGCGTGCTGGAATCCAGGTAACCATATCTCCGACCTTCCATCTCTTTCTGATGGAAAGAAAGGGGGAAAAAAAAACGGATGATCAATGCATATTTTATTAGCATCCATGTTAAGAACCATAAAGACAGAATACCTAAGGCAAATTAGCTAATAAGTACAAGGATGCACATTTTTTAAAGATATCCCTTTATTAATTGCATGTGGAGTTATTTGTTTTCATAAAGACGTTGATGCAGAAACAAATAGAAGCCGGGATATGGTGGAAAGCTGCCAAACAGCTTTTTGGATGGGCTGCATCACTAATCCTCAATAGTTCAAGCAAAGATAGGATAATGGAGTGAGACATTTTCAGACTTCCTGAAACTGGACAGTAGACATCCCGGTTATTTGATCCCACATACATACATACATGGAAACATCATTTATTATTGAAATATAGCTGCAAGAGCAAGATTATTTATGCCTTTTTAACCAAAAATGACCACCACATGGTCAGCTGCAATGTGATACCATATGACCATTTAACTAAGATTGGAAAAAAAAAATAATAAATAAATCAATGTAAATATATATTAGGACGCACCTAGTAATAGTATTAGCCTGAAATTTATTGTGCCTATGGAGGATAATTCTAAAATTTGTCTAAATTCTCTATTGCGTTTTCATATTAGAACACAAAATATCAACCATCCCTACAAGTGCCCCTGGAGCGATCATCAATTAGTCCGACCTTGTACCTTTTTTTTTGGGGCAAATGGTGGAAATTAAGATATTGGCTCCAAATACAAAAGGTTTAACACATACAGGACCCTTTCCATTCAAGTCTGCAATTCTACAAGCTCATGTAGCACATAATGAATAACTAAGGAGCCAATGCCACATTAGCATATGTAATTGACATGTGATTGGAGCCCATATCATTTGTCTTAGAGGAGGGTAAAACCCAGCTACCATAGGGGTGATGGTGGAAGACCAAAATGATTAGCATCAGCCAAGTAAACCTAGTTCGTTAAGTATTTTGATTATTAAATAGCTATCATGGTTTCTCCCAAACATCCGATGATATCTCCCTCCTCATTAGTACTCTAGCCATGGATTATATTCTTCTTTTTCCTACCAAAATATATCTGCTCCTCTCTAATCACAGTATGGTAGATAGATTAGTAAGATACGATGTGCTAATAATGCATGCAGAGGAGGGAAAGGCCGAGACATTAGAATTTCACAGTTACATGGTATCATATGCAAGAAATCAGAGTTATATGGAGAGACTACTGGGTGCTTAAGTGGTCTTTACTCTTGTCCTTTGAGCATGAGATTGGATTCGATTTTGAGTGACCCCGGATTAATAGAGTCCTGGTTCTGCATGCTTCATTCTTTCCCCCTTTTAAATTTGATAACTACATGCTGCAATTTGTTGCCTTGCATAACAAATATAGACCAGTTTCAGCAGCTCCAGTGATCTACTTAATTAATAGCAGACAAACCGGCCATGGCTTGGCATCCCTCTTCACTTTCGAGAGGTGTAGGGTTTAAGTCCTAGTGGTAGCATCACAACTATATGATTGAAATAAATAAATGCTACAGTAGTCTGCATCTCCAACTCAATATGCATCATATAGGTCAAGTTCCAACATAATATAAATTTTAAAAAGGGAAAAGAAAGCAGCTACCATACATTTAGCCCATAACTTGATTTCAATTCAAAAGACAACTCCATGGAGTCCAAAGAAATAGATAACCATGTGCAATCCCATGTTAAAAAATAAAATAAATAAATAAATGAAGACATGACACCAGACAACAGCTTATCTGAAACCAGATAGAGACATTAATTCACGATATATAACTTAAAGACTCAAATAGCATTTTTTAACATATATTAAAATGGTCAGGACAAATGAATATTGCTTTAAAAGAAGAATATATCACACTCTTTAATATAAAGAACTAACATGGCAACACAAACTTACTAGAGAAACACAATGATCAAGCTCTGCTTCTGAATATGGAGAACTCAACATCTTCAGCACTGAATAAACATTGAAGAAGTTGACCTTATTAGTTCTATCGAATCGGACCATACCACTTGCAAAGCGAAGTTAGGCAGAGAGCTCACTCCAATAAATCAAGGAAACCTCTTAAAGTTGGGATTATGGTAATTTCCGTTTAGATCTGATCATGCTCCAAATAACATATCTTTTGCAAACCTAATAATGAGATCAAGTGCATTAAGAAGTATTGAAGCAGCAAAATCTATTACCTAAGAGCGCTAGAATCAAGTCCTCACCAAACCAACCATTGCTAAGAAGAGAACAGACAATATAGACGCCTCCAGAATTTCCCCAAAAGAAATATATGAACACATCGAAAAAATTGGATATTCCTAGAAGGCAAGTGAAAGATCTTTTGAATTATCAGTCAAATCCATGGAGATGGAAAATATTGATATGAAATCCATTTATTCATTGAATTTAATAAAGCAGGATATCAAAGTCAATTGAAAGATTGAATCTTCTAACAGGACAGAAAGTCACCATTATTGAGTGGCTGGTTCTGGAATTGATCAACAACTTTTTCCGGGATTTTTAGATGGAAAACCAGAAACTTTCTGGTTTGCTAATCCATGAATGGTAAAACACATTCTTCTTCAAGTCTTAAGATGATACAATCTTTGATTTTGAAATTCTAAACAAACATGTAGCACTTTTTTATTATGTGAAACTTCTTCTTTTTTTTTTCCCTTTAATGCATGTACGTACATTGGCTCGTGTGTGTGTGTGTGGGGGGGGTGTGTATGGGGGTGGGGGTGGGGGAGGGAGAGAGAGAGGGTAGGCTTGAGGAGCCTAATGGAATTTGACCAAGGTAATGAGATAAAAAAAAAAAAAAGGAAACCACCAACCAAACACCTATTGGAACAATCCCACTGGAGGGAAAAAATACACATTCAATAATGGGTCACAGATATAAGGACTACTATGTGGGACTTCCAAATCATGGTTTTTGTGTTCTTGGCAGATATACAGGATTTGAGGATAGAGAGAACAAAATTTATACTTCAGAATGCTCAATAACAAGAACGTTATTTATTGTAGAAATCTTCTTTCTATGGGTGGTCACTGTGAGTTGGAGATCTTGACATCAGCTTCTGTGGTCATCACCTCCTTGATAAATCACCTATACGAGGAGACACTAACAAATGGCATGCAAATGCACCGACAAGCACAACCAAATGCAGAGACACATGCACTGTTAGCATGCTCAACTTGACATATTCCTCTTTACTATTAGTTCTGATCCAAGGCCACGTCCTCTAGAAATGGAGAACACTAATTATTAAGATTCCTTCTTACCATATTTTGAAACCCTTTGTTCACATTTGTGATCCTCTCAATTCAACAATAATATGAGCATTTAAAATTTCTGAAATTTAATTAAGAATATTTTATTCCCGGAGGTTAGCTAGTATATTTATCTATATGCAATGCTATAAAATCTAATTCTTTTTCTGTTGAAGATGAAAACATTCAGGTTTTTTCTGGTATACATAAAGCTTATCTCAGATTGGTATTAAAATCTACTAAAATTGCGAAAAACTACAGAATGCACCCAGCCATTGCAAGACCATGGTCTGATCCACTATGAAGTCAACAAAAAGATTCCGTGAATAGGAGATATCTTCCCTTCGAACAGAAACTATTTAGGACCATGTTCTCACAATGACGAGTTCATTCTTATAAAGGACAAGCAAGTATAAACTTTTCTTAGGCTCTGCTGGAATAATCCAAAGCAAACAAACACCAGAATGGTTGACTAGCAGATATTCAGAAAGCAAGTGTCAAATGAACAAAAAGTTCAAATATCCAAAAATATGCCTCACCAGAAAAAGTACTTTGAGAGTGTTGGTGCAGAAATCCGTCGCCGCCGGAGGTCGCCGCAATCGAGGCCGCTGGGCGCCGCCGGAGACCTGCAAAACGAAGTCCCGTCCGGAACCGGTGGGGTGGTGGCTCCGGCAGGACCCTCCGACGGTCAAGTTAGTTTCCGGCCAACAGTAATGGAGTGCTCGGAATGAGTTCCGGAGCTTAGAGATGTGGAGGAGAGCTTAGAGAGTCGAGAGTTCAGAGAGCTTAGCCTTAGTATGTCGGGAGGGGTCCTTTTATAGCGGAGCTTAGTTGATGGTGACGGCTGTGCCGTCTGGCAGAGAGTCGTCGGGCAGCATGGAGTTTGGTACGGAGAGGAAGGCGTCGTCCGGTAGATCGTGGGAGCCATACCGGCGAGTCGTGGGCCGCATGGAGTCCGGTACGGAGAGGAAGGCGTCGTCCGGTAGATCGTGGGAGCCATACTGGCGAGTCGTCGGCCGCATGGAGTCCGGTACGGAGAGGAAGGCGTCGTCCGGTAGATCGTGGGAGCCATACTGGCGAGTCGTCGGCCGCATGGAGTCCGGTACGGAGAGGAAGGCGTCGTCCGGTAGATCGTGGGAGCCATACTGGCGAGTCGTCGGCCGCATGGAGTTCCGGTACGGAGAGGAAGGCGTCGTCCGGTAGGTCGTGGGAGCCATACTGGCGAGTCGTCGGCCGCATGGAGTCCGGTACGGAGAGGAAGGCGCCGTCCGGTCTTGCTGCAGGCGACAGTTCGTCCAACGGAGTTCGGACTTGTAACAGAGTTCGGCCGAAGGGGAAGCTGGGGGAGTTCGTCTGGCTGAAGGGTCGGCCATCTGTAGAGTTCGGCCGCTGAGAGGCCCGAAGAAGCTCGGCTGGCCAGTTGAAGGACTTCGGTTGCTAGTTGGTTCGGCCAGGGCTCGCTGAGGAGTTCGGTCGCCTAGGGTCGGTCCGAAGGGGTTCGGCCACTTGGGCTCGCCTGAAGTCGGTCCGAAGGAGTTCGGCCGTGGGGTCCGAAGGAGTTCGGCTGCATGGGCTCGCCTGGGGTCGGTCCGAAGGAGTTCGGCTGCATGGGCTCGCCTGGGGTCGGTCCGAAGGAGTTCGGCCGTGGGAAGTCCGAAGGAGTTCGGCTGTGGGAAGTCCGAAGGAGTTCGGCTGCATGGGCTCGCCTGGGGTCGGTCCGAAGGAGTTCGGCTGCATGGGCTCGCCTGGGGTCGGTCCGAAGGAGTTCGGCCGTGGGGTCCGAAGGAGTTCGGCTGCATGGAAAACCCGGGAGGAGCTCGGATGGCCGAACGGGCGTCTGGGAGGAGTCCGTCTCCCGAAGAAGTCCAGCCGCTTGGAGTCCAAGGAGCTCGGCCGTCAGGAAGTTCGGCTGGCGGTGGGAGTTCGTCCTCTAGGCAGTTTGGCCCGGACCTTGGTGCAGGGGAGTTCGGCCTCTAAGCAGTTCGGCCGTGTTAGGGGCTCGGCCTGGCGCCTGGCGCTGAAGCTCTTCAGCGGCTACTGGTTACATTGGGCTGAGCGTTGGGCCGGGCTTCGGCAGGAGCGGGATTTATCCCCAACAGTAGCCCCCCCCACTCCCGAGTTCAAAAATTGAAGGAAGGGAGTACCAAAACAGGCGACTGCCGAAGTCTTCTTCCAGGCTCCGCATTTGTTGCATCTGAAGCTCGGGGAGGTCTCATCTCCAGCCAAGATTGACGCTGAAGTTGAGGCTGAGGCTTGGGGGAGACCTCATCTTCAGTCGATGTTTGGAGTTGAAATGGAACTCGTTTCCGGCTAAAGTCGATGAAGCTGATGTTGAAGCCGAAGTAAAACTCGCCTCCTTCGGTCGAGGTCGGATTTGAGCTCCTCGGGGGCGACATTATCTTCATCAGTTGAAGTCGACTCGAGGGAGACCTCCTATCTTGCAGCCGAGGTTGAAGTGCGCGCTCGGGGGAGATCTTATCTCCTACGGCCGAGCTTCCCTCGGGGGAGATCTTATCTTCTGCAGCCGAAGTGAAGTGCGCGCTCGGGGGAGATCTTATCTCCTGTAGCAGCTTCCCTCGGGGGAGATCTTATCTCCTGCGGCCGAGGTTGGTGCTCGTGTTAGGACGAGGTTCTCCTCCTGTTCCTAACCGAGATTGTTTCGGTCGCTCGGGAGAGATCTTATCTCTAGCCGAGGTTGTCAACGGTCGCTCGGGAGAGATCTTATCTCTAGCCGAGGTTGGCACTCGTGTTAGAACGAGGTTCTCCTCCTATTCCTAACCGAGGTTGTTCCGGTCGCTCGGGAGAGATCTTATCTCTAGCCGAGGTTGTCAACGGTCGCTCGGGAGAGATCTTATCTCTAGCCGAGGTTGGCACTCGTTGTCAACGGTCGCTCGGGAGAGATCTTATCTCTAGCCGAGGTTGTCAACGGTCGCTCGGAGAGATCTTATCTCTAGCCGAGGTTGAAGTGCGCGCTCGGGGGAGATCTTATCTCCTACGCCGAGCTTCCCTCGGGGGAGATCTTATCTCCTGCAAGCCGAAGTGAAGTGCGCGCTCGGGGAGATCTTATCTCCTGTAGCCGAGCTTCCCTCGGGGGAGATCTTATCTCCTGCGGCCGAGGTTGGTGCTCGTGTTAGGACGAGGTTCTCCTCCTGTTCCTAACCGAGATTGTTTCGGTCGCTCGAGAGAGATCTTATCTCTAGCCGAGGTTGTCAACGGTCGCTCGGGAGAGATCTTATCTCTAGCCGAGGTTGGCACTCGTGTTAGGACGAGGTTCTCCTCCTGTTCCTAACCGAGGTTGTTCCGGTCGCTCGGGAGAGATCTTATCTCTAGCCGAGGTTGTCAACGGTCGCTCGGGAGAGATCTTATCTCTAGCCGAGGTTGGCACTCGTTGTCAACGGTCGCTCGGGAGAGATCTTATCTCTAGCCGAGGTTGTCAACGGTCGCTCGGGAGAGATCTTATCTTTAGCCGAGGTTGAAGTGCGCGCTCGGGGGAGATCTTATCTTTAGCCGAGGTTGAAGTGCGCGCTCGGGGGAGATCTTATCTCCTACGGCCGAGCTTCCCTCGGGGGAGATCTTATCTCCTGCAGCCGAAGTGAAGTGCGCGCTCGGGGAGATCTTATCTCCTGTAGCGGAGCTTCCCTCGGGGAGATCTTATCTCCTGCGGCCGAGGTTGGTGCTCGTGTTAGGACGAGGTTCTCCTCCTGTTCCTAACCGAGATTGTTTCGGTCGCTCGGAGAGATCTTATCTCTAGCCGAGGTTGTCAACGGTCGCTCGGGAGAGATCTTATCTCTAGCCGAGGTTGGCACTCGTGTTAGGACGAGGTTCTCCTCCTGTTCCTAACCGAGGTTGTTCCGGTCGCTCGGGAGAGATCTTATCTCTAGCCGAGGTTGTCAACGGTCGCTCGGAAGAGATCTTATCTCTAGCCGAGGTTGGCACTCGTTGTCAACGGTCGCTCGGGAGAGATCTTATCTCTAGCCGAGGTTGTCAACGGTCGCTCGGGAGAGATCTTATCTCTAGCCGAGGTTGAAGTGCGCGCTCGGGGAGATCTTATCTCCTACGGCCGAGCTTCCCTCGGGGGAGATCTTATCTCCTGCAGCCGAAGTGAAGTGCGCGCTCGGGGGAGATCTTATCTCCTGTAGCCGAGCTTCCCTCGGGGGAGATCTTATCTCCTGCGGCCGAGGTTGGTGCTCGTGTTAGGACGAGGTTCTCCTCCTGTTCCTAACCGAGATTGTTTCGGTCGCTCGAGAGAGATCTTATCTCTAGCCGAGGTTGTCAACGGTCGCTCGGGAGAGATCTTATCTCTAGCCGAGGTTGGCACTCGTGTTAGGACGAGGTTCTCCTCCTGTTCCTAACCGAGGTTGTTCCGGTCGCTCGGGAGAGATCTTATCTCTAGCCGAGGTTGTCAACGGTCGCTCGGAGAGATCTTATCTCTAGCCGAGGTTGGCACTCGTTGTCAACGGTCGCTCGGGAGAGATCTTATCTCTAGCCGAGGTTGTCAACGGTCGCTCGGAGAGATCTTATCTTTAGCCGAGGTTGAAGTGCGCGCTCGGGGGAGATCTTATCTCCTACGGCCGAGCTTCCCTCGGGGGGAGATCTTATCTCCTGCAGCCGAAGTGAAGTGCGCGCTCGGGGGAGATCTTATCTCCTGTAGCGGAGCTTCCCTCGGGGGAGATCTTATCTCCTGCGGCCGAGGTTGGTGCTCGTGTTAGGACGAGGTTCTCCTCCTGTTCCTAACCGAGATTGTTTCGGTCGCTCGGAAGAGATCTTATCTCTAGCCGAGGTTGTCAACGGTCGCTCGGGAGAGATCTTATCTCTAGCCGAGGTTGGCACTCGTGTTAGGACGAGGTTCTCCTCCTGTTCCTAACCGAGGTTGTTCGGTCGCTCGGGAGAGATCTTATCTCTAGCCGAGGTTGAACGGTCGCTCGGGAGAGATCTTATCTCTAGCCGAGGTTGTCAACGGTCGCTCGGGAGAGATCTTATCTCTAGCCGAGGTTGGCACTCGTGTTAGGACGAGGTTCTCCTCCTGTTCCTAACCGAGGTTGTTCGGTCGCTCGGAGAGATCTTATCTCTAGCCGAGGTTGTCAATGGTCGCTCGGGAGAGATCTTATCTCTAGCCGAGGTTGTCAACGGTCGCTCGGGAGAGATCTTATCTCTAGCCGAGGTTGGCACTCGTGTTAGGACGAGGTTCTCCTCCTGTTCCTAACCGAGGTTGTTCCGGTCGCTCGGGAGAGATCTTATCTCTAGCCGAGGTTGTCAACGGTCGCTCGGGAGAGATCTTATCTCTAGCCGAGGTTGGCAACGGTCGCTCGGGAGAGATCTTATCTCTAGCCGAGGTTGGCACTCGTGTTAGGACGAGGTTCTCCTCCTGTTCCTAACCGAGGTTGTTCCGGTCGCTCGGGAGAGATCTTATCTCTAGCCGAGGTTGGCAACGGTCGCTCGGGAGAGATCTTATCTCTAGCCGAGGTTGTCAACGGTCGCTCGGGAGAGATCTTATCTCTAGCCGAGGTTGAAGTGCGCGCTCGGGGGAGATCTTATCTCCTGCGGCCGAGCTTCCCTCGGGGGAGATCTTATCTCCTGCAGCCGAGGTTGGTGCTCGTGTTAGGACGAGGTTCTCCTCCTGTTCCTAACCGAGATTGTTTCGGTCGCTCGGGAGAGATCTTATCTCTAGCCGAGGTTGTCAACGGTCGCTCGGGAGAGATCTTATCTCTAGCCGAGGTTGGCACTCGTGTTAGGACGAGGTTCTCCTCCTGTTCCTAACCGAGGTTGTTCCGGTCGCTCGGGAGAGATCTTATCTCTGGCCTTGTTGTTCGGGAGAGTTGTCGGGAGAGATCTTATCTCTGGCCGAACTTTGCCCTCGGGAGAGATCTTATCTCTGGCCGAGGTTGCGGTTCGGGAGAGATCTTATCTCTGGCCGACCTTGTTGTTCGGGAGAGATCTTATCTCTGGCCGAACTTGTTGTTCGGGAGAGATCTTATCTCTGGCCGAACTTTGCCTTCGGGAGAGATCTTATCTCTGGCCGAGGTTGCGGTTCGGGAGAGATCTTATCTCTGGCCGACCTTGTTGTTCGGGAGAGATCTTATCTCTGGCCGAACTTTGCCTTCGGGAGAGATCTTATCTCTGGCCGAGGTTGCGGTTCGGGAGAGATCTTATCTCTGGCCGACCTTGTTGTTCGGGAGAGATCTTATCTCCTGCGGCCGAGGCGCGCGCTCGGGGGAGATCTTATCTCCTGCGGCCGAGCTTGTTGCTCGCGTTAGGACGAGGTTCTCCTCCTGTTCCTAACGCGGCGATTATTGACTGCTGCTCCCCTATCATCGCATAGTTTTCGCATCCAGAAATAATATTATGCAGAGGGGAGAATTTTACCGAAGGGAAATCGTGGACAGCGCGCTCTCGTTTGAGGGGTTGACGGGGCGTTGTTCCTCGGAGCTCCCTCGAGCAGCAAGTCCCGTCCAGACGACCTCCTCTATCTCATGCCGGCCTTCATAATTTGGACCATGCTTCTCTTGACTTTGTCGCTGGGGATGACAATCACCGATGTAGCTAGCTCCTAGCTCCTCCCCGGGGTGGCGTTGATGACGCCGCGGGACGGCCAACCTTCTTGTCTTTTCCAGTTACGGCAGTGCCTATAGCCGATCTTCTCCTTGATCGCGCATGTTTGGAGAGGCCGTAGTCCTTCAGGTCTTGGCGGTTGGCTCTTAACTTTGCCGAGAATTCGAGTTAGAGGAGCGGGTCGTAGTTGCGGAACCTTCTGGGAGGGGGGCTTCGTTCCGTCCTTGCCGGTGCCGAACTTTATTTTGGAGGTTGAGTTGAGGAGTTCGGCTTTCCACCGAGCTTCATTTTACCTTGATGCCGAGCTTTGGGGGGAGCCCGGCTTTTCTCCGAGCCGAACTTCTTTCCGCTTCGGCGGGGAACTTCTGCTCTCTGTTTCTCTCTTCGGGGCGATTGGGCTCTTCCTTAAGGCTGATTTCTCACGCCCTCATGGCGGGCTTGCTGGTGGAGTCGCTACCGGAGGCTGCTGTAAAGCGTGCAACGCCTCCGTGAGGCCACGGCCATGGATCTGTCGGTCAAGCAGGCCGAACTGCTTCACATCCACCGCGGGTTCAGGTGGAACCTAGGCCGCCGGGGCTGAAGCAGGAGCAGACGGGCCTGGACGGGATCGGGTCGCAGAGGCCACCGAACGCCGTGCGGAAGCTCTCCTGGGTGGCGTTCTCTGGAGAGGGAAGAGAAGGGTCGCCGAGCACTCCTTTAAGAACAAGGGAACCTCGAAGGTTCAGTCCCTCCTTCTAGCGCCAATCTGTTGGTGCAGAAATCCGTCGCCGCCGGAGGTCGCCGCAATCGAGGCCGCTGGGCGCCGCCGGAGACCTGCAAAACGAAGTCCCGTCCGGAACCGGTGGGGTGGTGGCTCCGGCAGGACCCTCCGACGGTCAAGTTAGTTTCCGGCCAACAGTAATGGAGTGCTCGGAATGAGTTCCAGAGCTTAGAGATGTGGAGGAGAGCTTAGAGAGTCGAGAGTTCAGAGAGCTTAGCCTTAGTATGTCGGGAGGGGTCCTTTTATAGCGGAGCTTAGTTGATGGTGACGGCTGTGCCGTCTGGCAGAGAGTCGTCGGGCAGCATGGAGTTTGGTACGGAGAGGAAGGCGTCGTCCGGTAGATCGTGGGAGCCATACCGGCGAGTCGTCGGGCCGCATGAGTCCGGTACGGAGAGGAAGGCGTCGTTCGGTAGATCGTGGGAGCCATACTGGCGAGTCGTCGGGCCGCATGGAGTCCGGTACGGAGAGGAAGGCGTCGTCCGGTAGATCGTGGGAGCCATACCGGCGAGTCGGCCGCATGGAGTCCGGTACGGAGAGGAAGGCATCGTCCGGTAGATCGTGGGAGCCATACTGGCGAGTCGTGGGCCGCATGGAGTCCGGTACGGAGAGGAAGGCGTCGTCCGGTAGATCGTGGGAGCCATACTGGCGAGTCGTCGGCCGCATGGAGTCCGGTACGGAGAGGAAGGCGTCGTCCGGTAGGTCGTGGGAGCCATACTGGCGAGTCGTCGGCCGCATGGAGTCCGGTACGGAGAGGAAGGCGCCGTCCGGTCTTGCTGCAGGCGACAGTTCGTCCAACGGAGTTCGGACTTGTAACAGAGTTCGGCCGAAGGGGAAGCTGGGGGAGTTCGTCTGGCTGAAGGGTCGGCCATCTGTAGAGTTCGGCCGCTGAGAGGCCCGAAGAAGCTCGGCTGGCCAGTTGAAGGACTTCGATTGCTAGTTGGTTCGGCCAGGGCTCGCTGAGGAGTTCGGTCGCCTAGGGTCGGTCCGAAGGGGTTCGGCCACTTGCGGCTCGCCTGAAGTCGGTCCGAAGGAGTTCGGCCGTGGGGTCCGAAGGAGTTCGGCTGCATGGGCTCGCCTGGGGTCGGTCCGAAGGAGTTCGGCTGCATGGGCTCGCCTGGGGTCGGTCCGAAGGAGTTCGGCCGTGGGAAGTCCGAAGTCCGAGGAGTTCGGCTGTGGGAAGTCCGAAGGAGTTCGGCTGCATGGGCTCGCCTGGGGTCGGTCCGAAGGAGTTCGGCTGCATGGGCTCGCCTGGGGTCGGTCCGAAGGAGTTCGGCCGTGGGAAGTCCGAAGGAGTTCGGCTGCATGGAAAACCCGGGAGGAGCTCGGATGGCCGAACGGGCGTCTGGGAGGAGTCCGTCTCCTGAAGAAGTCCAGCCGCTTGGAGTCCAAGGAGCTCGGCCGTCAGGAAGTTCGGCTGGCGGTGGGAGTTCGTCCTCTAGGCAGTTTGGCCCGGACCTTGGTGCAGGGGAGTTCGGCCTCTAAGCAGTTCGGCCGTGTTAGGGGCTCGGCCTGGCGCCTGGCGCTGAAGCTCTTCAGCGGCTACTGGTTACATTGGGCTGAGCGTTGGGCCGGGCTTCGGCAGGAGCGGGATTTATCCCCAACAGAGAGAATGAAGAGCTCACATGTAGAGTTATAGATTACAAGAGCCGGAAATCAGAGACCAATCAGCCAAATGTATACAGAATAAGGCAGGTGGATAAAAACATGCACAGAGGACCCACAGCTATCCATCAACCAAAAATATGCCTTTTGGTCCTGATGAACATTCTTATCACGGAGGACCCACAGATCAGCAGCTGTAGGATAATTATGAGTGAAGAGAATTAATTTTTTGGGGTAAACATGCACCATAGAAACATTTGGGAAAATGATAATATAAAGTATTTATGTAAATATTCCCAAAATCAAATTAAGCTTACTTAGCTGTCACATGAAATGCTTTGCGGTTGCTTCTGGAGCTCTTTCATGACACTCTAAATGCACGCATAGATCACCATTCTGCAGTATTCTGGTATTGGATATATTCTTGCAGAGACACAGATGAATGGATGTGCATATAGATACAAGTATATATGAATTTCAATATATAATTAAGAAAGATTTTACAACATAAGAAACATTCCTTTTCTTATGAAATTGCTTCTATAAATCCATAATGTACAAGCCTTTTCTTAAAGATTTTATCACACGCCATGTTGAGAATTTGCAAACCCTTCAGCCCATCTAGGTCTTCTTAGACCTTGTACCTCTTCATTGTAAATCCCTAACAGTTGACATGTATCCATCCTCTTAATTAAAACCATTTTGGGCTTGTGCTGAATATAAGCACACACCATCCAATTCAGCCCTCCACCATATTTCCCGTTACTGCTAGAGCTATATAACAAGTCCAATTTCAAGCCCATTGGTTCTATATGTACATCTATTTCTCATCTCTACCAAGCCCATTCTGTGTATACAAATCGCCCTTGTCACCCAACAATCTAACTTGTTTCATGGCCAATCCAATAATGCTTCCTGATTGCTGAGGCATCTCTTCATGTAATAATTACAGTATATTCTAAAGTCCATAGTTCCACAACATTCCGCATATTTTATCCAACTCGAAGACATCCTCAAATATGCCACGACACCCTAGACCTGAGCCTACAACGTGTAACAGTATATAAAAATTTTATCAGCGCATCATCTCTCTGAATACTAAAAAATTAGACTCGATATTTGGTTCCCTTGATTCCTAAATCTTACCCTCCATAATATTTCTCCATTTTCCCAACTGAACTAGCTCCATACTCTACTTTCCTCCCAACTACAGTTCCACCAACCAGTATTGCCTAATCTCTTTATTGATTGACCGTTGATTGATGGCAAAATTCAGGAGGTAAGGTCTCTAGAACTAACCACTTATTGTAGCCTCGTGTTGACATTAATCGCACAATTAAACCGACCTGACATAAAGTAGGGTGGCTTCTCGCCTCCCCGTTCATCAGAAAAAAAAAAAAAGAAGAAGGAAAGAACGAAAAAAAGAACAGAAAAAAAAAAGGTATTTTTGGGACAGAACGGGTGGCTTCTCCTTAAATGAAGGAGAAGCTTTCCTGTTTGCATACTTTTCTTGATTGCCCTTTGCTGGACCAACTTATCTCTCAGTAAAAGGGACTTTGGATAGCTTGCTTACTTTCTCAGAAGTTAGTCTAATTGTGGTAGTATTTCTAATTATTCGCAGTACTCAAATCTAACTAGAACCAGTTACCAAGAATACAAACGAAACTATTAAGACTAGGTTTTTCTTATTTGATTTAACGATTGTTTTGAGCTAAGGAGGGCCAGATAAACCAACAATTAGATCAAGATAGCATCACAATTCCGTAATTAGAACATTTGTAGGGTTAGGAAAAGAAAAACCGAACTTCTTGGAAAAGAATAAGAAATTATGATTGTTGGCAATGCGAAATAGACTCCACCAAGTACAAATCAAATTGAAGATATACGAAATTTTCTGATATTAAAAATAAAAAAATGCAGAAATTCCAACCTCTATTACTCGATTTCCGCTCTCGCATCAATGAATCACTGCAAGAAAGGGAAGCGAGAGGAGCCAAAAAAAAGAAAAGGAATTCGTCCGCAGAAAAGAAACGAATTGAAAGAGAAAAGTTAGAAAAGAATTCGAAATCACCGTATGGATTGGAAGTCTCCAAACTAGAGCCGCAAAGTTTGAGCAGTCTCGTGGGAAATCTCTCTAGGCACATCTCTTCTAATTGCTAAGAAAATTAAGAAAAAAAAATGGAATGGCAGTGGATTAACAGAAACAAAAAAGAGCGGACGGTATAGGAGGGAAGAGAGATCATTGCGGTCCGCGGACATACGGTTGGTTGATGGGCTTCCATGGCCTCGGAAGAGGAGGATCAGAAGAAGAGGCGTCGTCGGGCACCGGTTAGGGTTGATGGACCCAAAAGGAAAGCATGGTCGAGGTGGGGACTAGCAAACAATTCTCGATACACGATAAAACTTTAACAAACGACCCCTTATCTTCTTTTAATTATATTTATATCAACTCTATACTTAACATTTGGAATGTTAAAATAACGATATGCACCTTGCTTGGATTATATTCAGATTCAAGATCCTATTTGCCCGAAGACCTACTGAATATAAATCCCTTGATAGCCCTTTTATGATGATGATTAATTATACATTTCAAACTTTCATTACCAAGAAGAGTTAGAATTTTTGTTACTTACGGTCCACAGGTCCAAAATGGGAAGTGGAAAACAAAAATATAGTTCTTTTGTGTGTTTTGAATTCTTGTTTTAATCTCCACCTTTCTTGTTTCAATCTCCACATGAAACATGGGAACCAAGCAAATGGTCCTTTATTCAAGTTTAATTTCTCTTTTAAAAATAGAAAAATTGACTTTCCATATAGATTCTTAGATTGAAAAAAAAAAGAAGAAAAATCTGGTTACACAAGTGGAAATTAAATTTATTTGAGATACATTTAACCCTCACAAATATCTTAAAGCTTTAAATATGTTAAACATTTTTAACTTATTAGACTCATTCTTTAAAATACTTTTTTGATAATTTTTAAGTTAAATGTGAAGGTAAGTTAGCCGTGCAGGCAGTCCTTCAACCTTCCTCCATTTGGTCTGAATTTGTCCAAGCTAAATATAATTTACAGGGATCATGGTTGCATTATAGGCACCTTAAAAGAACCTCCACTATTTGGAGGAAAATATCTGATGTTGGGTCCCAGATAAAATTTCAGTTTCAATAGCTCATAGGTTCTTGTGATTTGATTAATATCTATAAAGACCCTTGGCTTACTACTATTCCTCTCATGTTTTTGGCCAATGTACATAAACATCAAAACTTTCAATGTAAACTTGCATGTTCATAACCTTATCTCTATCAATAGAACTTGGGACATTCAATGGCTTAGTCATTTATTTGCATATGATCTCATTAAGCTCATTACAAAAATCCCTTTGTCTGTAGGAGTTTGGTTGGATCAACTTGTTTGGGGACCGTCGTCCTTACATGATACGAGGTGTTTAATCAAAGGCCATAACCCTCAAGCCAGGTAGGTTAATTGTAGCTAGATTTGGTCCTTAAAAGTGCCGCCAAGGGTTAAAATCTTTCTTTGGAAATTTGCCTGGGAGGGACTCCGCCTTTCTTGCCCACTACAACATTAACCCTGTAAATGAGCAATTTTGTGATCTGTTTTCTGACTTAATTGAAGATTCTACTCACACCATTATCCATAGTGAGTTCGCTCAACCATGTTGGCAGCGATTGAATTTCTATATTAATTTCTTGCCATATCAAAAGGAGTGACAAAATCCTTCCTGGCATATATAGCTTGGCTGCTTTGGTGGGCACAAAATGAATGTATTTTAAGAAATTTAATTATGATTATTTCAGGCATTATACATAGGATGATGCTCTTTGCAAACGAAATAGGAGGTTTCAACATACAAAATTTGCAAACCCCATGCCGGTACTGGAGTAGCCACTTACAAACAGATTCGTCCGCTTGTCAAACCCGACTTGTGTCTTGGCTACCCCTCCCATTGGGGTTATATAAATTAATTTTGATGCCGCGGTAAATGGGGATAATGCGGCAGCTGGTTATATCATTAGAAATCATGAGGTAAGGCACTCCCATTCGAATGTACTAAACTCAAGAACTCAGTATATAACTCAAGAGTTCAGTGGCTCCCAATTTTGAGGAGCTCCTTGCTGCATGGTCTGGAGTGATTAAGGATGGCGGCTTTAGAGTTACATGCTGAGCAAATTTGGTTAGAGGGAGACCCTGCAACTATTATTTCATGGCTAAACAATGCAACTAAGGAAAGTTTCAGTCATATTCCTTACATCAGAGATCTGTACTAGTGGAAAGAAGCTGGGATCCTGTACAAAATTTCGCATATACTTAGGGAAGCTAACCAGCCTGCTGATTTTTTTGGCAAATAAGGCACTTCATGATGATTTTTCTTGGACTACGGATGATGGTACTGATGAACACTGTAGATCCCCATTACAGGCAAATGCCTATGGTTTCCACCATCCAAGATAATATGGAACAGGAATTGCTGACTCGTCCTCACCGACTGCTTATACTGTTGAGGAGAAAGAATCATCAACAATTGTTGAGATTCAACGAACTTGCTTGGTATGGTAATGATAAGGGAAGTATGCTAACCGTTTATGCCTGTCTAACACCTGTTTTGTTTGCTACTATGCAGGGATTTCCTTCATATCTTTCCTTCCTTTGGTTACATGAATTGTTGTGGGTTCCCCTTTATTCCTATCTCTATTGTCTTCCCCATCCTTGTTTCTATTGTTTTTTTCATGTAACCTCTTTGGAAGTGGCGAACATGAAGCCGAAAGGTGCAAGTAGTGGATGGATTGGGAACAATATTCTGCACATTATATGGTTGATGGTCCGTCTTTATAAAAAAAATATGGAGGAAAACTTTGAAGGAGAAAAAGGTAAAAAGAAAGGGATTCTGATAGGAAGAAGAAGTAAAAATAAGAATGAGGAGGAGAAAGTTATCTCAACAAATGTTCCCTTTTACTCAAAACAGCATTATCTTCATCATCGGCTGCCCCGTCTTGCTACTCTAAACCATTATACCCTATTTGCACTGAACGAGAAGTTGCATATCCTACGCAACAAGATTTATCAATGCAAGAAAGTTTGGAAGAAGGGAATTCAAGAAGGAGAGAAGAAAAAGAATGAGACGGATGGAGGTAGAAAGAAGAAAAAGAAAGAGAGGGAAGGAGAAGAAAAGAATAAAAACAAGATGGTGGATGAGAGGGTGATTCTAAATGATTTGGTCCTCAAAGCCCATCTACTCTATAGTTATTCACATGTTCCTCGTCATATTGAAGATATTCATTATTATTCAAATGCTTCCCATTTGTTCTTTGTTCTTCCGTCTACATTAACTGGATCAAAAGAAGAGCCTCTCCTTCTTGCAACCAGTACCTGTCTTCTTTTATGCGTTTACAGAATTGAGAGTATACAATGGAGTATCTACGATCAACATGTCTATGTAAACAGGCTCAGTTTTTCTCCATCCCAACAAGCTTCTGTCACTTGCCTTTACCCATTCATGGTTATATCAACAAGGCTACTTCATTATTCCTTCACATCAGGAATCAATAGGATTCCAAGCGAAAAAACAAAAAGGAAAAGAGTCCAAAAATGGTAGAAGGGAAAATAGTTCGAAAAGAATTTTGAGTCTGATGGACATGACAAGTATCAAAAAAAAAAAAAAAAAACAGAAGAAATGAAGAAAGAAAAGAAAAAGAAAACCTATCTATTCTAACCCAGCTCTTTACCATCTTTTGCAGGGTGCATGTGATGGTAACTTTGTCTTGGGAGTCACTGCAAACAACATATCTGACTTCATTATGTTACGTGCCATGCTTATGTTTCAGTACCTTTTGGGTGTTCTTCATAGTTTCAAATCCAAACTACAATTGTTTCGATATGCTCAAAGGTCCAAGGCCGTACAAAAACTTTGAACCTCTTGTGTTATCAAATGCTCATAATGGGATTTTCTATGTTGCTGTAAGCTTATGCTGTGCTGCTATCAAAGCATATCACTGGCAACTACTCATCTTCGGTAATTGAAAAGATGCTATCAAATTTTGTGTAGACTTCAGTACTCAAAAGTTTTTCCGCACCTATTTTAAGCTGTTCATTCACAGTTGCACCGAATGTCTCAACAGGGCTATTATCAAGGTCTGGGTGACGCGTGCTCATGGTTCTACACTTGGAAGAAATTTATTCCTCCAACAGATCTACATCTTTCCTTCTTAATCGTTTACACTGTCAAGCAGATGCTGTCTTCATTATTGTTTAAATTGCTTGGAACTCGGTTGTAATTCTTCAACCATATGGAAGGGTTTCAAAGATGTTCCTCAGCCGTCATCCTTTAACAGATTTAGCATTCATCGTCGGCTGCTTATCTGGTTCATTCGTTCTTGTTATGATGACATCGATGCAGCTTCACCTCCCTGCTTACTCTGCAACACACGGTACTTATGGATGCTACAACCGGTGTTCAGATTAATTATTCTTCCTAATCGCAACTGGGTTTTAATGCAAAATTTTCCTGGTGGATTACTAATACTACTTTTGGTGTCCTCTTCGATGATGGTGTATAACTGCTACTTTGATGTATCGTGCCCCCTGCTTCCTTTTTCCGGACCATCCTTGCAGGTTCCTTACAAGGTATTGGAATTATGGTTACTTTCTTTTGGTCTTATTAACACCGTGGGAGCACTCCAATTTTGATGTAAATTGGGTCATATCACAAATTGTATGCACAGTATCTTGGACCCTGTTATTCCCTTTAGTTCAATAAAATTATGTTTTTCTACCCAAAAAAATAAAATGTAGGACTTTATATATAAACAAGCATTATATGGTTCACAGATATGATAATATTCTCAACATCATTGCGTATAACTATGATAAATTTCCTCATACCAAAGATAGCTAAATTATAATATTGTGCATGTGAATAGAATCCATCAAACTAGCTAGAACTAGAATTAGGCCACACAAAAATCCAGCTTGACTTCGAAACTTAAAGCCAATTGCAACTCAAACTTACAGTCGATTGAACTTGTGCAATAAATATCATCTCTTTATATGGTACCTGTCAAACAATTGTGGTGCAGTCGCATTAATAGTGATTAATGTAATTAAAGAGTCCGTGCTCAAAATGTACCTCGATCAAAATCTAACCCCAACCTCAGACATATGGATTGGATCTGCACCTGGGCGAAAACGACCAAGCCCAATGTTGCTATAAGAATAGAGAATTAGAATCATCAATCCAACCTCACACAATACAATTATGAGTGGGTTGCGTTAGAGCTAAACATCAGTCTAATTAGGAAGGAAACAGAGTCCTTCACGGTCATAACCAAACATGTTCTACATATGAAGAAAAATAATCTGCTGCATCGCATCTGACTGCGACCAAGTATTTGCTCATATAAAATGTGCACTCATTTCATAAAAGAAGATGCTACAATAAAAAATTAACCCTCATACAAAATTGTCCAATAACCTATGCATATCTTTCCTATTGTACTAGATTTGATGGCAACCACAGTGCTAACTGAAGTGATTTAAAAGAAGAATGATATTTATCATCTCATGCATTGGGATTTATGCCGATGTTCATACCCCTCTCCCTAGTAAGTAGAAACCAGAGGTTTTATATGTAGTCACGGGTGGTACATCTCCCAGAATTTGATCCTTTGAGCCTTGAGTGGTGTATTTCGGGCTGGATAAACGCAGTGAAGATGGGTCTCCCTCCCCTTTATCTCGAAAAAACAAAAAAAAAAAAAATTCCATTACTTCTTTCAATTATATCTTTTCATCACCCTAAATCTATTAATATATTCTTTTAGACTGCCCTTTAGACAAGCATGTGTGAAGGATCAAAGAGGAACAAACTGAGAGGATACTCACCTGCGTTGCTTTCGGTTTTGAATTTTTGGAAAAAAGAATTTGGAAAGGAGTTAGGATTACTTGGGATCATTAGTCCTGGGATTACGCTGGATATAATGTGGAAGGAAAGAAACAACAAAGTTATCTTCCAAAATAGTAGATCTCTTTTGGCAGTCAGAATTGCTGGCTTACACCTTTTGAAAGACAGGTTCTGATTGACCATCAAGTGCAAAAAGCTGACTTGTTTTTATGAAATTCTCTCTCCTTTGCTCCCTTTGACTTGATTTCGGTTCCATCTCCTTCTTCCTTTTCCTCTTGTATGTACTTCTCCTTTTTCTATCAATAAATTGGGCAGTCATTTGCTCTATCCTTCGCTGAGAAAAAAATCTGATACCTAGTGTTTCCTTGTACAGGATTTCTAACTTTTGTTAGCATTTCTCTAGACAAGTCAAAGATCTTAGACCCCAACAAAATCAAATTGTCCAGTTTGGGACTTGGTGAGACCCATTGGCAATCAAAGTTTCCCACTGAGCCTTTCGCTTCAGAATGAGCAATGGATTAAGGGATTTGTTATGCTGAGTTTTAGGCGACTGCTATTTTACTAGTTCTATATTACATATCAGAAGAAATAGGCTTGTTGCCATTTGCTGGATCAGACTAGAAGACTCGGCACGCAAAGGTTTCTGAAGATCAAGAAAGAAGACATATAATTAATTAATGAATTGGAGAACATATAATACGAAAAAAAAAGGAAAAAAGGAGAAAACCAATGGAATTTGTTAAGCCCAAAACTGGGAGATGCTATTGAAACTCATGATCTATTATTTTCTAAAAATTTCTGCCAATGTTTCTATCAGCTGATTGCAACAATCCTTTGGTCCTGCAGGAAAGAAAGTAATTAATGGATGTGTATTTCTTAACAAGTCCTAAGTAACAATCCAAGGCATTTCAATGGCAGGTCGCATATATGTTTTTAAAAATAGTTGATGGGAGTTTCTGTTGACCTCATCCAAAAAGGCTAGTCGAAAAATATTATTTGGATTTCCTAGTTCTGTATAACTATTCAATATCTTCTCAGTGAATAATCAATGTGGAACTAAATACTCATATGGATCCTCACATGCTCCCCTCTTTTAAGCTGGCGTCAGCAGAAAGTGTCACATATTCGCTCCAAATGATATTTCAAGAGTGAGTCTGTGAAGTTTCTTTTGTTCCATTAAAATGAAATGCGAATGTGCCATGTAGTCAATCGATTAGAGTTTGCTGTAATCTAATGTTTCTGGTAGCTGTAGTCTCAAAATGAGGACATATATGATTACCATTACAGATGATCTTGCAACTATTTCTTACACCTAAATCCTAGTATTTCGACACAAATATTGGTCATATGGAGTCTGATCCCATTAATCAAATGAAGGTAGGACCATTTCAGCGAGCACTTTCGCTTCACCTTCTCTGCCTCATCCCAACTCCAAAGACAAATAAAAAGGAATCAAGTGTCTTCTGGCTTCTTTGTCAAAGTTGGGGTTGTAAGCTCGACACGTTCAGCTCCTGGACCTTGGAAATATGCTTTTGAGTCTCCCCTCCGGGGTTCCTCCACATCCAACACAAGCCACAGAAACAAACATACCCTTGGTGACAAGGTTTCTCTTTTTTCCAAACCCCTCAAAACTTTTTTAACCCCCTCTCGCTACTAAAACAGAGACTTGGACCACATTCTGATGGACACTAATTCTGGGGCCTCGGAAAGGAATCTGGTGTCGAGAAAGGTGTGGAAATTTGGAGCCGAGCCCAGGGCAAGCAGAGAATATCGTAGGTGCTAGAATAGTTCATACACTAAACTCCAAAAACTTAGTTCTAAATAGAGCCCTAAAGCAAAGTTTTCACATCAAAGTATTATTATTTTTGGCTAACCCTTGGACCAAAGTCAGCCCACAAGCCGACGACTCCACGCATTTCCAAAAATTCACTGCCCTCTCTTCTGCTTCCCTTCAGTCTCTTTCCATTCTATTCTCCATGCTATTGTTACTACTTAATTCACTATATTGTTTACTTTGATGCAATTTGAAGTTCAAAACTAACCCAAGTGCTTCCATCAAAGGGGATCAGATGTAAACAATCATAGCATGTGAAATGCAAGTATTCACAGTATGCCTGCACTAATAGTACAATGCACATGCAATTCACAGACCACTTGCATATAATGCCATTATGTGATTTTTATCATTCTGATCATTTCCTTGGTTTGAAGCACATATCCTCATACCACACCTCTGTTCCCCCACGCTGGGACTAGGGTATCCAAGATAGTTGTCTGCTGAGGTGCATGCATTTGAACCAGCACTCATGTGTCATGAGAAATTAAACTAATTTAAGTTTTCTTTCTGCCTATGGTTTAGATTAATGCTGCAAAAGATAGGTAGAGGGAAAAACAATGAGGAAGTTGATCGAGTAGCGGATCAGGGCCGAGGCAAAGTTTTGTAGTGTTCGTCGACAATTATTCCTTTCTCTGTCTTATCCGTCGTCGCCTAGCCATGGAGTTTGACGGCCTCCATTGGTAGCACGTGCACGCCACGTAACAAGGAATCAGAGGACGAGAACTGCCTCCCTCTTGCTATTATTAAACCAAACTAGCTAACTAGTTTAGCAGTTATTTTATCTGAGTCTGTGTAATTTGTCCCTGGATCCATGCCTTGGTTCTCTCAAGATGTTCTGATGCAGATACAGAGAAATTTCAATGGATTAATGAAACATTATGGGACACTCTGCATGTAAAAAGCTTCAGAAATTCGTGATGAATGCTAATGTACCAGGTGTTAGGACCACATATTATTGCTGATCTGGTGAAGGCTGCAGCTGCTGATGATATGAATTCTTGTACGTACCTTGGCGTATGATTGATCAGGATTTAATTTGGTGCTGTGAAGTGATTTTAAGTCACAAATAAACTAGTAGATGTAAGCATAAGCGAAGCATGAAATGTTAACAGTACACAAGAAACAAGATTAGAGATGGTTGTCGGTGCTGTGTTTACTGATGTATTAAATTGAAGATAGTGCTGACAACGTCACCAGAGGCTCCTGCAGCCTCATTGACCTCTTTGGTTTTTTGATTATGCTGATGGCCGAGCTACTAACTTTATGGGGTAATAGACCATTCATTTTAATGGCATTGCAGTGCTCTATCTTTTGGGTTGGTGTGTCAACATGCTCACCCACGTTTCAGACTTTCGCTTTAACCATCAGGTCCCATTTCACATGTCACCGTGCAACGAAAATAAAGAGATGGTCCAAAATTCTCTTCAAAAAAAAAAAAAAAAAAAAAAATCGTGCTTCACTTTTGATGGCCATTTGTCAAGGCCTTGTATATATATATATGTGTGTGTGTGTGTATATATGCATGGCATTTGAATTGAGGATTATATGTGTATATATATGCATGGCATTTGAATTGAGGACCTTAGGATAGCAAAATGTCACATATCCACCGAGCGCTGTTACTGCTGCTGTATGGAGTTGATCAAAAACAAGGCAAAAGGGAAACAGCGAATTATGGGACAATCATTCCAAATGGGAAAGAAAATGAAGCTCAGCTTTTGCCCCCACCTCATCATATGTGTCATCATGCACATCTCCCCGTCAACCAACACCTTCAACTTTCACCTTTTACACCGCCTCTGCTGAAAACAAATATTATTCTATTGATTTCAAAAGTTCAGAGAGAGAGAGAGAGAGAGAGAGAACTATAATTCTCTCCTTGTGCCATAAAAACTAGCCTCAGTTTTCTTAGCCAAACCAAAGAGAAGGCCAGTGAGTTTTCTTATTCGGAAGGAAGAACCAAAAGAAATGGCTGGACAAGCAATTTCAAATGTCCTCCCACTAAATGCATGTCAGGATCCCAATCCTCCTCCAGTTGCAAAGAAGAAGAGAAACCTACCAGGAACCCCAGGCAAGGAATTATGACAACATATCCTCCTTTTCTCTTCTTCCCTAACTTTCCCTCTTTCTCCTTCCAGGATGTCATTTCTTTAGCTCTTAATAGTGGTGTTTGTCTGTGTATTTCTTACCAGCAGATCCTGAAGCAGAGGTTATTGCCTTGTCTCCAAGAACGCTCTTGGCCACCAACCGATTCTTGTGCGAGATTTGCGGCAAAGGCTTCCAGAGAGACCAGAACCTCCAGCTCCACCGCCGGGGGCATAACCTCCCATGGAAGCTGAGGCAAAGAAGCACCAAAGAGCCGAGGAAAAGGGTCTATGTGTGCCCCGAGAAGAGCTGCGTCCACCACAATCCAGCAAGAGCGCTGGGAGACCTGACCGGCATAAAGAAGCACTTCTGCCGGAAGCACGGCGAGAAGAAGTGGAAGTGCGAGAAGTGCTCCAAGCGGTACGCGGTGCAGTCTGACTGGAAGGCGCACTCCAAGACCTGCGGCACAAGGGAGTACCGCTGTGACTGTGGCATACTTTTCTCCAGGTATATTTTGTACCACTACTGTTAGGCTACTGGTTGGTGCTTGTTTCCTAATAGAGTCTGGTGTTTTGGTTGTTAGTAAGGCTGTGCCATGGATCGGCTAGCCTATTGGAAGAGGAAACTCTATGGTGTTAAAGTGATAAGTGGGTGATGCTTTATATAGTGACTAATCAGCTTGTTTTGATCACTCAGACCACCTACACCACTCTCCTTTCTCCTTTGTTTTTTCACTTGGCTTTTAGTACCAAAAAGATAAAAAGGAAAGAAGATGATAGGATGGACTCATGAGTTCTGACTACCATTGTCTTCTTCTTCCTTCCTTTCCTTTTTTTTTTTTTTTTTTTTTGTTGATTGAAAGGGAGGAATAACCATTGTCAAAAAAAAAAGAAAGGGCGGAATCATGACCCATCTTTTATTGAAGTGAATGAAGATGATCCTACCATTGTCGTTTCTACATTGTCATCTTCACTGCTAGTTCAACTAATGATATGGACTTTTTCTTTCACAAACAGGAGAGACAGTTTTATAACACACAGGGCCTTTTGTGATGCCTTAGCTGAAGAGACCGCAAGAGTTGCTGCAGCATCCAACATCAACAACATGGCGCCGATCAGTGATGCCAATTATCTTTCCATTGGTGGTTCGATGAGGTCTAATATGTTGCAGAACTTCTCCTCCAATATTAAGCCTCATATATCCAACTGCGAAGCCAATGATCAAGCCAGACCCGGGCTTTCGTTGTGGATGGGCCATGGTATTCAGAACGGTGAGCCCTTCAGTAGCACTACCAGTCTCTCTGATATCCATCAAATTGGACCAGTAGGTGCCGGAACCTTGTATGGTGACCTCTTCACTGCTTCATGTTCAAATGCGCAGCAACTCGGCACTCAGTTAAGTTGGTTGTGTGGCAACAAGCTCTGGCCTACAGGCACTTGCGAGCTATCAGGCACCCCCATTCCAACAACCACCATGATGGAGGTCGACAGCTCGCAGTCTCTCCTCACGAGCATTCCTTCCTTGTTTAGCACTCAACGTCAGCACCATCGAGCACCAGTTTCAGATATGTCTGCGACGGCACTGCTGCAAAAGGCCACCCAAATTGGTGTGACTTCCACCATTCCATTTGTTGGGAGTTTTGAGCCATCAAAGTGCCAAGATGCTCGGATTGAAGATGCTAGCTTAAAATATGATGGATTAGTCATCAATTCAAACCAACTGAGCAATCTAGAAAACATTGTAAATGGTTTCACAGCATCGAACGATATGTTCGCCGAAAGACACCGCAGCTCTCTAAAGGATGATCTGGAAGGAGGTGGAGAGACCAGGGATTTCTTAGGTGTTGGGGTGCAAACCCTCTGCCCCTCATTAATTAATGGATGGATATGAGACTTCTTAGTCTCCTAAGTTACAAAACTATACATGGAAAGCTAGCGTAGTTGTTGAGAGAAAAGTAAGTATGGAGAACCGACACTTCTGCAAATTTTGCAGGATAGAAAAGGTTGTATGTCGTTGCCTGATGGGAGTTGATGCATGTGTTCAGAGAGACAATTGCATTCCAAAGTGACAAGATATCCATGCATATTCTTCAAAGACCCCTGAAAGGCACTCTTTTGGGGAGCTGCTTTAGTTTTGGAAAAAATGTGGTGGGGCAGGCAAAGAGCACCCTCTTTTTAGCTTTATTATTTCATTCCATCTCTTTCGGGGTGGATGTCTGTTTAAGCTGGATTTTATTAATTTTACTGTTCTCACATTGCTAGATTTCTCTTTTCTCCTTCAATAGAACAATGAGCATTGCTTACATGCTGGATTACCTGTTGATTAGCAAGGAGTCCATGAAGCTAAAAAAACGTTTTGGCAACCCCCTCATGGCATTCCCAATACTCGTTGTCTGAGCTGGCCCAATGTCCAGTTGAAACGTGAGCTATTCACCATATTATACATACAGACAAGCTGATCCAAGTCCAACGTAACCATACCTTGGTTGAATTCATCCGCTGTTATCTGCTACATTCAAAAGGTCAGAGGTTGAATCATATATTTTTTATTTGAATCTTATTTCAATACAAAGGATGAAAAAAAAAATAATATTGTCCATCCAGAAAAAAATAAACTTATGGTTGTTTTTTCATCCTCAACATCCCTCATATGTATCACTTATATATTCTTCTGAATTATATGTACTTACGGGATTAATTTGAAAAACCAATAGAGATATGCCGGAACAAATCATTTTTATTTTTATTGACTGTTTTTGGTCCCCACAGAGATATTGAATAGAATGAGTTACTTTTAGTGCTACTGTGATTTTGAAAATAAACTACAAATGGGCGATGACATGCCAAAGCAACCATTCGAATCATAGAGATGAGTATTTAACTTAGATAATCGTAGTAAGTGGTGCTCCCATTGTTGTTCCACCAAGGAGGGGGAAAAAGAAGAGTGCTTCGCAAGTGCAAGCGCGGTTACTTGGTCTGGTACTTATATCTGCAGACAGGAGAATAAACCACGGCCTACATATGTAAACCTCTCCCTCTATGCGTCTCCGGTCGCATGTTCTTCAGGTATTAAAGAATCATATCATGTATATCCTTCTAAGTGGGATGCATTTTGCAATTGTATCTTTTTGGGAAAAATATTTGAAAT
Source organism: Cocos nucifera (assembly GCA_006176705.1). Lineage (NCBI taxonomy): Eukaryota > Viridiplantae > Streptophyta > Magnoliopsida > Arecales > Arecaceae > Cocos > Cocos nucifera. Next base: position 1,473,268 of record QRFJ01000161.1, on the reverse strand, counting down.
GTAGATCTCAAATTATGCATCAATTTTGACAATTTGGTTTGAAGATTCTGTAGGTTATTGATCTGTGGTAGAACTCCTTTTTGAGAAACAAAGGATCGAACATATAGCCTGAGTCTTGCCAACTTTTGTACATGAAGACTCATGTTGTGTCAGGCCCCGACCCAATACCTCAAGTCGGATATCCGACAGACGGCCATACACTCTTAAAATTTAATTCTCTCGAATATACAAAACTTGTCTTTCACTAAACATTTAATTATCACAATTTAACTCAGATAGTGATAAAAATAATTTCTCTAATATCAAATAAAAATATAATAAAATCTTCAATATAATTAACAAACTAAATAAAATTTAAAATAGTATCTATGAAATAATTTTGTTTGAAATATAATCAAACTAAAAACTACTTAAGTCTTATGTTTCTCATTGATCGAATCTCAGTTTCGCAAGGTCTTTTGAATCTAAAAAATTAAAAAAAAAAAAGAGCTTTACGAGCTCAGTAAATTACTAATCATCCCTAAAAAATAAAACATAAATATTTTTTAAATATAATAATTAAGCAATAATATATATCTAGATAATTTTATTTTAAAATATATTATGTACATTAGTAAAAAGCCAAAAGTACTCTTTCAATCTTTAATGACTGTGGCCACGATTAGCCCTATGACAAATTTTAGAAGAGACTAGTCCCTGAACGAAGAACATCCGATCCATCGGTGTGCTACTAGTGATTAGCTCCACTAGCTAGACCCAAAAGAAAAACTAGCTCTGATTTATACGATCATGATTTATCCCATAACAAGACAAAGAGATTAGTTCTGAATGAAGAACACTCGATCCATCGATGTGCTACCAGTAATTAGCCCTACTGGCTAGGCTCAAAAGAACTAACTCTGCCAGCGATCAGCACCGACTAGTTAGACTTCAAAGAAATATGTTTCTGACGTATGGCCAATGATCAGTCTCATTGGCTAAATCTAGATCATAGTTTAACTAGATAGTTTTTTTCATATTTTTGTCACAATCAACTTATCATAAATATTATTTTTATAATAATATCAACTTAATTTTTATATAATTTAAAAAATAATAAAATAATTTTCATTCAAAATTTCATGCATTGATGAATAAATATATATTTTTTAGAGATCATACCATTTTGAAAAAAAATATTTCTTTCAAAATTATAACATGTAAAAGTATCATCATGCATGATCCAATTTTTCTCAAAAAATTTTCATAAATAAATTCATAATTTAAAATTTAAATTTTTAAATATTTTATATACCAAAATTTAATTTTTAAATATATAAATATATATAAAAATAAATATAGAGATAAAAGAAAGCTTACTTGTTGTTTAGATCTAAAATTAGATCTAAAATAGACCTAAAATTTTACGATCCTTTCGAATCAATCTTTAGATCTGATGTTCTTTCGACGTTAAAGACGCTAGCATATCAAATAATTTTAATTAATTTTTAATTTTTAAAAATTAAAATAATTAGAAAATCTTTTAATCTAGTCTGGATCTAGTCTAGATTTGAATCAATTCCTAAATTGGATCTACATGACTCGGTTTGACCTAGATCTATTCGAATTGGATCCAAACTAATCAACCCATCCCAAATCAATTAAACCAACTCTCTCTCTCTCTCTCTCTCTTTCTTTCTTTTTCTTTTTTCTTTCTCTTTTTCTTTCTTTCCTATATTTTTCCTTCAAGATTGAAATTCGCTATGTCCCTCTCTCTCGGGTCGTCACAGGTGATGATCGAAGGAGGGGGGTCGGCGGGGAAAGTGGCCAAACATCCAATGATGGTGGCATGAAAATAGTCGAAGACAGCGGTCGGCCAAAGACTCTACTAAGAAGAAAAAGAGAGCTCTACCCTAGGGCTGGAAAGAAGAAGAAGGAAAAGGGAAAAAAGTTTTACCAGTGATGGTGCAATGATCGCAGCAGCTGGTGAGAACAATCAAAGATCCTTCCAACTGAAATCTTCCATCATAGGTAAGCTACGGTTTAGAAAAAAAATTAGGATTTCTAGGGAGGAATATAGGGTTTCTTCGTGAGGATTTCTTTGGAGAGTGCTAGGATTTAAATAGAAGAGGAATGAGTGAGATAAACTCATCCTCCTTGGATACACTACTACAAAAAAGGGCTACGACAGCGGTTCATAACTACCGCCATAGCCCAAAAAATTACTGCCATAGGCTATGGCAATGATTTTCTAACTATTGCTATTGCGGCCATCGTCGTAGCTCTATGGTAGCGGTTGTTCGAACCACTGCCATAGATAATCTATTGTAGCGGTTTATAAATTATTAAAATAGATCGACCTATAGTAGCGGTTATGTAACCACTGCTATAGGTTATCTATAGCAGCGGTTATATAACCGCTATCATAGATAATCTATAGTAGCAATTTCTTAACCACTGCCATAGATCTGATGCAACGGTTGGCACCATTTGTACCAGAGATCTATGGCAGTGATTTGCATGGATATGACAGTGGTTATAAAATCACTGTCGTAGATCTTGAATAATTATAAAAAATAAAATTCTTATTTTTTTAATATATTTTATTTAATAAATATAGATATATAAAATAAAAAATATAATAAATATAAAAATTATTCTAAAATACTAAAATTTTATTATCAAATAAAATTTATTATAATATTTTTTTAAAAAATAAAATACATCAAAAGTCTCCTAAATCTACATTATCGTCGTCGTCATTGGGAGCCGGAGCCAGAGCTAGAGCTGGAGTCGGAGTCAGAATCGAAGCTAGAGCTGGAATGTGGGTCAATATATTCTCGAAGCTTATGACTCTAAAATACGTGCTGAGTGTCAACATCATATCTCTCACGATGTCCTCCAGATGAGATGGACGCTCCTCAGTCCGATCTGCCTGCGTCGCAGCATGATCTGCCCGTGCCAATGCCTCCTCAAGCTCCTCCCAGCTGATGACACTGAAAGTCTATGAAGAGATGCTCACCTCGATTTAGTCGCTCGTCGGCATGTGTCTGGACCTCCATTAGATCCTCCTAGAGTGCTCAGGCCCCAAGATCTGAGATAGATGGTCATGAGATCCAGAGGTATCTAGGTCCTTGCTCGCGAGCACATCTAACTGATCCTATAATTATAAATTAAAATAAAATTTTATAAAAAATTCTATAATACTAATCATATATACTAATATATTTAATACTTACAAAAATATGTCCGATCGTAGCGTTCATCGACCTACTCATTTTGTCCGTATGACTGAATCGAAAGATTTCACTATGACTGGACATCATTCCATCTCTCATCAGCTATAACAAAAAATAAATTTATCAAAAAGATGATAAAAAATATAAATTTAATTTATTTAGTAAGATTTAAAATTAATTACCTCTCTATGCACATGACTGGATATAGACTTGTGGCCTAGAGTGTGCGTATACTTCTGAACTGCATGATTTTTTCAATTCTGATGAAAAGTAGCCTAACAAGTATTCAAATAAATAATAAATATTTAAAAAATATTTAAATAAAATTTTAAGCATATTAAAAAATTTAAAAATTAGAAATTCTACCTCGAACTCCTGGCTCCTCTAGTGTCTAACCATCCTCTTCCACTGACTCGGAGGATAGTCCTGTATCTAGGGAACAAGCTCCTTTGGAGTGTTCCATCGGTGCTCGAGCTATCCTCTGTGAAACTTGATCTTGTAACTCTGGTATAACTCTTTAATCTTCTTCAGTCAGATATTTTGAGTCCTCTCATGATTGAGAAAGTCGTACCTCCTCTACATAAATTTATCAAAAATCAGTTGCAAAATTATTTTAATCAAACATATATAGTGTAAACATATAAAATGCATAAATATAACTAAGATGCACGTACTTATTCATATCTTCTTCCATACTCGATCCCTGATGACAGCATTCATCAAACGCCAGTCTCTGTGCTCTACTGGAATAATGTTCGACCACCTCACAAGCACTCCAAAAAAGAAATGCATCTTCTGTGCGATCTTTCCTACCGACCTTTTCTTCGCATTGTAATAGATCATCATCTGATGCTGGCGGTTCCACACGTGTGCCATATGTGTGGGATCGTGAAATGTCCGACTGGATGATGCACCTATAATGCAAATATATTATGCAAATATATAAATATATAAATATTATATAAAAAATAAAGCTGTGCTAATATAATAAAAATATACACTCAAATACCTATGCAGTAGAATGTGCTTCAGATATGGGCGACGGTAGAGGCTCAACTCTCGGTGGAGTAGATGCCATCGATGGAGTAGATGCCGTCAGTAGAGTAGATGTCGATGGTGGAGGTCCTCGAGCAGTCGATACCGAGATGGATGGAGTATGCTCCGACTGCTTCTCGAATGCTGAACTGCACATAACCCACCGAGGGGCAAGGGTGAAAGCTAGATGGCATTTTGGTGCCATCGTGACCTGCAACGTTAATGAACATTAATCAATATAACATTATGACATATCAAATTCTATTCATTCGAAAGTCGAGTCGGCTCCATGCCCGAGACAGTTGACTCCGTGCCTGAGATATCCGATTAGGATCCTCCCCCAACTGGCTCGATCATGGCTCGAGTCGGTTGGGCTGCGTATCCAAGTCGGCTTGACTATGTGCCATCCCCTCGATCACTCCCTCTCTCCCTCTCTTGATCTCTCTCACCGACGACGACGACGAGGTCGAACCCCTTTCTTCCAGCTTTTCCATCTCTTGATCTTCCTCTCTCCCTCTCTCGATCTTTCTCGCTAACGAGGTCGGACCCCATCCCTCCCTCTCTCACTCTCTTGATCTTTCTCGTCGACAAGGTCGGACCCCATCCCTCCCAGTGATACCGATGAAGCTGGACCCCCTTCCTTCCTTTCTCGCTCTCTCAATCTTCCACTCTCCCTTTCTCGATCTCCCTCGCTGACGAGATCGGACCCCTTCCCTCCCAATGATGGCGGTAAGGTTGGATCCTCTCCCTCCCAGTGATGGCCGCGAGGCCAGATCCCTTCCTTCCTCTCTCAAGTACAGACTCGTTGGATATTCGAATTTGGATCTGGTACCAGTAATTAAAATTAGGTCTAGATTTGAATATCCAGATTTCAATCTGAACTCAATCCGTTAATAGATCTAATCTACAACCGTCGATACGGCATGGCCCAAGGCTATCACCACAGCATGGCCCAAAGATTATGGCATATAGATAATTATAATTTTTATTATAAATATTTTATAAATTATTATAAATATACATGATTAATAAATAATACTATAAAATTAAAAAAAATTATACCTACGGCTATAGAGAGTGGATCGCATCGAAAGCTCCGAGGGTCATCGACGATGACACTATAGGAGGACGACGGTACTAGAGATAACCTGTGAAATAAAAGTAAGATAGTGAGATAGAGAAGAGAGAAAAAAAGAAAAAAGAGAGAGAGCAGGGACAGCCGGGGATGGGGGGCCAGGGGAGGGGGAACAGTGATGAGAAGGTCGAAGGAGGCTTCGCACTCAATCAGAGGAGGGTCAGAATGGTGGTGGTGATGGTAGGAGGATGGAGTTTCGCAGGGGCTGAAGGAGAGTGGAGGGGGCCTCGTCGGAAGGGGGTTTAGTTTCGCACCAGGGTCGGAGGAGGATAGAGTGTAGGAGAGGGATTTTACGGAGGGTGGTGGAGGGTCGAGGGTAGATAGGGGTTCGTCGGAGGGGGATTTCATAGGGGGCCAAGGGAGGGTTGGATGGGGGTTCCCCGAAGGGGGGTTCGCTAGGGACGAGGAAGGGTTGGATGGGGGCGGGGTTTCATGGGGATCGAACGAGGGTGGAGGGGGTTCATCGGAGGGGGGGTTTCGTGGAGGGCCGAGGGAGGTTGGATGGGGGTTTCGTCGGAGGGAGGTTTCGCTGAGGGCCGAAGGAGGGTTGGATGGAGGGGTGGGGGGGCCGGGTGGCAGGGAGGGGCGGCCGAGGATGGAGGGGGAGGGGGAAGAAGGGGCAGCATCGATCGAGAGGGAAGGAGGTGCAACGCTGATCGGGGGGAGGAGCCTCATCGATAATGAAGAGGAGGAGGAGAGAGAGAGCAAGAGAGATCGAGCGCGCACGAAAGGAAAGAAAAAATTTAAAAATTTTTAATCTAACCTACGGTAGTGATTATCGAACCGCTGTCCTAGATCTACGATAGTGATTATCGAACCGCTGTCATAGATCTATGACAGCGGTTATCCAAAACCACTATCATAGATCTACAATAGCAGTTCTATAATCGCTGCCGTAAATCTATGATAGCGATTTTTGATAATCACTGTCATAGGTTGAAAATAATTTTTTTAAAATATTATATAATTTTAAAATTTAATGTCCACCTTCATCATTCATTATCTAAATAATTATCATTAGAGTATCATCGCAAAAAATCGCCTCGATCCGATGGCCCTAGCTTCATTGATCAAAAAAATTTAATTTCGATGATTACGAATGATGATGCAATGATCTGATAGATAGAGATCTTCGATGGATTCAAAAATCTATTCTTGATGATATTTATAGTATACTATCAAAGTTTTACTTTAATCGAATATCGTTATCATGGTCAATTTAGTATGGAATGATTTCGATCGTTAAATTAGAAATAAGCAATCCAAGGGTTAAACGATATTCGATTATGAGATAATTTTTTAGTTAAATAATTTTTATTATAATTTTAAATATTTTATATGATGATGATAGTAAAATTTAAATCATTTTTATATAAACTATTCATATTAAGCAGATATTGCAAAAGCACGAACATAATAACCAGTGAAGTTTCAGAATGGTTATCAGAAAATGTATAGTTTTAGATCATTCTTCATCTCACGAGTTGAATTTTATAATCTCCACCATAAAAAAATAATTAAAGTAGTAGTCAAGATCATTTATAAAAAAAATTATCTCATAATCGAACACCATTTGGTCCTTTGATCACTCATTTATCATTTAATGGTCAAAACTAATCTATACTAAATTGATCAAGATAATGATATCCGATTAAAATAAAACTTTGATAGTATGCTATAAACATCACCGAGATCATTGTTGCTGATTTTTAGATCTATTGAAGATCTCCATCTATCAGATCATTGCATCGTCGTTCGTGGTCGTCGAAATCAAATTTTTTTATCAAAGAAGCTAGGGCCATCGGATTAAGGTGATCTTTTGCGATGACACTCCAATGATAATTATTTAGATAATGAACGATAAAGATGGATATTAAATTTTAAAATTATATAATATTTTAAAAAATATATATATGGCAATGGTTACAACTAACCACTGTCATAAATTAGATTATAACAGCGGTTCCTACTAATCGTTGTGATAGGTCCGATTTATGATAGCGATTACAATGAACCGCTGCTATAGATCGACTTATAGTAGAAATTTTTTGTAACCGCTACTATAGGTCCGACCTATGGCAGCGATTTTCTGTAACCACTGCTATATGTCGGATCTATAGCGGCGGTTACAAAAATCACTACCATAGATCCGATCTATAGCAGCGGTTAACGAAAATTGCTATCGTAGGAGCTATGGTAGCGATTTTGAAAATCGCTGCCGTAAGAGCTATGGCAGCGGTTTCGAAAATCGCTGCCATAGGCCATTTTTGTAGTAGTGATAAGATTAGGCTTTGCCAGCATATCCCACCCAAAAACCTTTTTTTTGGTTTTGGATCGACTTGGAATAGGACTTCTTATTTCAGTTGAACACGTCTCCTTCCTCTCTTCTCCATGGTTTTCAATTTTTTTATTTTTTTATTTGTTTGGTAAAGTTGGCTTTGGATGCCAGCTTTGATTTGAGTAGGTTCATGGGACTGGATTTCACATTCTCTTTCCTTAATAAAAATTTTATTCTCAAAATTTGATGTACTTGGATTGAGAAATAGGTGGGGGTATTTAGCTTGTATCTCTTCTTCCAATTTTCAAGTAGGTTCTCGTTCCGTATGGTTGCACCATTGAATCTTGACATAAGGAATAATGCGTCATCTTAAAACTTAATCTTTTCTATCAATAACTCATATTGGCTACTTCTCAAAAGATAAATCCTCTTTGAGTTGAAGTAGTCCAAACTCTACCACATGGTCAGGATTTGGTACATATCTTCTTAATATGGAGATTTGAAAAATATTGTGTACTCCAACAAGAGAGGACAGTAAGGCTAGACAGTAGGTAACTATTCCAACTTTTTTTAAAATCTCAAAGAGATCCATATATCTAGGGCTTAGTTTTTCGCGAACTCTAAACCTTATCACACTTTTAGTGGGGGACACCTTGAGGAACAGGTGATCTCCTATTTGAAATTTTAGTTCTCTACTTCTATTGTTACTACTATAACTCTTCTATCGATTTTGAGTTGAAAGGATCCGCTTTCTGATAAGTGGAGTTTACTTTCTGTTTGTTGAACAATCTCTGATCCCAAAAGTCTTTTTTCACCGACATCATTCCAACATATAGGGATCCTACATCTTCTTCCTTATAGATCTTCAAAGGGAGCCATCTGGATGCTAGCTTGATAGCTATTATTATAGGTGAACTCCAATAATAATAAATATTCATCCCAAGACCCCTTTAAGTTTATCACACATGTCTGATAGGTACGCGATGTTATCGTTAAGACACCATGTTTATCAGTTTAATCTAACTTCTTAAAATTATTGAAAATATGTAGATAGTAGTGAGTCGGATCGAATCCACAGGGAAGGTAGTATTTTAGATTTAAAATTTTTAATTTTTTTAAAAAAAAAGATTTAACTTTTGAAATCAAAAGTAAAGTCAGAAGATTAAAAATAAAAATTAAAAGATGCAGAAATTTAAACTTGGTACTAAGATCTACTAATTAGATCTTAGCATCTACTTGTAATAAAATAAAAAGTAATAATTAAAATATAGAAATTAAATTATAATAAAATAAAAAATAAGAAATTAAAGTATAAAAATAAAATTTTTATTAATTAAAATTTTAAAATTTAAATACATGAAATTTAAAAAAAGAATAAAATAGCCTGATCTCTGATCTTGGATCGGCATTGGCAGAAAGATGGTGTAGAAGCTCGGCTCTTCTTCTTGGCATCCGTTGCTTTGAAGCAGCCTTTAACCAATAGCCTAGCTTCACCCTATACCAAAGCTTCACCTTGATCAGAGATGTTGATTTCTAGAGGCCTGGAATCCTTTTTATAGAGCTAGGAGGGCCGGATATTTATTTCTAAAGGCAATGTGGGACTAATGACCTTTGTAATCATCAAAATCTAAATAAAATTTTAATTAAAATAGCTCTGATATGACTCTGGTAAGTCTGATGAAATCTGGCCATTCAATAGGAATCCAACGGTCTAAAAATCATCAAAATCGGATGAGTATCGGGCTAAATCAGGTTGGATTAAATTCTGGCCGTCCGATCGTGCGTTGATGGAGGAAATCTGGCCGCAAATCATGCGTCGGGAGTCCTAATCACCGCTGGGAGCATTCTGAACTGTTGGATCTTCATCACTTAGTTTTTTGGCCATCGGATCGTGCCAGATCGCTGATAGAATTTGAATCAAATCCAAAAATAACCACCGCCATCCGATCTTGACCGCAATCAACCGCAGCCGTCCAATCGCACAATTACTGTTCCCATGGACCATGTGGATCGGTTGCACCGCATCCTACAGTCAATCAGCACTCTTGTCGCTGAATGAAAAGACCAAAATATCCTGTGAGCCACGATAAATTTCTGTGGACCCTTTAAGGGTCTAGGTCTGCCACGTGGCAATCTCTAATTCGTCGATTTCTTCTGAGCGAGCGGTCTATGCCTAAATCGTAGACCGACTGATGGCTTCAATGGCTGAGTCAGCTTTGATGACTTGGCTCGACTTGGTGGCTCGACTTACGGAGTCGGTTGAGCCGTTTTCTTTTTTATTTAATTTTTATTTATTTTATATCTTTAAAAATTCATATCTTTTCCATTTTAGCTCCGTTTTACTCAAAATTTATTTCATTGTAATCAAAAAAATGAGCTATTTCTATTAATAATAAAATTTTATTTTTTAATTTTTATTATTTTTAATTAATTTTTTAATTAATAAAATATGAATTTTTTAAAAATTATATATAAATTGATTAATAATTTTTAAAAATTAATATAAATTAATTAATAAATTATTATTTTTATTGATGAATTTATAATATTTATCACACTCCCCAACTTAAGCTTTGCTCGTCCTCGAGTAAAGAAAGAATTTAGTTTTAAATATCTTTTAACTTTAGAGTTTCGAATTTTTTATCTAAGCAATTTTCAAAATGGCCATTGATATTCAGTAGAGCTTAAATGAGATATATCATTGGGGTATTAATACTTATCAATAGAAAAATTAAGTAAAGAATATTAAATTTTTTAGAACTTTTTCTAAATTATCCTACATTTATCTCTGATTTGTCTAAACTTTCATATAGGCAGGTGTATTGCTACTTTCATCCTTTATTTATTAATTTTTATTTTTACATTGTCCACTTTTTGACGTGAATATCATTGCTTACTTAGGCAACGAGATCTGGTTACTCGGTGGAAAACCAATGTTATTTTTTTTTTTTTAACGTTGTACCACTATTAAGTGTCTTAATCCTTTAAGCTTTTTATTTGATCTATGTAGCGAATCTTGGGCTAATGACTTTCAAACCAGTTGACTTTAAGGCACTAGGTATAGAATATCCCTCGGACTTACTAGCTCGAATCAAATAGGCTACGAGTTAAGACTAGCTTTACAAGGAGCTTCTTTGTCCTTCCCATCTTTTGACGCAAAACTTAATGCTTGCTTAGGCAAAGAGGCCCGATTACTCAGTGAGAAGTACTTGGAAACTATTTTATTAAAATAAATTTTTATATGAAGAAATGTATAGTTACCCTACACAAGTCTATAAAAAGTAGACTTTTCTTTGATGCTAGTAGAAATAATTAGAAATGCTCTAAGAAAAAACTTTTTATATTCTAGACTTAACAGACTTAACTTTTTATTGAATTTTCTTAATACTTGATTCCTCAATATCTCACAGATTCTCTGATCTATGTATCAATTTTTTTTAAAAATGCTTAGTTTAATTCGATTCTTAAGCATAATCAGATTTCTAAATACTAAATACTAACTTTTTTGAGGACTTAAAATTTTAAAATTTTTATTTTTCTCTCCCCCCAACTTAATCAACATTGTCCTCAATGGAGAAGAAAAAATAAAGGATGTAATAAAGAAGATGAAAGAATACACCTAACTCAGTATATTTTTGGTCCAGCACATGCCCTTGAAAATTTGAGCTTTCCCTCCAACTTATTCAAATTATCCTAAAAAAAAAATAAACTAAAAAAATAAATTAGATAAAAACTAAATATTGGGTTGCCTCCCAACAAGCGCTAAGTTTATCGTCTTCAGTCAGACACAATGTAGCTTATTATCCTGTGTCGAATATTGGATTGACAAATTTCAATGATTTTGGATTGCCAATCTCGAAGTTGATTTATAATCCCATTATTGATATATTCACTATTAATTTTAGGGATATAATTTATGATTCCATTCTCAGACCCATGTTTATTAAGAATTTCTCCTATTTGTTCTTCTAAAATGCTCATGAATGAAGTTTTTGTATTAGGAGTTAAGTTTGATTCAATGGGTGCTGGAATGGTGACTAAAGGTGGTTTTAATTTTGAAGATAAATTAATGTGATCTTGCTTAAACAACTTCATTGATATTTCATTACACGCCTATTGATTTTTGTAAGAAGAACCAGCTTCTAGGGTTGAAGGAAATAGGACATTAGGTTTATAAGTCTCGGATAAATCATCTATTCTCTTTTTTTTTATTTCTATCTTATTTAAACTAGAACTAGCATCAGTACTAATTCTTGACTCGGATTCTTCTATGTGGTTAGTCTCAGTACTAACCATTTTCTCTAAATTTTTATTTTGGCTAGCATTAGTACTAGCTTCTCTCACCTGGTCTTGGTATGGGTCCATAAGAATTCTATAGCTTTTAAGTTCAGAAATTACTTTGGTATTCTCAAATTGGGGATTCTTAGATGAGACATTAAATTGATAACTTGGTCTAGGTGATTGATGGACATTAAGTAGGTTGTTTGAAATTGGTAGGTTCGGTAGTTGATCTAGTTCTCTCCTCATGTTAGACTCAACTAATTATCCTATTTGAGCTTCTAGTCTGGCGATTGATTGTTGTTGAGTTAGAATTAATTGTTGAAGTTGATTGAATTTATCATCGGCTAGATTGGTCTATTGAGGAGATAGGTGTGAGGGCTGATTATAATATGATGGCTGGGTAAACTGACTAGGCTGACCATTATTATAGGCATAATTTTGATATTGAGATCTATTTTGATAATTTTGCTCAAGTGAAATTTGGGTCTGAGCCTGAGTCTATTGGGATGTTTAAGAAAAATTAAAGTTACTCCAATCTGAATTATTTGAATTTGAAAATGGGTCATTAATCAATTTGGAGTATCCTTGAGTAGCTTGAACTTGTTCTTGGATAAAATGTGGAAACTGTGCAGTCATAGAATATTTACTTACATGATGGATTGGGCTAGCACAGATTGAATAAATCTTCTGATAATTAAAAGATGATGTGAATTGTGCAGGAGATTGTTGACCTAGGATTAGGAGTTGATCTATTTTCTGAGCAAGAAGATCAACTTTATCTAATTTTTAAACTATTAGATTCAAATTAGCCATATTATGTTTAATATGAATCAACCATTCAATTAAGTTTAACTAAATCAGAAAAAATAATTTTCTACTGTGCATGTATTAGTGTAACCCTAATGTATGGTTCAAAAAATTTTTTAAAATATTTTTTTTATTTATTATTTATTATTTATTATTATTATTATTATTTTATTATATTAAAAATTAATTTTTTATAATTATTTTATTATTACTTTTAATTTAATTTAATTTAATTATATTATATTTTTTTAGTTAGTTTAATTTAATTTTTATTTTATTTTATTTTATTTTTAGAGGAGTAAGGAGAAGAAAGAAAGAAGAGTTCTAAAGAAGAGATCCTAAGGAGTCCTAGAACTAAAAAGAGAGAAAAGAATTAGGTTTAATTAGGTTTAATGTTGGTTAGCAATCAAGTTGATCAGTCAATCCTGACTAAAGATTATCCTAAATCTAGATAGCTCCTAACTGCCAAGGTCATCTTCAAGCCCTTCAAGTGTAGAATTAGTCAATCAACTAGCCAAGTAAGTGTAAGATCGGTAGGAGTCTCCCTGTTACTTGCCTTAGACATCAATTGTGCTTAGCCAGGTAAGCTAACGAAATCAATTAGAAACCATCTTTCTTTAGGCCCAGTCGTCCCTGAACCACTTTCCTAGACACCAATCAAATGACTTATCCTAACCCAGTTCAACTCTTAGGGTTTCTTGTCCTATTGAGCTCGAGTTCCTAGGGTTGATGTCTAATTGATTTTAATTTAAAGGCTTAGGTCAATGCAGGATGTTGGTTGGTTGTTTGTGGGCTAAGGAAGGATAATCAAATTCCCACCTTATCTTATTTAATTGGGTTATGTCATTAATTTGGTTTAATATGAATATGCATAAAAAATTTTCAATCAAAGGGTTCTATGTAATTTAAACTAGATGTATGCAACTAATTGAATTCTAAAAGACTTATCTTACCTCCAGCAATCACCAAAATAAAATAAAAATAAAAATAAAAATAAAAATAAAACTAATATGGTGCATGCTCTAAAGTTAGGATTTCTAATCTTATCATGCGGCTTTTAATTAGGTTTAAATGGATATTTTTTAAATTAATTTAAAAATAAAATAAATAAATAAATAAATAAAAAGAAAAGAGGATTAGGGTTAGGATTGATCTCACAAAGCATTGAAATTCCTGATTCTTTTTATTTTTTAATCTCTTTTTTCTGTAAAATAATAAAAAAATTAGCAAGCAATATTTATAAGAAAATAAAAATTATATTTACAATCTACTTATAGAAAAATCAAAGAGATCAAAAATTTAATATCCATGCCTTCTCCGGCAATGGCGCCAAAAATTTGATAGGTACGCGATGTTATCGTTAAGACACCGTGTTTATCAGTTTAATCCGACTTCTTAAAATCATTGAAAATACGTAGATAGCAGTGAGTCGGATCGAATCCACAGGGAAGATAGTATTTTAGATTTGAAATCTTTGATTTTTTGAAAAGAAAAAGAAAAGGATTTGAGTTTTAAGATCAAAAGTGAAGTCGGAAGATTAAAAATAAAAATTAAAAGATGTAGAAATTTAAACTTGGTACTAAGATCTACTTATTAGATCTTAGCGATCTACTTGCAATAAAATAAAAAGTAATAATTAAAATATAGAAATTAAATTATAATAAAAATAAAAAAAAAAGAAATTAAAAGTGCTTTAAAAAAAAAATTCATTAATTAAAATTTTAGAATTTAAATACATTAAAGAATTTAAAAAAGAATAAAATAGCCTGATCTCTGATCTTGCAGATCGGCATTGGCAGAAAGATGGTGTAGAAGCTCGGCTCTTCTTCTCGGCACCATTGCTTCGAAGCAGCCTTTAACCCATAGCCTGGCTTCGCCCTGTACCAAAGCTTCACCTTGATCGGAGATGTTGATTTCTAGAGGCCTGGGATCCTTTTTATAGAGCTAGGAGGGCTGGATAGTTTTTTCTAAAGGCAATGTGGGACTAATGAGGCTCTTTGATAATCGAAATCAAAAAAATCTAAATAAAATTTTAGATTAAAATAGCTCTTGATATGACTCTGGTAAGCTCTTGGATGAAATCTGACCGTTCAATAGGAATCCAACGGTCTAAAAATCATCAAAATCGGATGAGTATCGGGCCAGATCAGGTCAGGATTAAATTCTGGCCATCCGATCGTGCGTTGATGAAGGAAATCTGGCCGCAAATCATGCGTCGGGAGTCCTGATCACCCTCGGGAAGCATTCTGGACCGTTGGATCTTCATCACTTGGATTTTCTGGCCATTGGATCGTGCTAGATCGCTGAAGTAGAATTTGAATCAAATCCGAAAATAACCACAGCTAGTCCGAATCTTGACCGTAAGCTACAACCGCAGCCGTCCGATCGCGCAATTACTGTTCCCATGGAACCGCGTGGATCCGGTCCGCATCGCACACATCACAGCCAATCAGTGCTTTTGTCGTTGAGTGAAAAGGCCAAAATACCTTGTGAGCCACGATAAATTTCTGTGGACCCTTTAAGGGTCTAGGTCCGCCACGTGGCAATCTCTGATTCGTCGGTTTCTACTGAGCCGGCAGTCCATGCCTGGATCGTGGACCGGTTGATGGCTTCAACAGCTGAGTCAGCTTTGATAGCTTGGCTCGGCTTGGTGGCTCAGCTTACGGAGCCGGCTGAGCCATTTTTTTTTATTTAATTTTTATTTATTTTATATCTTTAAAAATTCATTTCTTTTTTATTTTAGCTCTGTTTTACTTAAAATTTATTTTGTTGTGATCTAAAAAATGAGCTCTTTCTATTGATAATAAAATTTTATTTTTTAATTTTTATTATTTTTTAATTAATTTTTTAATTAATAAAAATATGAATTTTTCAAAAATTATATATAAATTGATTAATAATTTTTAAAAATTAATATAAATTAATTAATAAATTATTACTTTTATTGATGAATTTATGATGCTTATCAATGTCCTTAACATATCTTCTAAAGTTTGAATTATTCTCTCTGATTGTCCTTCTGTCTGAGGATGAAAGATTGTATTGAACTTCAACTTAGTTTTCATGGTCTGATGCAAATTTTTTCAAAATTAAGAATTAAATCTTGTATTCCGATCAGATATAATAGATACTGGAGTACCGTGTAATCTCATAATTTCATCTATGTATAACTTGGCTAGCCTTTCCAAAGAAAATATAACTTTGATGTGTAAGAAATATGCTGACATGATCAATCAGTCCATAATTATCAAAATAGCATCATACCTGTGGAGAGTCCTTGGTAGCCCTATAACAAAGTCCATTGTTATGTGTTCCTATTTTCAAATCGGTATTGCAAGGGATTGTAGTGATCCTGCGGGTCTCTGATGCTCTGTTTTTATCCATTGACAAGTTAAACATTGAGCTACATATTATGTTATTTTTCTTTTCATACCATTCCACCAGAAATTTTTTCTGAGGTTTTTATACATTTTTGTACCTTCAGAATATACTATGTAGGTAGAGTTGTGAGCTTTTATCATATATATTTCTTTTAATTCTGTATTATTTGGAATACATAATCTACCGCCAAATCTTAAGGTTTCATTCTCATGAATTTTGAATTCAGATGTCGTATTGGATTGTACTTGATCTCTGATATTTTGAAGTCCTAAATCATCCATCTGTGATGCTTTGATTCTATTAATCAAAGTAGGTTACACCCTAAGTGCAGTGAGCAGGGCTTTAGATTTATGTGACCATATCTCGACACCTAATATCTCTAGATCCTATAGAATATGCACTTGAGAAGTGATCAGCATTGCTATACTATCCATTGACTTCTTGCTTAACGCATCTACTACTACATTTATTTTTCCAAGATGATAATTGATGGTCAAATCATAGTTCTTGATTAGCTCTAACCATCATTTTTGTCTTAAGTTCAGCTTCTTTTGAGTGGAGATATATTTGAGACTTTTATGATCTATACAAATTTCACATGATACTCCATACAGATAGTACCTCCAAATTTTTAAAGCAAAGACTATTACCGCTACCTTTAAATCATGAGTTGGATAGTTCTGTTCATATGATTTAAGTTGTCTTGATGTATAAGCTACCATTTTTTTATTTTGCATAAGAACACATCCTAACCTCTTTCGAGAGACATCACTAAAAGTATAAATCCTCATTTCTTAGATTGTAGGATAAGGATAGGAGTTGATACCAAACATCTTTTTAGTTTCTAAAAATTTTTATCGCTGTTGGGGATAAATTCTGCTTCCGCCAAAGTCCAGTTCGGTGCTCAGCCTGAAGTAGCCGGTGGCCACAGAAGAGCTTCAGCAGATGGGCTTTAGCCAAACTCCTCAATCGTCGAGCTTCAGTCGGACTTCCGCGAGAGCCGAACTCTCTCCGCATCCTTCCAGCCAGACATCTGCAAGAGCCGAACTCCCTCCAAGCTTTTCCTTTGGCCGAACTTCTTCGGTAGTCGGACTCCTCCCAGACACCTTCTTTGGTCGGTCGAGCTCCTACCGAACTCCCCAGCGACCGGGCCTTAGCCGCGCACCTCCAGCCAGATGCCTATGGGAGCCGAACTCCTTCCGAGCTTCCTCTTCATGAGTTTGAACTCCTTCGAAATGGGTACACATCAAAGTCCTTCAACCCTTCATTCAGCCCTGAGTGGCTCAATATCAAGACAGCTACAGCCATCACCATCAGTCCACTACAAGTGATAGCGATCCGCTATCAGGCGACGATGGCTATCACCATCAACCCGCTGCAGATGGCGCCTTCCTTTGAGACTAACTCCATCGAACCTCGGCAGTCCGCCAGCATGTGGCTACAGCTGTCACCATCAAGCTCCACCTATAAAAAGGATCTTCCAGATATGCTAACTCTAACCTCTAGTCTCTAAGCTCTAAGCTCTCCTCTTCTTCTCTAAGCTTTATGGAACTCATTCCCGAGCACTCCATTCCTATTGGCCAGAGCTGACTTGATCGTCGGAGGGTCCTACCGGAGCCACCCTCCATCGGCTCTGGATGGGACTTTATTTTGTAGATCCCCGACGGTGACCTCGTCCACCTCCGCTCCAGTTGATTTCAGCGACGATCAGTTTATGCATCAAAAGATTGACGCTAGAAGGAGGGCCAGAGCCACCGAGGTTTTCTTATTCTTAAAGGAGTGCTCGATGATGATTTCTCCCTTTCCTCTCTGGAGATCTCTCTTCCTCCTCACTAGAGTTCTTTTTCGAAGAGAAAATGCCTCCCAGGAGAGCTTCAACTTGGCGATCGGTGGCCTATGCGCTAGGTCCATCGGCTCCCATTTCAGCCCCGACAGCCCAGGTTCCACACAAAGCCACTGCAGACGTGGAGCAGTTCAACCTGCTGGTCGGGTTCGTGGCCCCGCCGAGATGATGTTGGCCATGCGACAACCTCCAACGGAGACTTTGCCAGCAAATCCGCCATGAGGATGCGAGGAACCGGCCTTAAGAAAGAGCATTCGAGCATACCAATTATCCTAAGGAAGGAGAAACAGAGAGCAGAAGTTCTCCCACAGAAGTGGAATGAAGTTCGGCAGTGCAAGCGAGGCCGAACTCTTCCTCGAGCTCACCGTCAAAAAAGCTCCGACAAAGGAGCAGGAAGTCCTCCCGACAAAAGCTTCACAAGAGGGCGGAGTGAAGTTCGATGCGAGCGAGGCCGAACTCCCCCTCGAGTATGTCATCAAGAAAACCACCTACAAAGATTTAACAGGAGGTGAAATAAAGTTCGGTCGCGCACATGACCACCCCAACGCATGCAAGGCCAAACTCGCCCTTGAGTGTATCTTCAAGGAAGTCCCTACAAAGATTTCATAGGAGGTGAAATGAAGTTCGGCCGCGCTCACGACCACCCCATCGCAAGCGAGGCCGAACTCCCCCTCAAGCATGTCATCAAGGAAGCCCCCTACAAAGGGGCATGAAGTTCTCCCGCTGAAGGTTTCGCGGAAAAGCGGAATGAAGTTCGGGCAAGCAAAGCCGAGCTCTCCCAAAGCGGAATGAAGCTCGGCGCAAGCGGAACCAAACCTCCCTCGAGCTCGTCGTCAAGGAAGTCCTGACAAAGAAGGGCATGAAGTTCTCTCGCGGAAGGTTTCGCGGGAAAGCGGAATGAAGTTCGGGCAAGCAAAGCCGAGCTCCCCCAAAGCGGAATGAAGCTCGGCGCAAGCGGAACCAAATCCCCCTCGAGCTCGTCGTCAAGGAAGTCCGGACAAAGAAGCATGAAGTTCCCCCGCGAAGGGTTTCACAAGGAGGCGGAATGAAGTTCGGCCGCGTCCATGACCTTCCCAGCGCAAGTGAGGCCGAACTTCATCTCGAGCTCGCCATCAAGGAAGCCCCGACAAAGGGGCACGAAGTTCTCCCGTTTCAGAAGGTTCCATAGGAAGTTCGGCCGCGCTCACGACCTCCCCAGCGCAAGCAAGGCCCGAACTTTTCAAGCTCGCCACCAAGGAAGCCCCGATAGAAGGGCGCGAAGAAGTCCTCCTCCCAAAAGGTTCCACGACTACGCCCCCCTCGACGCTCCTCGAACTCGAATTCTCATGGAGGTTATGAAAGAGCTGCCAAGGCTAGAAGGACTACGGTCTCCCCCAAACATGCGCGATCGAAGCAAGCAATGCCCCTACTATCGCGACCACGGCCACGACACTGAGGAACACATTCAGCTTCGAGACGAAATTGAGAAGTTCGTCAGAAAGGGGCGGTTGAGTAAATTCCTCCGATGCCAGCCTGAAGCAAAAGATCGGCCAAGGGCGCTACCGTAGTCAGAAACAACATGGAGGTCGGCCGCCTCACGACGTCATCAACATTACCCCTGGGAGGAGCTTGGTACATTGGCGACTCGTCGTCTCCCAGCAACAAGACAAAGCCAGGAGAAGTTTGTTCCAAATTGAGAAGGTCAGTACGAGATAGAGGAGGTCGTCCGATCCGAACCTTGCTGCCCAAGGGAACCCGGACGAACAATTTCCCCACGATCCTGAAACAGGGATATGCTGCGAGTAACTTTCCCTCGGTAAAATTCTCCCCCAACAAATAATATTGTTTCTGGGTGCAAAAACTATGTGATGACAGGGAAGAAGCAGTCAATGGTTGCTGTGTTAGGAACAGAAGGAGAACCTCGTCCTAACACGTGCAGGTCAAAGACCTTCAACCTTGGCTAGAGATAAGATCTCTTCCAAACGGTCGTGGACAATCTCGGCTAGAGATAAGATCTCTCCCAAGCGACCGAATCAACCTCGACTAGAGATAAGATCTCTTTCAAGTGACCGTGGACAATCTCGACTAGAGATAAGATCTCTTCCGAGCGACTGAGTCAACCTCGGCTAGAGATAAGATCTCTCCCGAGCGACCGAGTCAACCTCGGTCAGAGATAAGATCTCTCTCGAGCGACCGTGGACAACCTCGGCTAGAGATAAGATCTCTCCAGAGCGATCGAGTCAACCTTGACTAGAGATAAGATCTCTCTCAAGCGACCATGGACAACCTCGGCTAGAGATAAGATCTCTCTCAAGCGATCGAGTCAACCTCGATCAGAGATAAGATCTCTTCCGAACGACCGAGTCAACCTCGACCAGAGATAAGATCTCTCTCGAGCGATCGTGGACAACCTCGGCTAGAGATAAGATCTTTCTTGAGCGATTGAGTCAACCTCGGCTAGAGATAAGATCTCTCTCGAAGCGACCGTGGACAATCCTCGACCAGAGATAAGATCTCTCTCGAGCGACAACCTCAGCTAGAGATAAGATCTCTTCCGAGCGATCGAGACAACCTCGGTCAGAGATAAGATCTCTTCCGAGCGACCACGTCAACCTCAGCTAGAGATAAGATCTTTTCTGAGCAACTGAGCCAACCTCGGTTAGAGATAAGACCTCTCTCGAGCGATAACCTCGGCTAAAGATAAGATCTCTCCTGAGCGATCGTGGACAATCTCGGCTAGAGATAAGATCTCTCCCGAGCGACCGAGTCAACCTCGGCTAGAGATAAGATCTCTTCCGAGTGACCGTGGACAACCTCGACCAGAGATAAGATCTCTTCCGAGCAACAACTTCGGCTAAAGATAAGATCTCTCCCGAGTGATCGTAGACAACCTCGGCTAGAGATAAGATCTCTTCCGAGCGACCATGGGACAATCTTGGCTAGAGATAAGATCTCTCTCGAGCGATCGAGTCAACCTCAGCTAGAGATAAGATCTCTCCCGAGCGATCGAGTCAACCGAGCGACTGTGATAACCTTGGCTAGAGATAAGATCTCTTCCGAGCGACAACCTCGGCTAGAGATAAGATCTCTTCCGAGCGACCGAGCCAACCTCGGCCAAAGATAAGATCTCTCTCGAGCGACCGAGCCAACCTTGATCAAAGATAAGATCTCTTTCGAGCGACAACCTCGGCTAGAGATAAGATCTCTTCCGAGTGACTGTGGACAACCTCGGCCAGAGATAAGATCTCTTTCGAGTGACCGCATCAACCTCGGTTAGAGATAAGATCTTTCTCGAGCGATCGAGCCAACCTCAACTAGAGATAAGATCTCTTCCAAGTGACAACCTCGGCTAGAGATAAGATCTCTTCCGAGTGACAACCTCGGCTAGAGATAAGATCTCTCTCGAGCGATCGTGGACAACCTCGGTCAGAGATAAGATCTCTCCCGAGCGATCGTGGACAACCTTGGCTAGAGATAAGATCTCTTTCGAGCGAAGGCCTCATTCATAAAGGACGAGATGGAGGGAGAGGCCCTGACAACGGCCCTTACGTGCCCCCGCAGTCCGTTACGAACAGGAGGAGAACCTCGTCCTAATGCGAGCAAAGTCAAAATCCGAGCTTCGAAGTCTAACAGAAGACAGGATCTCCATCAACCTCGACTGCAGGAGATAAGATCTTCTCCGAGATAACCTCGAACGCAGGAGATAAGATCTCTCCCGAGCGCGAGTCAACCTCGGCTGGAGAGCTTCAACTTCAACCTCGATCAGAGATAAGATCTCTTTCGAGCGACCGTGTCAACCTTGGCTGGAGAGCTTCAACCTCAACCTCGACTAGAGATAAGATCTCTTCCAAGCGGTGGAGGCAACCTCGGCCAGAGATAAGATCGAAGACAACCTGTCCTGAGATCAGATCTCTCCCAAGCTCCCATATTAACCTCTGTTGTAGGAGATAAGATCTCCCCGAGTGCCCGCATCAATCTCGACTGGAGATGAGATCTCCCCCGAGCCTCAACTTCGACATTAACTTTGGCTGAAGATGAAATCTCCCCTCCGAGCTTCGACCTGAATCAGCACGGAGCCCAGAAGAGGACTTCGACAGTCGCCTTTTCTACACTTTCTTCCTTCGAGTTTCGAACTTGGGAGTGGGGGGGACAAATATTGGGGATAAATCTTGCTTCCACTGAAGTCCAATTCGGTGCTCAGTCTGAAGCGGCCGGTGGCCACAGAAGAGCTTCAGTAGATGGGCTTTAGCCAAACTCCTCAACCGTCGAGCTTCAGTCAGACTCCCATGAGAGTCGAACTCTCTCCGCATCGTTCCAGCCAGATGCCTGCAAGAGCCGAACTCCCTCCAAGCTTCTCCTTCGGTCGAACTTCTTCGATAGCCGGACTCCTCCCAGACACTCCATTTGGTCGGTCGAGCTCCTACCGAACTCCCAAGCGATCGAGGCTTAGCCGCGCACCTCCAGCCAGACGCCTATGGGAGCCGAACTCCTTCTGAGCTTCCTCTTCAGGAGTCCGAACTCCTCCAAAATGGGTACACATCAAAGTTCTTCAACCCTTCATTCAGTTTCGAGCAGTTCAGTATCAAGATAGCTACAGCCATCATCATCAGTTTATCGTAAGTGATAGCGATCCGCTATCAGACGGCGATGGCTATCACCATCAATCCGCTGCAGACGTTGCCTTTTTCTGAGACTGACTCTACCAGACCTCGAGCGATCCACCAGCACGCGGCTACAGCTGTCACCATCAAGCTCCACCTATAAAAAGGACCCTTCAGATATGCTAACTCTAACCTTTGGTCTCTAACCTCTAAGCTCTCCTCTTCTTCTCTAAGCTCTGTGGAACTCATTTTCGAGCACTCCATTCCTGTTAGCCAGAGCTGACTTGATCATCGGAGGGTCCTGTCGGAGCCATCCCCCACCGACTCTGGATGGAACTTTATTTTGTAGGTCTCCGACGGTGATGTCATCCATCTCCGCTTCAGCTGATTCTGATGACGACTAGTTTCTGTGTCAACAATCGCAATTCTCTATCTATTCAAATTTAGTTCCTTTATGCGTCAACTGGATCATAGGCAATGCTATGCAAGAGAAATCTTCTACAAATCTTTTATAATATCCAACTAATCTAAGAAAACTGCAAACTTCTGTGACACTGATAAGCTATTTCGAGTTCATAATTGCCTCTACCTTCGTCGGATCCATCGATATGCCTTCTTTAGAAATCATATGTCCGAGGAAGGAGATACTTTCTAGGCAAAACTAATATTTTTTTAACTTTGCATATAACTTCTCCTCCCTCAATGTCTATAACACCATCCTCAAATGTCTCTCATGATCTTCTAGGCTCTTAGAATACACCAAAATATTATTAATAAATACTACTATACATTGATCCAAATAAGGCATGAACACTTTATTCATCATGTCCATAAGGCTGCAGGAGCATTTGTCAATCCAAATGGCATAACCAAGAATTTATAATATCCGTATCGAGTCCAGAAAGCTATTTTGGATATATCGCCCATCTTAATTTTTAACTAGTGATATTGAGACCGAAGATTAATTTTTTAAAAATATCTGAGCACCTTGAAGTTGATCAAAAATGTCATCTATCCATGATAGAGGATACTTATTCTGAATGGTCAACTTATTCAACTCTCGGTAGTCAATGCACAGTCTCATACTTTCATTCTTCTTCTTAACAAAAATACTAGAGCATCCCATGGAGAGACGCTAGGCCAAATAAAGTTTTTATCAAGAAGTTCTTGAAGTTGCTTATTGAGCTCTTTCAACTCAGCTAGAGCCATTCGATAAGAGGCCTTAGAGATAGGTCCAGCACCGGGTACCAAATCAATTGAAAATTCTATCTCTCTATCAGGAGGCAATCCTGGAAGATCTTCTAGAAAAATATTAGAAAATTTTTTTTACTGTAGGAATATTTTCTATCTTGATCTCCTCCTGCTGAGTATCTACAATGCTGGCTAAATATCTTGTACAATTCTTTTTTAACATTTTGCAAGTCTATATGACTGATATAATTTTTACAGGAGCATTCATTCTTTTATCAGAAAAACTAAGTGGTCCTATCCTAAAATCTGAATGATCACTCTCTTCCTAAAGTAGTCCATCATAGCATTATATAAAGCAAGCCAATCCATCTCTAGAATTATATCAAAATCCCTCATCTCTAGAATCATCAGATCAGATGCAAGATCATGATCTCTAATGCTCAAAATATAAGATGGGCAAATTATATCTATCACGATGATACTTTCATTTGGAGTAGAGACACACATCTTATCTTTCAAGGGTACAGGCCTAAGGCCAATCTTTTTAGCAAATTCGATTGAAATAAATGAATGAGTAGCCTCGGGATCAAATAAAACACATGCATGTGTAGTTTCAATTAACTTTGATAATAGCTATAATCATTGCAAGAAAATGGTGTATTAGTAACCAAATTCAATGAGGATCACGTTTAGGTGGTCGCTAATGATACGTTATTGTGAGGATCTATAGTTGTGGTTAGAAATGATTATGTATTTGTGACCGTTTGTAAGATGCGTCACACTTAACATGCTTTAGTGAGAGTATTTTGATAGTGGTCAATATTTAAATATATATTCTGACAGCCATATGTAGTGGTGATTTGAATAACATGTATTTGTGACGGTTGACATAGGTTGGTCATTATTGACGACTGATTTAGTGATCAAAGAAATCGACCCTCATTAAACATGTTGTTTTTATGATCATTTTCTATAGCCGTCATAGATACTTGAATCAGTTTTAACCATTACAACTTTTTAATGATATAAGTATTTTATTTCTCACAAAAGAGTTGTCAATAATGACCCCTGTATATGACCGTCACTATTTAGTTGGCACAGTGATCAAAATTTATTTAATTTTTAGTGACCATATTGGGTAACCAACATTGAATACTTTTTTTTAATGAAAGTGAGTAAAAGTCCTTATAAATATAAGGATGAAAAATCAGAACCATATTTGCATTGAGTAGTGGTCATTATAATAAGATTATTAATAGTATTGGTACTATGCAACCCCTCGTAATAGAGTTTCGTTGTTTAATACTACATACTTTTATATTAAGTAAGAATTTTTTTCTATTTTATATATTAAATCAAAATGGATTATACACACTACAAGAAAAAGAAGATTTACCATCACTTTTTTACCAGCGGATATAAAAAACTGCTGGTAAAATAGATTTTAGGCAGCATTTTTTTGAATCCACTGACAAAATCCTTTTTCCCGATGGTTAAATCAAATGCTAGGAAAAGTCTTACTTTTTTTCCAGCAGTTCGGTCAAACCACTAAAAAAAATCTAATTTTTTATCAGTAGTCACGTTACACCATTGGGAAAAATCTTTACTTAAGGCTGTAAATAAGTCGGGTTGACCTGTGATCCATCCTGGGTTAATCCGTTTAGACCTGATCCAACTCATTTTAAAGGACCCATGGAGCCGGGTCAAGTTCTAAAATTGGATCCGTTCAATTTTTCTTGATCGAGTCTGGGTTTACTAAATTTGGATCCGATCCAACCCAATTCGATACAACCTGAATTCGGTATTAGATCCAACATATAAACCATAGAGTAAATAGAATGGGATTATACATGGACCCGACTTGACTCGACCTAAATGATCCAATAGAGCAAAATTTTTGACCATGAATCCAACTCAATCCGATCCGATCTTCTATTAGGATAGATTTAGATCTAATATTAGAATCCGATTAAAGAACCGGATTGGATTGGAATCACTCATGATCCGGTCCAGTGATACTTTAGATAAAGGCATGCATTATGCAAGCAACAAGCTGAAAATATGTCAATTAATTAAGTCTATAATCAGAAAAGGCTGAACTATCAAACATTGAATATCTTAATACACCAACTTCATATTATGAGCAGTTAAAAAGGATGAGCAAGTAAATGCTTGCAATTAGTCATGCTACATCTTGCTTATATAGTCTCACCAACAAAATTCAATGAAAAAAAGATATTCCAAGCAAGTGAAGAATTGGAGCTTATAATATTTGAGATGTGGTTTAAAATCCTAACGGTACCACTTCTGAACCATCCACGGAACAAATCAAGAAAGATGGATTGTGATATGCTACAAATAGGTATGAAGCATGATTTTAAAATTCCCTCGGGCTTTCCAACTGAAACGCTGGTTTGAGATCTTTAGAGCGAAGTCAACCAATTTGGAGGCTGTACGTATCCCCCACCCCTTTCCTTCTTTATCCATAAGCAAATATACCTTAACTGCCCAAAATATCCGTGCGCATCCCATGCGCGGAAATTTTTTTCTCATCCTTTTTTTCGACCGCGAGATTTTTTTTGCACTCTTTCTCTTCCATTTGGCCTCTCCAAATACCGATGAGCATTATCAGCGTGCCGTTGCCACAATCCATCTGACAATCAAGAAGCATCGTCGTCTTTTCCCTGAGGTAGTGGGTGCCCAAGACCACCGTCAATGCCTATGCAGGCATCGACGTATACGTCGCCCCCAACGTCATCCTCGCCGGATCTACGACGGTACAACAAAATAATTAAAAAATATTTTTATTATTTATATTTTTCATTGACATAGCATCTGTTATACTTTCTTTTGTAAATTGTATTTTGATTTAAAATACCAAATCTCCATGTTAGACCTATGATAATTCTTAAAACTCTCTTTTATTTGTCCTTGCACACGTTCTATTTGCCTTGGCGATAGTGAGTATATATGCCAAGTTTTCTGAATAATATCACAAGATCAGAACAAAGCAGCATTTTTATTTTGTCTCATTTTCTTTTTTCTAAAAGCTCATTTTCTTTTTAATCATTTAATAATTAACTAGAGATCAAAATTTAGTCCAGATACTCTCACATCTGTTATGTTCCCTTTTCTTTATTGTTGCTCCTGTTCTAATGGACATCTAGTAATGTTCAAGTGTTCTTACAAAAAAGTGGTGTTTAGGAGTTAATCCATCACCAACAATAGCTAACCTAAGTCCTTAATTTTGATGAATAAAAATGTCTTCAGGCATTGTCACTCATCCAAAAAGTAGTTTTGATTATGGTTCATCAGATTAGGTATAAATTTTGAAAGCCATTCTGGCCTGGACCGATTCTTCTCTTGGAGAGGGCTTCATCTTTCTTCCAAAAATAGCCTTCTATGCTACCTTTTCTCCTCCCCAGGTACACAACTCTCTACTTCCCCAAAAACCTGACATATTAGAAAGAGAAAAAATTGCAATCACTAAAATCACATGACTGTCATATCTTAATGCAGCATTTCATCCCTCTTGCAATTAAAAGTTTGCTGCCTAAGAATATGTGTGATGCCTTGATTGAATTGAGCAACTTCTTTAGAGAGTTATGTTCAAAGACATTGAGGCATGAGGACACAGAATGATTGGATTCAAGCATTATAGTAATACTTTGCAAACTTGAAGTGATATTTTCATCAGCATTTTTTGATGTGATGGTGCATCTACCTATCCACTTGACAAGGGAGGCACTTCTAGCTAGGCCGGTCCACTATTATTGGATGTATCTTATTGAAAGATAGTTGATTTTACTGTTAATAATATCTGAATCCTATCCCTTTAATTGATTAGATTTCACTAATTTTGGTATATTTGAATATGTATTTTTTAGGTACTTACGTAGTTTAAAATCTTATGTGCACAATAAGAGTAGGCTAGAGGGGTCAATAGCAGAAGGTTACTTGGCTAAGGAGTGTTTAACCTTTTGCTCACGTTGTTTAAAGGGAATAGAGACAAGATTCAATAGGATGGAAAGAAATTATGAAAGTGGTGATGCTACAATAAAAGGTTCTCTTTCTGTTTTCAAGAATGTTGGACATTTCTTACATGGAGTTACTTATCGCCAATTGTCCATGGAAGAACAACAACTTGCTCATCTTTATATTTTGCAAAATTGTGAGAAAGTTCAGCCTTATATTGAGTAAGATGGTTTCACTTATGTACCTTTTCAAGTTTCCACCTTATAACTACAACTTTTAGTTCCATTGATTTAATGTCATTTATTATAAATTTAGTTTTGACCCTACATATATACATGACGATATGAAAATGTAGGGAGCATAAAAGGATTGTTGATGCTACATATCGGAATATGACTGCCAAAGAGAGGGAGATATTGCATATTAATCAGTTTCCTAAGTGGTTCAATGAGCTAGTAAGATAACCCTGCAACCTATTTTTTTGTCACCACTTAGATTTAAATATATTTAGTTTATTTCTAGCATACTAAATTTTGTTTCTTTTTTCTTTTTTTGTACATAATTTTTACTATAGGTTGAGCATTCAGCTGGCACTGAATTCAATTCAGAGTTGATATCTCTGTCTAAGGGACCTAAAACTAAGGTGAACTCATATACGGGATATATTGTTAATGGATACAAGTTTCAGACATGTGATAGAGAGAAAAATAATAAGTTTTAGAATAGTGGAGTGGTCGTAAAGGATGAAGCAAGCAGATACACTAGTGCAAGAGATAGTAATCCTATAATTGGTAATATGGACTATTTTGGGGTGCTAACTGAAGTTCTAGAATTAAAGTATTATGGAGGAAAGCATGTAACTTTGTTCAAATACGATTGGAGAGATGTGTACCCTAGTAGGAGAATGAAAGTTGATGAATATGGAATTATATCTATGAACTCTATTCGGTCTTTGCGTACCAATGATTCTTTTATACTAGCCTTCCAAGCTGAACAAGTATTTTATGTCAAAGATATGAAAGATCCTAATTGGCTTATTGTTCTCAAATCTCAATCCTATGACTTTTATGATGTGCCTGCTGAGACGAATGAAGCAACAGCGGTTGAGGCTTATCAATAGAATAAGATACATATTGATCAAAATTCAGTCTTGGTTGAAGATGTTGTTGCAGATATCATGAGAAAAGACATTCCAAGTATAGAAATTGAATTAACAGTATCTCCTCCAATAAACCAAAAAAGAAAAAGGAGCAAGAAGACTAAAGGCATTAGTTATGTGAGGCAAAAGAAAAAGAGAAATGATCCTCTTAATGATTTTATTGTCTCAAATTGAGAATATATTTTTGCTTCATAACAGCCTTTAATTCTTCTAAATTATACTATTTGAGATTGAAAGCATTATCTTGATTTTATGTTTACTACTTTCAATTTTATTTTTTTATATTATTTATTTGTTATGGTCAGTTTTAGCATATCAACAAATATTCCAGGTAAACAATATCTCAATAAGTTCAGATATCATAACAATCTCGACTCTTAGAAGAAAACAATGCTGGTAAACTTTGAACCTTATTTCTTCGTAAAGTTCCAGCATTACTCTTTTTTTAACCTAGTTTTAGTATTTGTAAAAAGTATGTTTAACAATAATGCAAAGGCATGTTATATTGACTAATTAAATTTATGAGTTTTTGTCATCAAGTCTATCTAGTGGAAGGAAGAGGACTTGGGGACAATCAAGAGCTTTAAAACTTAGTACTTTGTTACTAGGACAAAAGTTATCATTGGATTTCAATAATGAGAATCAGGTTATAAGTCCAAACTCCAACCTTTTTAGCACCTATCTTGGTGTTCTTAAAAGGAGCAATGAGGATGCTCTAATTACATATGAAAGCGGGAACCATATCTCTCAAGAAAAGAAGGATAGGTTGTACCTCAAAGCATGGGTACGACATTAAATTTTCTTACTATATTTTTTTTCTTTATATATTCAATTTGGTTAATTCTTGACAAGTAGTATATTATGTTTGATATATGACTTTATTTGCAACCACTCTCTAAATATCTTGCTTACCATCTCTCTTTTTGTTAGGAAAAATTTGATTTTGCACAAACTGAAGGTAGGAAGAAATGAATTCTTCAAAAATTAGGAACTAAGTACTCAAACAAGAAGAGCAAGTTGAAAGTTAAACACTATGATAAATACAATAATGATGACAAGTGTATTGCAAATCGCCCTTCAAACATTACACCTGAGGATTGGACTTTGTATCTCCAACAAACTGGATCCACTCAATTCCAGGTGATAAGCTGACTTTATAATCTTAATTCACTGGTTCTTAATTATCATATTATAAACATCCTACCAGCTCTAGATCCTACAACATCTTGTGTTTATATCATTTACAAAACTTGTTAACTTTGTTATATAGGAAGTTTGTAGGAGGAATAAGGATAATCGTTCTCAGTAAATAATGACCAAGACAATAGGTACAAAGAGTTATGCTCGAGTCCGAGCTGAAGATGTATTGTGCCTTTATCCTTTCATAAGTTAGATTTTCAATCACTTTCTGACATGCATGATGTTAACTAACTATTTCTTAATATTTATATAGAAAGAAAAATTGGAGCCTGAGCCTATCAGATTTGAAATATTTCTTGCTACACATAAATGGAAAGATGGAAGTGCATCAGATGAAACTACAAAAAATGTGATGGTAAAGCCTGATAAAAAATGGAGCATGAGCCTACAAGATATTTCCTTCCTTTGATGATTTTGATATGTGATTCATTATATATACAAGTTTCATTTTTTTAAAGATCAATGAATATACTTAATTTCTTTTCCTAAGAATTGATTAACCTTCCTTTTTTGTTTTCCCTTCTTGATAAAAATGACTAATTTTAAGCTTTATGAGGCTATACAATTATATGCAATTTACTTCAATAGTTGATGTCTTTTAATTTGTTGATTTTGATGTTTGTTTGTTATTTTTATGTCAATTTACATTGTATGTTTGTCATTCCTCATGCGATATCTTATATTTTTTATGGTGTTTTAGTGGATTTTGTTGATTCTGCCCATGCATGTGTTTTTATTATTGTATCCTTTATTTATTTTTGACTCTGTTTGAATTAAATTGATGATTCAATTACATTCGATGCAGGAATAAGTTTAGAATTTGTTATGTCAAGCTTCTGAGGAAAATTCTGACATGCCTGTGGATGAAGATGTCATTTTCACTCAAGTTGTAGGCAACGAGAGGCATGGACATGTACGATTGTATGGTCTTGGTCCTACATCAACTACTATTTTTGGAAAATCTCCAACTAAATCACAACTGATCTCTCAATTAGAGCAAACCAATAAGCAAAATGTTGAAATGCAAGAAGTAATTAAGCATTTGAAACAGCAGCTTGATGATGATAGGAGGGAGTGAGAACAAGATAGGCAAATGTGGATGCAATTTATGGAAGGATTTAGAAGAAATTCCAGTCCCAACATCGTAATTTCTCTTTCATTTAAGAAATTGATATGCCACACCAATTAATCAAGATTTTTTTTTTTGGTTGATGTTAGTTTAGTTACCAAGCTGTACCAAAAAGATTAATGAATCTTCTTCTTATTAAATGTAATTGTAGAGTGGTGAAAGTGCTGCAAAAAGGTCTACAAGTAATGGAAGAACATTAAGTGATCAGATTGAAGCTTGAACAAGATCCATGGTGGCATAAAGAAATTCATGATTCTAAAAAAATGTTGGATACACAAGTTGTGAAATTGATTTCATGTATATGATATTGGGTTACATGATAGCTTATATAGCATTCTGGATGTTTATCAGTATATTATGTTATCAAATAATTTGGAATCCTAGTTTTCTAATGTTAATAAAAACCTTGTTGCTTGGTTTAAATTATGTATTTCTTCTACTTTATTTTATTATTGTTTAAAAAAAAAACTTTCGATGAGAGCTATTCATCTATAATAAGATTACTAAAATAGCTCTCATAAAAAAGGCAACAGTGATGGTTAAACATCTACTATTTCTGTTATGCTTGAAGAATGAAAGGCCTTCACAAAAAGAAAACTCATTAGTGATCGCCTTTAGATGTTATAAAGAGGTCACAATTGATAAACAATTGATCGTCACAAAAGGGTAACTCATTAGTGAAGGCCTTCAGAGGTTATAAAGAGGTCATAATTGATAAATTGACTGATCAAACTATTATACCTATAGTAACTAAAATAAATATACGCCCTCACAAAAACATGTTTTTAATGACCAATGCGATCGTCACAAAAACTTATGGAAGAACTTAATTTCTTTGCACTAAAACAATGGTCAACTCTCATAATAACCAAATACTAACAATGAGGATCATGTTTGGCTGTCATTAATAATTGCAAAATGGATACCATGAACCTGGTCACTAATGGACACCAATAATAATGAGACACATAAAAGCCATCACTAATACTTTTTGTGAGGCGACTTATAGTGACGACAAGTGAGGGCCAACTTTTTCCTCATAAAAAGCTTTAGTGATAATTGTTCTTCTTTTAGTGAGGGCCAACGATCCTCACTGAAACTCGATTTTCTTATAGTGAATAAATTTAAAGTTTTTACTATTACAATCATGCATATAATATTTTATAACCTTAATTAAAATGAAGTTGTAAGAAGTTTCTAAAGTACCTGCTACTACAGCATTTGATGTATCTACATCCTACTGAGTCATAGCATAAATACGAGCTTGGATCTTTAGCTTTGGTGGTCCTTCTTATCTTGAGGGTTGATTCGGATGAGAGGTCGGCACTCTTGAAGTAGGTAGTCTATGTGCATTCTAGGAGGACCGTCGATATCTAGGGTTTTGATGATGAGAACAGTGTATAGCCTTATGGCCCTACTGGCCACAATCAAAATAGACTCCAAAAAATCAATGACAATTTTGCTCCAGATGGATACCTCCACATTGGCCATATCGAAGTTCTTTCTTTGATTGGTCATCTTTTTGATAAGTTTCTTGGCACTTGGGCTATTTGCCATGATAACCACCAAGTTTGGATCTCTTCTGTTATTGCTTTCTTTTCTATTGTATGTTATTATTTTTCTGTTCCATAATTTTTGCTAGGTTGACTACCTCTCGGTATGAAACCAATTGCAACGATCTCCTCCTGCACGAATCCTGGGCTTCAATCCTTTTTCAAATCTCCGAGCCTTGATACTATTAGTTGCCACAAGATTTGTAGCAAAGCGGTATAATTTGGTAAATTTAGCCTCATACTAGACTGCTATCATATTCTTCTATATTAATCTAGTGAATTCACTTTTCTTCTTAAATTCGAGACTCTCAGAAAAATACATATCCATAAACTCCTAATGAAAATTGTCCTAAGTGAGTGGCCCATCAGTCCCTCGCTATCTCTTGACGGCTTTCTACCACTCAAATGCTTCTTCCTATAACTGATAAACAGCAAAATGGATCTTTTCTTGATTAGTGCACTTCATACTGGTGAAAGCATTTTCCCTCTCCTTAAGCCATTTTAATGATTTAGTGGGATCCATGGAGCCTTCAAAAGTCAGTGGCATCAGTCTCTTAAATTATGCTATTCCTTGTTCTAACCTTGACGACTGGCCATCTCTATTTTCTTGCCATTTCATTTGCTGTACCAATCTGATTAAGTCTTGTATGAGAATTGTCATTGGACCACGGTATTGGTTTTTCTTTGATTGTTATTGTGGACATCATTTAGCTTATGGGAAGAATTTATATTTCGCTCTCGTCCTATTTTGGTGATGGACGATGAGTCGATTTAGATGCCTTGGTTGCTCAAGAAGTGGCATAGACTTGAGAAGCTCCAACTGTATGAGAGACACTATCAGTTCGAAAGGCATTAGAAGCTTGAGAGACATAACCGTTCCAATAAGTACGACACGTACTTACCATACAAGAGTCCTCCATAAAATCAGATAGCCATCCAAGATGATTGTGAGCTATCACAACCTATTTAAAAAGGGAAATTGATTTTTTAATATACTTACCAATTATCAATGTTCATAATCATCTAAATATTTCTTAATTTGTAGCTATCCCACTCTCACTAACTAACTTGTATTATAGGATCTTATAACCTATGCTCTGATACCACAAAATCTATCATGCCCTGACCCAATCTCTCAAGCCGAGCATCCGATAGATAGCTACACACTCTTAGATTTTAATCCCCTCGAATGTGCAAGACATGTCTTTCACTAAATATTTAATTATCATAATTTAACTCAAACAGTGATAAAATTAATTTCTCTAATATCAAATAAAAATAATAATAAAGTCTTCAATATCGTTAACAAACCAAATAAAATTCAAAATATTATCTATGAAATAATTCTGTTTGAAATATAATCAAACTAAAAATTGCCTAAGTCCTATGCTCCTCATTGATCGATTCCCAATCTGACAGGATCTTCTAGATCTGAAAAATAAAACAGAAAAAGGGAATGAGCTTTATGAGCTCAAAAAGTTACCAATCATCTTTGAGGGATTAAGCATAAATATTTTTTAAATAAAATAATTAAATAATAATATATATTTAAATAATTTTATTTTAAAATATATTATGCACATCAGTAAAAAATTAAAAATTCTCTCTCGATCTTCAGTAACTACAGCCAGGATGAGCCCCTTGATAAGGCCCAGAAGTGACAAATTCTTAAAAGAAGAACATCT
Source organism: Cocos nucifera (assembly GCA_006176705.1). Classification (NCBI taxonomy): domain Eukaryota; kingdom Viridiplantae; phylum Streptophyta; class Magnoliopsida; order Arecales; family Arecaceae; genus Cocos; species Cocos nucifera. The sequence goes on along the minus strand of QRFJ01000161.1, from coordinate 1,438,818 downwards.
GATCTATCGGCGTGCTACCAGTGATCAATCCCATTAGTTAGGCCTAGAAGAAAAACTAGCTCTCATTCACATGATCATAATTTGCCCGTGATAAGACAAAGAGATTAGTCATAAACGAAAAATATTCGATCCATCAATGTGCTACTAGTGATCAACCCCATTAGTTAGGCTCAGAAGAACTAACTCTGCCAGTGATCAGTCCCAACTAGCTAGGTCCAAAAAAAATATGTTTCTGATGTATGGCCAACGATCAATCTCGTTGGCTAGATCCAAATCATGGTTGAACTAGAGAATTTTTCTCATATTTTTATCACCACCAACTTATCATAAATATTATTTTTATAATAGTATCAATTTAATTTTTATATAATTTAAAAGAGTAATAAAAAATTTCATTCAAAATTTCATGCATCAATAAATAAATATATTTTTTTTTAAGAAATCATGTAATTTTAAGAAAAATCATCTCTTTCGAAATTATAATATATAATAGTATCATCATGCATGATCCAATTTTTCTCAAATACTTTTCATAAATAAATTTTTAATTTTAAAATTTAATAATTTTTAAATATTTTATATGTCAGAATCTAAATTTTAAATATATAAATATATATAAAAATAAATTTAGAGATAAAAGAAAACTTACCTGTTGATCAGATCCAAAATTCTACGATCCTCTGGAATCGATATCTAGATATAATATTCTTTCTACGTTAAAGGCACTAGCATATCAAATAATTTTAATTAATTTTTAATTTTTAAAAATTAAAATAACTAAAAAAAAATTAATCTAGTTTGGATTCAGTTTATATTTGAATTAATTTCTAAACTGGATCTATGTGATCCAGATTGACCTACATCTATTCGAATAGGATCCAAACTAATTAACTCATCCCAAATCAATTATACCAACTCTCTCTCTCTCTCTCTCTCTCTCTCTCTCTCTCCATCTTTCTTTCTTTTTCTTTTTCTTTTTTTTTTTCTATTTTTCCATTAAGACCAAAGCCCACGGTCTCCCTCTCTCTCGGGTTGTCACAAGTGATGACCAGAGGATGGGGGTTGATGGGGAAAGTGGCCGAACGTCCAATGGTGGTAGCGCGATGATAGCTGAAGACGGTGGTTGGTTGCAGACTCTATTGAGAAGAAAAGGAGAGCTCTACCCTAGAGCTGAAAAGAAGAAGAAGAAAAAGGGAAAATAGTTTTATCAGTGATGGTGGCGATGACAGTAGCAGTCGACGGTAGGAATCGAAGATCCTTTCGATCGAAATCTTCCATCATGGGAAAGCTAGGGTTTAGAAAAAAAATTAGGATTTTTAGAAAGGGATCTAGGATTTAGGATTAGGGTTTCTTCATGAGGATTTTTTTGAAGAGTGCTGAGGTTTAAATAGAAGAGAAAGGAGGCGAGATAAACTTGTCGTCCTTGGATAAGGCCAGGCTTTGCCGACATATCCCATCCAAAAATCTTTCCTAGCTTCGGTCATGGATCAACTCGGAATAGGATTTCCTATTCCAGTCGAACACATCTCCTTCCTCTCTTTTCCATGGTTTTTATTTTTTTTATTAATTTATTTAGTGAAGTCAGCATTGGATATTGGTTTTGATTTGAACACATGTTTTCACATGTTGAACCAATGAAAAGGCACTGCTCGACGAGAAGAAGAAAATTACTTCACATTGATCTCAATCATTTTAAAAAGGGCGGGGTTGTTCTTTCGGCTGGGACTGGCAGGAGGACCGAGCTGCCTGTAGAATTAAGCCCAGTTGAGGTGACCGGCCCAATCCATTTGGTGACGTAAATAGACTTAAGTTTGTATATCCAATGTCCCATAAAATCGCATGCATTTCCTAACTTGATAATGCAATGCAAATCATGGTTGGTACTGGATTATTAAGGGCCTACCAGTAATCATTCTTGGTTCTGTATTTTACAAATTAGTAAAATGCCATATATAGGTTGATTTTTTTTTTTTTTTTTGAATGAAATTTATAAGTTCATGTTGAAGATAGAATTTTCAATAAATCTCTACTATTCTTTCCTTTTATTTTATTCTTTTTCAGAAAACATATATTTTCACTCTTTCACGAAAGCAATAACTATTTGCCACCAAAAGCCCTAGGATTTTACAAATAATTTCAAAAGACAAAAGAATTTCATCACACGTGTTGTCTGATCTACTTCATTTTTTTCTTGGATTTCTGAAAACAAAATGATAAATAATAAGCAATACCAAAGAGGCCCATGATTTTGCCATTTTAATGTCCGCTGTAGGGAAAGCATTTCGCTTCTGACATTTTCCATCAAAAAGATATTTTGATCAGCACCGCGAAAATATAGCTTAATATTTTAAGGTGGACTCGTGTTGAAGAGGAAAAGTACCACGTAATCAGCAGTCGTTGAAGGAGAAGTCTAACTCAAAGTAGCATCAGCAAGCACTCTCATAATTTTCAGAGCGGATGTAACCTACCAAAGATTAAATCAATTGGACGCTGGTTTAGAAATTATTGTGTTCCCGGTGTGAATGGGACGGCAAGACCAAACGGCCTAAGCCAGAAATGTCAAGCTCAATTTCAAGGGTAGGTAGGTGATTGATGGCACTATTTTCCTAAAAAAAATTACTTCCTCCAAACATGGGATTTTGCTTGCGGAGCCACATCTGTGAAAAGTGGAAGAGGGATAGCTTCACGTAAACCATATTTTAAGGATCTTAAACACCATCAAAAATTAATTTTATATTATAGCCAAACACTCAAAATTTTGATTTTGGACTCAAAATCATGCACTCTCAAACATGCATTAAGCCTATATAGAACCTAAAATCTATGGAACTGTGCTTGAGCTTAAACATTCCGTGAAATTGAATTAGGCTTATATTCAATATGATTCTGATTTTGGACTTATTGATGCAAAAACTGGTCATTACCGGAATCAGCTGGAGTGGAGATGGGTGAGATCACCGTCGGAAACCTACAAAATAAAGTTCCATCCGGAGTCGATGGGGGTGGCTCCGATAGGACTCTCCGACGATCAAGTCAGCTCTGGCCAACAGGAATGGAGTGCTCGGGAATGAGTTCCGTATAGCTTAGAGAAGGAGAGGAGAGCTTAGAGGTTAAAGCTTAGAGATTAAAGCTTAGAGATCCAAGTTAGCGTATCTGGAGGGTTCTTTTTATAGGCGGAGCTCGATGGTGACAGCTGTAGCCGCGTGATGACGGACCGCTCGAGGATGCTGTCACCTATAGTGGACTGATGATGATGGCTGTAGCTGTCTTGATACTGAGCCGCTCGGAGTTGAATGAAGGATTGGAGAGCTTTGACGTGTACCCATTTCGAAGGAGTTTGGGCTTCTGAAGAAAATATGGCTGGAGAGGGCCGCCCGAGAGGAACAATAGCTGAAGGAGCCCGAAGGAAGTTCGGCTGTTGAGGAGCTCGGCCAAAGGGGAGGCTTGGAGGGAGTTCGGCTCCCGCAGACATCTGGCTGGAGGAGCGCGGAGGGACTTCGGCTCTCATGGGAGTCTGACTGAAGTTTTGCTGCTGAAGAGTTCGGTCGGTTAAAAAAGTTTGGCCGCTGAAAAGTTCGGCTCCTGTGGGAGTCCAATCGGAGCTCGGTCGCTGAGGAGTTCGACCGAAGGGAGAGCTCGAAAAAAGTTTGGCTCCTATGGGAGTCCGATGCTCGGCCGCTGAGGAGTTCGATTGAAGGAGGAGCTCGGAAGGAGTTTGACTCCTGTGGGAGTCCGACTGAAATTCGACCATTGAGAAGTTCGACCGAAGGGGGAGCTCGGAAGGAGTTCGACTCCTGTGGGAGTTCGAAGGGGCTTAACCGCTGAGGAGTTCGACTGGCTGAAGGGATTCGGTCCAACCGCTAAGAGTTTAAGGAGCTTGGCCACTAAATAGTTCAGTCGGCTGAAGGGGTTCGAAGGAGCTTGACCGCTGGGAGTTTGAAAGAGCTCGATCGTTGAGGAGTTCGGTCCGACCACTTAGAGTTCGAAGGAGCTCGACCACTGAGGAGTTCGGACGGCTGAAGGGGTACGGCTAAGATCGATCCGTTGAAGCTCTTCCACGACTACTGGTTGCATTAGGCTGAGCATCGAACTGGACTTCGACAGGAGTAAGATTTATCCTCAATAATAGTCTCCCCCCACTTTTGAGTTCGAAACTCGAAGGAAGGGAGTGCAGAAAAGGCGACTGCCGAAGTCTTCTTCTGAGCTCCATGCTGGTTCAAGTCGAAGCTCGGAGGAGATCTCATCTCCAGCTAAAGTTAATGTTGAAGTTGAAGCTCAGGAGAGATCTCATCTCCAGCCGAGGTTGAAGTAGATCTCGTCTCATGCGATCGAGGTTGGGGGTTGAGCTCCTCCGGAGGGTGATATTGTCTTCAGCAGCCGAGGCTGACTCGGGGAAGATCTCCTCTCCTGCAGCCGCGGTTAATACGGGCGCTCGAAAGAGATCTGATCTCTGGCCGAGGTTGACGTGGTCGCTCGGGAGAGATCTTCTCTAGCTGAGGTTATCTCCGATCTTCTCTCCAGTCGAGGTTGGCTCGGGCACTTGGGAGAGATCTTATCTCTAGCTTAGATTGTCCCGGGCCGAGGCTGTCACGGTCGCTCGGGAGATATCTTATCTCTGATCGAGGTTGACGTGATTGCTCGGGGGAGATCTTATCTCCTACGGTCGAGGTTGATGCGGGCGCTCGGGGGAGATCTTATCTCCTACAGCCGAGTTTGCCTCGGAGGAGATCTTATCTTCTGTTGCCGAAGTTGAACTGAATCCTCGGGGGAGATCTTATCTCCTGTAGCCGAGGTTGCCTCGGGGGAGATCTTATCTCCTGCAGCCAAAGTTGGCCCAAACCCTCGGGAGAGATCTTATCTCCTGTAGTCGAGGTTGTCTCGGGGGAGATCTTATCTCCTGTAGTCGAGGTTGCCTCGGGAGAGATCTTATCTTCTACGGCCGAGGTTGATGCGGACGATCGGAGGAGATCTTATCTCCAGCAACCGAGTTTGCCTCGGAGGAGATCTTATCTCCTACAGTCGAGGTTGGTCCGAACCCTTGGGGAAGATCTTATCTCCTGCAGCTGAGGTTAAAGGTCTTTACCTACTCGTGCTAGGACGAGATTCTCCTCCTATTCTTAACATGACAACTATTGATTGCTTCTTCTCTGTCATCATAGAGTTTTTGCACCCAAAAATAATATAATGGGAAGAATTTTACCGAGGGAAAGTTACTGGCAGCATATCTCCATTTTAGGATCGTTGGGGCATTGTTCCTCCAGATTTTCTTGGGCAGCAAGGCCCGGGCCGGACGACCTCCTCTATCTATCATATCTACTGTATATTATATGATACAGTGCATAGTATAAATATATCATGATGGACAATAGCGCGTGGATGCATGTTGTCAGTGCACTGTATACCACGTGCACAGAAAAGTTAGTGACTTTATGATATAAATATCTCTGTTCTCATTATTCATCATTTTCTTTCATAACTAGCTTATAATCTCATACCATGCATGAAATATTTTTTTTAAAAAAAATATTTTATTAATTTTTAGTATCTATTATATATATTAAAATAATTTAAAAATAAAAAATATATTTTATGTATAATATTATTATAAATTATTTATGAATTATTTTATTTTTTAAATTTAAAATATTATCTCTATTTTAATATATATATATATATATATATTAGATGTTTTAGGTTAGATTATATTAGATTTGAATACATACGATAAATTTGGTCAGTGATGTCAACCAATTGTGCTAGTAAGTTGAACCAAGTGACCGGAAAAACACCGACCCGGCAACCACCCAGGCCCACCATTACCTGATTCCGCACTCCAATCCAAGTGTCTCGCCGACGACGATGTCCTCTCCCAGAATCTTGGCAGCAGCAGTGCCCTAGGCGACGGTGAGTTCGTGAACCTCGCCCCTGCGTACAAATCTGCTGCCTTCCTTATTCTAACCTCCTTTGGGATCATGTCCGGCGCCAACCTCCCCATTCTGAACGCCACCAGATCCCATCCTCCACCGCTTCCAGCGGCCGCCGTGTGGCCCTCCACTGCCCCGCCTGCTCCAGCACCATCACCACCTCAACCTCCTCGGCCCTCTGCTGCTCACACCGCCACAACGCACAAAAACTGCACCGATCTCCGTGCTCTCCTTCAGGCCCTAGCACCACCGCCACCACCAGCTCGAGCACCGGCACCGCCTCCTCCTTCTTGGCTCTCGGCCTCTCACACTTCGGCATGCCCCTTTTTATTTTATTTTTTTTGCTTTAAAATAATAAAAATTAAGGGAATATATTGGTGTTGTTGTTGGAGTGGTAGTACTAATAGCTACAGAGTGTGGAGGTGGGGAGATAGGAAGATGTGAGGCAGCAGGAGGGGTAGACCATGTTGTTGGAGGTGATCAAGGCTGGGACGCTGCCTCTGATGTGGCTGCCTGGTCCACTGACAGGGTCTCCAGGGTTGGAGACAACATCTGTGAGACGAAGACGGCCGCTGCTCCGTCGAGTTCGGCTGCTGGTTCCGTGTGTTCCACGGCCTCCGCATCACGTCATGGAGGGCTCGGAGGAGCAGTCGCAATAGGGAAAGGTGAGTGGCCCTCTCTCTCCATCGCTCGGGGAGAAGCATGGACGCAAGATCGAAGGTTTTTTTTAAAATTCCTTCACGTGGCTCTCTCCTTTCTCCTAAAACTTGAAGTGTCGAACGGAGACTTCTCTACTGAAACGCCCAATCGGAACGAAAGAATGCAGGAGAGAAGGAGAAGAAACCACGTGCCAAATGACGTAGGCATTGCTTTGAGATGCCTCCGTTTTAATATATATATATTAGATTAGATTAGATATATTAGATTAGATGGCTCATAACGGCCTGTGACGACAGCCATCGCTTTGTGATCTAAAGTATCCAGTCTTCATGGATAACATCAGCTAACGGTGGATGCCGACGTTAGGCGATGAATTCAAATTCCATGACTTGCTTGGGTAAGAGTGACCCGCGTAGGGTTACTTCGCTGTCGTTTAGAAAAGCGAAACCGGATCGGCAAGCATCGTTAGATTTAGCGATTTGAAGATTTTAAAAAAAAAGCGTGCTTACTTTGAGAAAAACTGCACTGGCCGGCGGGATGGAGTCAAACATGCTCCCACCGACGGCGTCGACCAGCTTACTTTTCGGCGAGGTGGCGACGACGTGAGGGAGGTCGAACACGGTGCATTTCACGTCCGGGAAGGCCTCAGCGATCATCCTCGCCGAGGTCCCCGTCCCTCCACCGACATCCACCAGCGACTTGAGCCCTCGGAAGAACTGCGGGCACTCGGTCACCATCGCCTTCATCACGCAGAACGACTCGCACGACATGGCATCATTGAACTTGTCGTTGAGATCAGGGCGCTGCTTGGTTAGGTCCCAGACGCACTTATCGTAGGCCGCCTCGAAGGGAGTCGATCCTTTTCCCTTGAACCAGTCACCCATGTGGAACCATGGCTTCATGAAAGACGGATCCGAGATGAACCGGATGAAGGGCGACAGGTTGGTGCCCTTGGTGAGAAGGAGCTCCGAGAAGGGAGTGAGGAGGTAGGCAGTACTCTCGTTTTCATGGCTATTTCCATCAGGTTGCACCGCAAAGACGCCATGGCTCACGAGGAGACGCATGAGGCGGCGGAGATAGGGAGCCTTCTTGGGAGGGATGGGGATGGATCTGGCCAGCTCGGAGAGAGGCATGGGGCCGCCATAGCTGTGGATGAGGTCGGCGATGCCGAGCTCAACCGCGCAGTTTAGGGACATCAGGCCGGCGATGCTGAGCGATTGGTTCAAAACAAGGGTATGGGCTTGGAAAGGCTTGCCAGATCTCTGGCCATCGGGGAGCTCCATGATATATGCTCGGTTGTAGCGAGCACTTTGCCTAAATGTTACTGGCCTGCTCCTCCGGGAAACCACGCACACTTATTTATAGTGTGGTGGGTGAGTTCGGGTTCTCTGCTGTGCACCGCACGGTGCGGTGCACAGCGCGCCGTCCATCGCGCGACAGAGTTGCGTGTTCAAACTTTGGACGCGGCCCTCTTGGGACGATATACACCCCAAGTTTTCTTTTTTCTTTTTTTCTTTTTCTTTTTTTTCTCTTTTTTTTTTTCTTTTTTTTTCTTTTGTTTTTTTTTTTTATGATCCATGAAACAAGTTTTCGGCTCATTACATTTTTCTTTTTGATGTAATGGGAGGCTGAAACTAGCCACCCGGCATTTATCACGAGAAAGAGAGAGCTAAAGCGAGAGAGGTGAGAGGTCGGAATCAGAGAAACAAGTTTCTACTGTGATGGGCCGTTCTTGACGTTGACCAATCGACTATCGTGGTATGCGGATACGGTGCATTTCAGTGGCTTCTGGAGAACCCGTTGGCCACGGCAGATATGTACCGGTCCGACAACTGACTGATCAAACTTCAAATCCTATTTTCTACAGGAAGAAATTTTTATGTCCTTCGTGTAGAAAAAATATTTATTTGATTGGACTGTATAATCACTTTTTTTAATATATATTTAATATCTATAATTTTATTTTTTTATTTAAAATATTAGATAATGAAAATATTTTTTTAAAAAATAAAATTTTATGATAAACTTATAATTTTTTTTATAAAATATCATAATTTTTTTATAAAAATTATAAATAAAGAATGATATTGTCGTCATTGAAAATTTTTAATATATATTTAATACTTCCGGTTCTAATTTTTCATTTGAAAGTTTGAATTTTAAAAATATTTTTTTTATTTTTAAAAAATTATAATATCTTATATCATATTATGATATCTTATGGTTAAATTATGACTTTCTGTACAAAATATCATAATCCGACTACAGAATATCATAAAAAAGAAAAAAATATTTTTATTATTTAAAAATTTTATAAATTTTCATTGATAAGAATATTTTTTCTTCTTGATGACTTCTAGAATAAATTTATAATATTCCATGTAGAAAATCATATAAGATGTCATAATATAAATCACTACAAGAAATAGGAATTTTGCCGATGCAATATTTATCTACGTAAAATTTTGCATCGATAAAGAGGATAAATAGTTACGCAAAATCATAAACATCGATAAAATTAGCATAATTAGCTACGCTATAAATTAAATATCATAAAGCATAATTTGCTACGTAAAAATAGCGTCAGCATTTAAATAATAGCGTAGATAATGGATGGTCTTAATTTTTTAATATTTAATAAATATTTATCGATGATAAATTAGCGTAGGTAATAAGATAATTATCCATGTTTTATTCTTCTATAGATAATTAGGCTTCTTGCCGACGCTTATTTAATATTGGCAAATATTTTTTTTGATTAATTTATTTTATTTTTATAAATAATTTACCGATGCTAAGCTAACGTGGGCAATAAGGCCAATTGCCTATATTTAACTTTTACGTAGGTAATTAGCCTTATTTTCTATGCTAAACTAACATCAGTAAATATTTTTTTTATTAATTTTTTAATTTTTATAAATAATTTAACGATGATAAGTTAGCGTAGGTAATAAGTTTAATTACCTACTTTTAATTCTTCCATAGGTAATTAGGCTTATTGACGATGCTTATTTAATATTGGTAAATATTTTTTTTGATTAATTTATTTTATTTTTATAAATAATTTATCGATACTAAGTTAACGTAGGCAATAAGGCCAATTGCCTGTATTTAAATTTTACGTAGGTAATTAGACTTATTTTCTATGCTAAACTAACATCAATAATTTTTTTTTATTATTATTTTTTTATTTTTATAAATAATTTATCGATGATAAATTAGTGTAGGTAATAAGTCTAATTATCCATGCTTAATTCTTTCATAGGTAATTAGGTTTATTGTCGACGCTCATTTAATATCGATAAATATTTTTTTGATTAATTTATTTTATTTTTATAAATAATTTATTGATGCTAAGCTAACGTAGGCAATAAGGCCAATTATTATTAGTTTTCATAGGTAATTTTCTTATTTGTAGCATTCATTATCTACGCAATTAAGAACGTAGGCAAATATTGAGTCATTTCAATAAATTTTTTTATAAATAATTTATTGATATAATTTTAAAATTTAAAATTTATTTTTATCACTCATTATCTAAATAATTATTATTAGATTATCGTTATAAAAGTCTATCTCGATCATGTTGCCCTTAACTATGTCGATCAATAAAATTTGATTTCGACGATCACGAATGATCGCATGATGATCTGATAGATAGAGACCACTGATGGATCCAAAAATTTACAAAGATGATCTCAGTGATATTTATAGCATATTATCAAAATTTTACCTCAATCGAATATCATTATCATAGTTAATTTAGTATGAAATTATTTCAGTCATTAAATAAAAAATTAGTGATCAAAAGGCCAAACACGTTCGATTATAAGATAATTTTTTAGATTAATGATCCTTGCTAATACTTTGATTGTTTGTAGGTTGATGATCATAAAATTCAAACTGCATATATATGAACAATCCAAAATTTTATGTCTCTTGATACTAATTCTTGAGATCGCTAGATAAATATACTTATATTTTTATAAGATCTGCTTAATATAGATGGTTCATATACATATGGTTTAAATTTTACAATCATGACCATATAAATGATGAAAATAGTAGCAAAGATTACTTATCTAAAAAATCATCCAAATCGGATGTCGTTTGGCTTTTTGATCATTCATTTTTTTATTTAATGGCTAAAATCATTCTTTACTAAATTGACTATGATAATGATGTTCGATTGAAGTAAAATTTGATAGTATGTTATAAATATCACCGAGATCATTGCTGTAAGTTTTTGAATCCATTGATGATCTCTATTTATCAGATCATTATGTGGTCGTTCCTAATCATCGAGATGAATTTTATTGATCAACATAGTTAGGACAACCTGATCAAGGTAGACTTTTATAATAATAATCTAATAATAATTATTTAGATAATGAATGATAAAGATGAACTTTAAATTTAATAATTATATCCATAAATTATTTACAAAAATATAAAAACTAATTTAAAAATTAATAAAAGATAATTAAGTTATTAATTATCGACATAAAATAATCATCAGAAAATAAACTTTTAGTGATGTAAGAAAATATCGGCAAACAAAATAATTACCTATGTTAAAGGTTAACGTAGGAAATCTTATTTTCGACGTTTAGTTTTCATCGAAAATTATTTTTTATATTTTTTATTTTTAAATTTTAATTATATATTTTATGAACCTAATTTTAATTTTAAATAAACTTTTTGCGATGTTTACTTATTGTCGGTAAATGATTATATTGCAACAAAAATATTACGTCGGTAATAATTTTTATTAAATATTTTAATTTTTATTAAACATGTTCCGACGTTTCACCGACGTCGGTAATAATTTTATTACCTATATTTTTTTAAACGTAGCTAAGTCCAAATTTGCCAACGTAACTTTGTATCGATAAAATATTAATATTTTATTAAATATTTTTTAATATAAAATATTAATATTTTATTAAATATTTTTTAATATTTTTTATTTATCGATAATTAGTATTATCGACATAAATTTATGTCGATAAATTTTTTTTAAAAATTTACCATCCCGCCCTCCATGCGTTCCGTCTTCTGACCCTGCCCTCCTATTTTTTCTGTTCGAACCCTCTCTGTCGGCTACCTCTTTTTTCCTCCTTCTCTCTTTCGATCTCTCTCATCGTTGGTGGTCCACGCCTCCACCTCCATCGCTGCCATCACCGCCTCTATCACCGTCGTGGTGCTACCATGCCATCGTGCCACCGCCCCAAAAAAGGTAAAATCCTTTTTTTTTTTTTGCTTTTGCATCCTCGGGGAAGGGAGGGGGGGGTTGGTTGCCCGGCGATGGAGGTAGGAGAGGAGGAGGGTGGGGTGGGTGAGGGGGAGCCACGAGTCGGGGGGGGGGGCCGGGGTGTGGAGGTGGAGGTGTGCTGGGGTAGCTCAGGCGGCGGCCATGGGGGTGCGGTGCGAGGAAGGGAGGGGGGGTTTTGCGAGGGGGAGGATGTCGGGGGAGCCGCACGGGGGGGTGGAGGGTGCCGGAGAGTTGCAGGGGTGGAGCGGGGCGCTGGGGTGGTGGGTAGCCCAGGCGGCGGCCATGGGGGTGCAATGTGAGGGAGGGAGGGGGATTTTGCGAGGGGGAGGGTGCCGGTGGAGCCGCAGAGGGGTGGGGCGCTGGGGTTCACGAGGGAGGGAGGGGGGTTTTGTGAGGGAGGTGAGTGGAGGGGGGTTTCGTAAGGGAGGGAGAGGGAGGAGGGGGCCTTCACGAGGGAGAGGGCGGTGGGGGATTTCGTGGGGGAGGGAGAGGGTGGGGGGGGATTTTGCGGGGGAGGAGGGTGGATCGGGGGAGGGCGGGGGGTGGTTTCACGAGGGAGGGAGGGCAGAGGGGGGATTCGTAGGGGATTAGGGTAGGACGGAAGAGCGAGGAGAGGGTGGGTGGAAGGGGATGTTGTTTTGGACTGTAATCGAATTCGAGCCTGGGTCGGGCTCAGGCCCGGCCATAGATAAGCTCGAGCTAGGTTTGAAAATAATATGGACTCTATTTTTTTTGCCTGAGCCCAGTCTGAATAGTCTCATGCCGAGCCTAAAGTCCGCCCCGAAGTCGGCTTGGCCCGATGGGCCTCGGGCCAGTCTTAGCCCACTTCCTACCATATTTTAGAGGAAACTCTATGAAAATATAGAGTTATTTCTTTTTGATAAATTAGGATACCATTTCTGAATGTATGTTCAGAGATGGACCCAAAATTGCATGCATTGAGCTGTAGATTCTCGTTTAAGAGTCGATCTCGATCAAGATCGACTCTTGGATGCCCTAATTTCAAATATTTTAGAAAAGTTTTAATCTTATTATTATTATTAATCAATATTTTATTTTGTTATGTGGTGTTCAGTAGTTATCTCTTATATGTTCTTCGAGTATATATTAGATAGGATGCATGGGCACCGTATTCACATCGTATACTTGGAGAATCATGAGAAGATGCTGCCAAAATTTTTATAATAATGGAATAAAATATTGATTAATAATAATAATAAGATTATTCTTTTTTAAAAGGGATAGGGCCATACCTTTTAGAAATGGATAGGATTATGCATTCTTAAAAACTTACTAATAACACGTACTTTAATGATGAATATTTTTTATGGATAAATGAAAAATATCGATAAGAGTTGGATGAATGCTCGCTCTATCATCTTACCTGAATACCGACAAGATGTTAGGGATTTTATAAGATTTGTACGTTCAAGAGTTGATGATTCTAATAGAGTCAAATATTTTTATCGGAGATGTTACAACAATTATTTCCAGCCTACAGATACAGCATTGGAGCACTTGTTGAATTGGGGTATAGATAGAAAGTATACTATTTGGGATTTGCATGAAAAAAGTAGACCTACTAACACAAAAAACTAACATACGGATCAACAGGCAGAACCAATTGGCATCAATTAGATGTTAGATGATTTATATGAAGGGACATATTTTGACAACTCTTCAGAGAGTATGGATAATGTAAATGATGAACATTTTGAAAAACTCATGAGAGATGCCAAGGAGCCATTGTATCCAAATTGTAAGAAGTACTTGATGCTTGAGTACTTGATAAAACTGTTCTATGGTAAAACCATGTCTGGTTGGAGTCACTTTATATTGAACTTAATTAAGAGGCATTACCGGATGGTGAAAAACTTTCAAAATCATATTCAGAGGCAAAAAAGTATATGCGTGAACTTGGACTGGGTTATACACCATTACATGCATGCAAGAATGATTGTGCATTATTTTATAAAGAGTATCAACACTTGGATTGTTGCCCAGAATATGGTGCGTCAAGATATGCTGAAGATTTTGAAAGAGGTAAGAAACCACTTCACAAGATTTTAAGATACTTTTCATTAACACCAAGACTTCAAAGACTTTATCAATCATCGAAGACCACTGAGGCGATGAGATAGCATCATGAGATGCGAATTCCTGAGGATAACATCATTAGTCATCTAACAAACTCTATAGTTTGGAGAAAATTTGATAAATAATATCCTCAATTTGCTAGTGACCCTCGCAATATTCGTCTTGGCCTAGCATCTGACGGTTTCAATCCATTCGGAGTATGAGCAATGCTTACAGTATGTGGTCGGTTATACTAATGCCATATAATGTTGCACCATGGAAATATATAAAAGAGCCATTTTTATTTTTATCATTGCATATTCCTGGACCTAGAGCTCCTGGTAATGAGATAGATGTTTATCTGCGATCCTTAATCGATGAATTAAGAGAACTTTAAAAGATTGGTGTTGAAACATACGATTCAGTTAGTAAAAGAAACTTTCGATTGCATGCGATGATAATGTGGATAATTAATGATTTTTCGGTATATGGCAACCTATCTGGATGGAGCACAAAAGAATATTTGGCATGTCCAATTTGTAATGATGATAGCTGCTCCGTTGGACTAAAGCATGGAAGAAAAATTACCTATATGGGTCATCGCAGGTTTTTACCATCTAATCATTTTTGGAGAATTCATCAGAATCGATGCTTCAATGGAAAATCAGAGATGCATGGGCCACCTTGTATGATGAGCGGAGATGATACATTGGCACAACTAGAGGCCATTCGTAATGTTAAATTCGGTAAAGTTTCTGAGAGTCGCAAGCGAAAGTGTAATGAATCAGAGTTGAACTGGACGAAGCAGAGCATATTTTTTGAATTACCTTATTGGCGACATGTCCTACATCATCATAATTTAAATATCATGCACATTGAGAAGAATATTTATGATAATGTTATCGAAATAAGTTGTACTTGGTGCCCCATGATGGTGGGAAATTCTTAATGCCAACTATAAAAATGAAAATACGGCATCAGTTGCACTTGGTGCTCCGTGATGGCGAAAAATTCTTAATGCCAACTATAAGTTATACATTGTATGATGATGAGAAAAGAAATTTTTGTGAGTAGTTAAAAATCGTAAAGTTTTCTGATGACTTTGCCTCCAACATTTCAAGCCGTGTGAACTTGAAAGATGATAGTATCTCGGGTATGAAGAGTCACGACTCTCACATACTGTTGCAGCATCTTATACCTATTATGATGCATGGCTTTTCCACCGTAGAGGTACAGAATACACTTATTGAATTGGATATTTTCTTTCGAGAATTATATTGTCGAAAACTCCAAGTTAATATACTTTAGAAGCTTCAATCAGATATTGCCCTATTATTGTATAAGCTGAAAAAAAAATTTTCATCATCATTTTTTGATATTATGGTATACTTTGCTGTTCACCTTCCAAGGGAGGCTTTGCCTGCCGGACCAGTTCAGTGTCGATGGATGTATCCTATTGAATGGTAATAATATTACAAAAAATCTGATTCCTTTACTTAATTTATAATCATAACAAAAAAAATAATTATATATTTTTTATCATTTTGCATGTGTAGATTTTTATATAAATTGAAACAATGTGCAAAATAAAGCACGTCCAGAAGGATCAATTGCAGAAGCATATATCTCCATAGAGTGTCTTACATTCTGTTTGATGTACCTCAATAATGTGGGAACATGATTCAATTATGAAGAGCGCAATGTAGATAAGGAGTGCACTGATATTGAATCAATATTATCTATTTTCAGAGTTAATGCTCATCCCATTAGTGGAAGAAAGTACAAACATATAGATATAGAAGAATGCATGCTGGCGCATTTCTATGTACTAAATAATTATGAAAAAAATTATCATTTTATGGAGTAAGTATCTTTACATAATTAATATTATATATTTTTTATAAGATAAATTAAATAATAAGCATGTGTTTATTGTAGATAGCATAGAGATGCACTACTAAAAAAATGGTCTATGGTAATGCATACTATGACAACGATTTTCGAAACTGCTGCCGTAGATCCTACGGCAGCGATTTTTGTTAACCATTGCTATAGGTCCGATATATAGCAATGGTTAACAAAAATCGCTACTATAGGTCAGACCTATAACAGCGATTATAAAAAATCACTGTTATAGATCGATCTATAGCAGCGGTTAGTAAAATCGCTATCATAAGTCGGATTTATAGCAACGGTTAGTATGAACCGCTGCTATAAGCTTATTTATGACAGCGGTTAATTATAACCATTGCCATATATATATATATTTAATATTATATAATTTTAAAATTTAATGCCCATCTTTATCATTCATTATCTAAATAATTATCATTAGAGTGTCATTGCAAAAGGTTGTCTTGATTTGATGGCCCTAGCTTCGTCGATCAAAAAAATTTAATTTTAACATCCATAAATGACGATGCGATGATCTGATAGATGGAGACCTCCGATGGATTCGAAAATCTGCAACGATGATTTCGATGATGTTTGTAGCGTACTATCAAAGTTTACTTCAATCGAATATTATTATCTTGGTCAATTTAGTATAGGTTAGTTTCGATCGTTAAATGATAAACGAGTGATCAAAGGATCAAACGGTATCCGAGATAATTTTTTTTATAAATAATCTTGGCTACTATTTTAAATATTATTTATGGTGGTGATTATAAAATTCAACTTGTGAGATAAAGAAGGATCTAAAACTATACGTCTTCTGATAACCATTCTGAAACTTCACTAATTGTTATACTTATGCTTTTACAATATCTACTTAATATGAATAGTTTATACGAAAATAATTTAAATTCTACTATCATCATCGTATAAAATATTTAAAATTATAATAAAAATTATTTAACTCAAAAATTATCTCATAATTGGATGCCGTTTAATCCTTTGATTGTTTATTTCTAATTTAACGATCAAATTCATTTCGTACTGAATTAACCATGATAACGATATTCGATTGAAATAAAATTTTGATAGTATGCTACAAACATCATCGAGATCATCATTGCAGATTTTTAGACCCATCGGAGGCCTTCATCTATCAGATCATTGCACCATCATTTATGATCGTCGAAAATCAAATTTTTTTAATCGCTGAAGCTATGGCCATCGGATCAAGATGATCTTTTGCGACGACACTCTAATGATAATTATTTAGATAATGAACAGTGAAGATGGACATTAAATTTTAAAATTATACGATATTTAAAAAAATAAGAAAAAATTATTTTCAATCTATGGCAGCGGTTATCAAAAATCGCTGCTGTAAATCTATGGTAGCAGTTATAGAACCGCTATCATAGATCTATGGTTGCGGTTTTGGATAACCGCTGCCATAGATCTATGACAGCGGTTCGATAATCGCTGTCGTAGGTTAGGATAAAAATTCTCAAATTTTTCTTGTTCTCTTTCGTGCATGCTCGATCTCTCTCTATGTCTCTCTCCCTCCTCTCTATCACCGATGAGGCTTCTTCCCCCTCACCCGATGCCGTCCCTCCTTCCCCCCTATGGGTGCCGCCTTGCTTCCCCCTCCCCCTCCAGCTCTCCATCCCCAGACGCCCCTCCCCGCCACCCGCCACCCCCACCTGGCCCACCCCCCACCTCCCTCCGACTGCTCCTCCCCGCCACCCGCCACCCCACCCGGGCGCTACTCGGACTCCCACCCCCCACCCTCCCTCGGCCGCCCCTCCTTCACCCCCATCCCCGACCACCCCTCCCCGCCACCCTGCCACCCCCCTAGCCCCCATCTCCGACAGCCCCTCCTTGCCACCCCCACCCCAGCCCCCCACCCTCCCCCCGGCCGCCCCTCCTTCCCCCCATCCTCGGCCGCTCCTCCTCGCCACCCCCCACCCTCCCCCCGACCGCTCCTCCCCTCCCCCATCGTCGACTGCCCCTCCCCGCCACCCTACCACCCCCTAGCCCCCCATCTTCAGCCGCCCCTCTCCGCCACCCTCCACCCAACCCCCACCCCGCACCCTCCCCCCAACTGCCCCTCCTTCCCCCATCCCCGAACGCTCCTTCCTGCTACTCCCATCCGGCCCCCCACCCCCCCACACTCCCCCTCCCAGTCGCCGACCCTTCCGTCACTGTGCCTCATAGGCCTCCTCATCATTGTGCCCCCTCCCCTGGCCCCCCATCCTCAGCCGCTCCTGCTCTCTTTCTCTTACCTCTTTCTCTTTCTTCTCTATCTCACTATCTTACTTTTGTTTCGCAGGTTATCTCTAGTGCTGTCGTTCTCTTCTAGCATCGTCGCCGACGATCCTCGAAGCTTTCGGTGCGACCCACTCTATATAACCATAAGTATAATTTTTTTTAATTTTATAATATTATTTATTAATCATATATATTTATAATAATTTATAAAATATTTATAAAAAATATTATAAATATTTATTATAAGTATTATAATTATTTGCATGTCATAGTTTTTGGATCGAAATCTGGATATTTAGATTCGGACCCAATTTTAATTATTGATACTGGATTCGAATCCGAATATCCGACGGATCTATACTTGAAGTACCAGACCCGGATCCTAATGGATCCCGAAAGATCGGACCCAATTTTGGGATCCAAAACTAAGAAACTGAGAGATTGAGAGGGAGACTGACAGATTGAGAAAGGGAGGGCCGGTCGCTCGTCGGCAAGAAAGATCGAAGGAGGGAGGGAGGGGTTCCAACCTCACCGTCGTCGTCAGCGAGGAAGATCGAGAGAGGAAGAGAGGAAGGGAGGGATTCGGGCTCACCGCCATCATTGGAAGAAAGGGGGTCCAGCCTCATCGCCATCATTGGGAGGGAGGGATTCTGGCCTCGCCGGCGAGGTAGACCGAGAGAGGAAGAGTGGGAGATTGAGAGAGTGAGAGAGGGAGGAAGAGGGTACGACCTCGTTGGCATCACTGAGAGGGATGGGGTCTGGCCTTACCGACGAGAAAGATCGAGGGAGATCGAGAGAGTGAGAGAGGGAGGGATGGGGTTCGACCTCGTCGGTGAGGAAGATCGAGAGCGGGAGACAGGAAGATCGAGAGATGAAAAAGCTGGGAGGAAGGGGTTCGACCTCGCCGCCATCGCCGTCGCCGTCGCCGGCGAGAGAGATCGAGAGAGGGAGTGATCGAGGGAATGGCACACAGCCGAGCCAGCTTGGATATGTAGCCAAGCTAGCTTGGGCCATGATCGAGCCGACTGGGAGAGGACCCGAGCTGGATGTCTTAGGCACGGAGCCGACTGTCTTAGGCATGGAGCCGGCTTGGCTTCTGAGCGAATAGAATTTGATATGTCTCTCTAAGGTTCCAACTTTAAGCCCTAAGGTGCCACCATCATCTTCTTTATTCTTTTTTTAGATTTTTGGATTAACACCAAGGTTCATGCAAGAGATTGGATCTACGACTGTTGCTCATCCTTAATTATTTATGAATGTAATTCATGTTATAGAATTTATTGCATAACATTTTTTGGATGTTTATATCTTATTGCTTTTGTTTATTGCATTGCATAACGATAGACCCGTCAATTGATTAGCATACATATTAGAGACTATTTATTGATGCTATATTAATATTATTGTTCAACATATTATATTGATTAATGTTCATTAATATTGTAGGTTACGATGGCATCAAAATGCCTTCTAGTTTTCACCCCTATCCCTCGGTGGGTTATACGCAGTTCAGCATCCGAGGAGTAGTCAGAGCATACTCCATCCACCATGGCATTGGCTGCTTAGGGACCTCCACCGTCGGCATCTACTCCATCGATGACATCTACTCCACCGACGACATCTATTTCACTGGCAGTTATGTCTCTACCATCGTTCATATCTGAGACACATGCTACTACACATGCATCTGAGTGTACATTTTTATTATATTAGCATAATTTTATTTTTTATATAGTATTTATATACTTATATATTTGCATAACCTATTTATATTGCAGGTGCATCATCCAGTCGGACATTTTGCAATCCCTCACATATGGCACACATATAGAACCGCCAGTATCAAGTGATGGTCTATTACGATGCGGAGGAGAGGCCAGTAGGGGAGATCGCATGGAAGATGCATTCCTTTTTTGGAGTGCTTATGAGGCGGTCGGACATCATTTTCGTAGAGCCCAGAGACTAGCGTTTGATGGATGCTGCCATTAGGAACTAGGTATGGAAGGAGATATGACTAAGTACGCACATATTAGTTATATTTATGTATTTTATATATTTACACTATATATGTTTGATGAGAATAAATTTATAACTAATTTTTGATAACTTTATGTAGAGAAGGTACGACTTCTTCGATCATGAGAGGGCTCGAGATGTCCGACTGAGAAAGATTGGAGAGTTGTATTGGGGTTATAAGGTCAAGCTTCACAAAGGATGGCTCGAGCATCGATGAGACACTTCAAAGGAGCTTATTTTCTGGATATAGGACTGTCCTCCAAGTCAGTGGGAGAGGATGGTTAGACACTGGAGGAGCCAGAAGTTCAAGATAAAATTTCTAACTTTTAAATTTTTTAATATGCTTAAAGTTTTATTTAAATATTTTTTAAATATTTATTATTTATTTGAATAATTGTTAGGCTATCTTCCATCAGAACCGGAAGAACCATGCAGCCCAAGAGTATATGCACACTCTAGGCCGCAAGTCTATGGTTAGTCATGTGCATAGAGAGATAATTAATTTTAAATCTTACTAGATAAATTAAATTTATATTTTTTATCATCTTTTTGATAAATTTGTTCTTTGTTATAGCTGATTAGAGATGGAGTGATGTCCAGTCGTAGCGAGATCTTTCGATCCAGCCGCACGGACAAGATGGGCAGACCGATGAACGCTGCGATCAGACGTATTTTTGTAAGTATTAAATATATTAATATATATGATTAGTATTATAGCATTTTTTATAAAATTTTATTTTAATTTATAATTATAGGATCAGTTAGATACGCTCGCAAGTGAGGGCCCGGATACCTCTAGGCCTCATGACCATCTGTCTCAGGTCTTGAGGCTTGAGCACTCTAAAAGGATCCGATGTAGGCTCGGATACACGTCGATGAGCTACTGATCCGTGGTGAGCATCTCCTCACAGACTTCTGATGTCGTTAGCTGGAAGAAGCTTGAGGAGACGTTGGCATGGGTAGATCATGCTGCGACACAGGCAGATCGGGCTAAGGAGTGTGCATCTTATCTGGAGGGCATCGTAAGAGACATGATGTCGATGCTCAGCGCACGTTTTGGAGTTATGGGCTTCGAGGATAATTGGCCCGCATTCCAACTCCAGCTTTAGCTCTGGCTCCGACTCCAGCACCAGCTCCGGCTCTGGCTCCGGCTCTCGGTGATGACGATGATGATGTAGATTTAGAAAACTTTTGATGTATTTTATTTTTTTTTAAAAAATATTATAATAAATTTTATTCGATAATAAAATTTTAGCATTTCAGAATAATTTTTATGTTTATTATATTTTCTCATATTATATATCTATATTTATCAGATAAAATATATAAAAAAATAAAAATTTTAATTTTTTTAATTATTCAAGATCTATGGCAGCGATTTTATAACCCCTACCATATCCGTGCCAACCGCTGTCATAGGTCTCTGGTGCAAATGGTACCAACCGCTACGTTAGACCTATGACAGTGGTTAAGAAATTACTGCTATAGATTACCTATGGCAGTGGTTATGTAACTGCTGCTATAGATAATCTATGACAGTGGTTACATAATTGCTGCTATAGGTCGATCTATTGCAGCGGTTTATAAACCACTATAATAGACTATCTATGATAGTGGTTCAAATAACTACTGCAACAACCACTATCATAGAGCTACGGCAATGACTTCAGTAGTAGCGGTTAAATAACCGTTGCCATAGCCTATGGCAGCAGTTTTTTGAGCTACGATAGTGATTACGAACCGCTGTCGTAGTATTTTTTTTGTAGTAGTGATGTATTATTGCAACAAAATAATAGAGATATCGAAGAACAACATCGAAGGAAGTTCGCAGCTTGGTTCAGACAACGTATAAGCACAATAACAATTTTTTTCAACTTTTTATTACATGTAATATGTACATAGTCTAATTTATTTTAACTTATGTGTATATTGTTGTAGATGATGTTAATGTATTATAATAAAGAAGATGGTGCAACCGAGGAATTATATGATTTGGCATGCCACCTCGATCCTAGGATTTCATGTTATAGCTCATGTATTGTTGGTGGTATGAGATTTCATATAAGAAAACTTGATATGCAGCGGCAGACTCAAAATCGTGGAATTTTGACATTAGGAACCGATAGAGATAATGAGATTGAATATTTTGATGTCCTTTCCGACATTATACAGTTAAAATATGGATCAAAATGATTTGTTTACCTATTTAAATGCCAGTGGTGGGATATCAACAATAATAGGATGGGTATTCATAAAGATGCATACTTCACAAGCTTTAACTTTGCGAGAACATGGTATCAATTGGATCCTTTCATACTCGCTAGTCAGGCAAAATAGATATTATACCTAAAAGATATGAGATATAAGGGTGAGTGGCATATTGTACAAAAGATTGTACCGAGGGATGTTTATGACATAGATGTTCATTTCGAAATAGAAATGGATGAGGATTTCTTTCAGAAGAAACAGAATACAACTGACTTAAGACAGTACAGTATGGACATTGGAAGCACATCTTATCTAACTAGGGATGACGTGCAACCTAATAATATTGATGTTAGTGAATTAAATCTGAACGTGTTGGAGGATCATGATGATAGTGATGATAACTTCATAAATGATGAAGAGGAAGATTATACATTGATGGATTATGATGATGAAGATGTCAATAATCCTCCTGATGAAGATACAGACATTGATTGATAATATGTAATTTTTCAAAAAACCTATATCTTAAATTTTATATATCGTTTAGTATTGATATATTTTTTATCAAATATTATATTATCTCTAATATATTGTTGGATACAGATATGGCACCAGGAGGATGACCCCGAAGGCTTGCACGAGGAGATGTTGATGCATCGGCTTCTCCTGATGATCAGACGGTCACACTAGTTAGTCCAGATTGATTTTACATATTATAATTTTTTATATTTAATTTACTTTAATTTTTTATCATTTATAAATAATTGATTTTAAATTATGCCACTAGTAGGATGATCTGATGGGAGGGACCGACATGGAGATGTTGGTACCTCTTCATCATCTCAGCCGCACACTACTGGTGAGTCATGCACATCATCTCCTATCATAGATTATTTTTTTTGTGTTATATTTACTTTAAATTTTTATCATGTATAAACAACTAATTTTAAGCTTTATATTTTGTTGCAGCTACTGATACTGTGATTAGGCGGATACGTAAAGCCGTCAGAAATGAGAAGCTGGAGGAATGGAGGAGGGCACATCTTGGGGAGAGGATGAGGATTGTCATCCCATCGAAATATGTCATGTCAGTAGAGCACCATGTTAGGGATCCATACGTGTGTGAGGTAGGTATTATTATCCATTCGTATGCTCCCTAGATGCTGACTGATTGGCGCAGAGTTATGAAACCACAGCAACAGGTCCTTCTCAACTATTTGCAGGTAACTAAATATATTTTTTGATAATTATGGCACTTTTATTTTTTTTGATAAATCTTATATATTGTATATTATTTTTGCAGCATGATTTTGATATTTAGAAGATTGATACCGCGTGTGCGGGAGGCTATCCTTCGGCATATGGGATGATTGCTCAGAAGATTCAGATATGAGCTCCATACCCACTGGAAGGAGGTCTTCCAGGCACGTAGGGCAGTGGCGGCATGTGAGACACCGCATAGGAGTGTATCACACTCTGACTGGGATCTTCTCTGCATCAGATATGAGGATCCTGCATATCAGATATAATTATTATGTATAATAAAAATATTGATTATTGAATTGATATGTTATTGAAATATGTTCACTAATATCTTCATTGCATTTGTTTATTAGGCCTACCGCGATAAGGCCTTACAGAGCAGGTCGAAGCTCACGATGATGCATTGCGGTGGATCAAAATCATTTGTACTGTATCAGTATGAGCTGGTAAGTACACATACATACATCTTTAATGATTTATTAGAGTATATCTATGTCAATATATTTACATTTGTAAATTTTAGAGGGACACCAAGATAGGACAGTTGCCCGGATGGATTGACATCTACCAGAGGACCCATCACCGGACGATGGGCGAGTGGCTTCCTGGGACTAGGGAGAGATATGTGAGTATTAAGTGATTAAGTTCTGTTTCAATTTCATTATAAAGTTTAGACTTTTGGTTATATTTATTTTTTTCTTTAATTAGGATCGTATGATGGAGATACAATCTCAGCCCCAGCTGAGGGCTCTACCCCACCCACAGATGATGATATCTATGATGAGGTGCTCGGTAGGAGATCTAACTATGTTACGGAATTGGGATATGGAGTTATGACCCCTAGCTCCTCTCGAGCAACACATATTTCTTGTGATGCTCGTCTGTATGAGATGGAGAGGAGATATGCTGAGACTGAGAGAAGACATCAGAAGGAGATAGCGGACCTATGGCGGGCCAATGCCAAGCTTTCGTCTCAACTTTAGGCATTTGGGGCAAAACTCGACGAGTTATGTCACCGTATGCCTCCCCCATCGACTTCTGATGTTCCTGCTGATGCTTACGATCAGAACTCCACCGATGATGATGACGATGCCTCCCCCATCAGTATTATTTTATATTTTTTAATTAATATATTTTTAGCATTTATATTAGATAATTAGTTTGCTAATTTAATTTTTTAATTTAATACAGATTTATGATATGATGTCATCGATTTGGAGTTTTATTTTATTTTATTATATTTTTTTTAAAAGACCTATAGTATGTACGATATTTTGTATATATACATATTTTTTTATATGGATGTTATATGGATATTTTAAAGTGAATAAATTTAATTTTGGAATGCATTTATTTGTTATGTGGTTGTTATATCTTATGTTATCTATTATGTGGATATCTACAGATTTTAAAAAAATCATATAAATAAAATTATTATTTTTTTAAAAAAATATTTATCGATATAAAAAAAGTATAGATAAAGATAAATAGCGACGATACTTAGTGTTGGCAAATAAGAATAACCGTCGCTAATTATCGTGCCAGCGTGCCACTTTTAGCAACGTTTAATAATTATCGACGTAATTAAGCATCTTTAAATATTTACCGATGCAAATTAACATAGCAAAATTTAATATAAATAGTTGCCAAAAAGCGTCCTAGCGTGCCACCTTTGGCCGCGCTTTACTATTATCGATGTAAATTTATGTCGCCACATATTTTCCAATGTAACATAAGCATGGATAAAAATATTTTTGCCGACGTAAGTTTCCATCGATAAAAATATTTTTGTCGATGTTTATTTTACGTGGATAAAATATTAGCGATGATAAATTAACATCGGTAAATTTTTTTTTTTTGACGACTGTTTTGCATAGGTAATTAATTGTAAATATTTAATTAAACGTCGGTGAATTATATTTTTGCCAACGTAAATTTTTTAAACATCGATAAATGGAATCAACGATGACACTTTTGCCGACATTTTTTTTTCCAGTGTATTTTACGTCGGTAGATGTATTTAGCGATGCTTTTGCAAGATTTAGTTACGTTTTATTTGCGTAGCTAATTATCTTTTTTCTTATAGTAAATATAGGATATTATAATTTTTTTTAAAAAAATATTTTTATTATTTAAAATTTTAAAAAAATGAAACTATGAATATTAAATATATGCTGAAAAATAATGGCTATGTGGCTTAATCAGATAGGATGGTATATTTCTTCTATACTACGAGAATTTTCCTGTCTACGTGAGCGATAAAATTGGATTTGGATCCTCGCAATCCAAGGATTGGAGAGGTCCAGCCTGCAATTATGGACCGTTTGTGATCCCCACAATGATTCTTGATGCTTTAGGTCACGTATCTTCACCAGCAAACAATCCAAGCAAAGATACAGGGGACACTAATATATCACTTGTCATCTCCGAGGCAGAACCTCTTCGATCCAAGCACCAACAAGCAAGCTAGGATCCCAGTCCATAAAATAAGGGCTAGCATTCTGTCCGGTTCATGACAACTAGAGATGTCCGAATCTCCGAAACAGTCCACATAACTAAGCAATGCTACGGTTTAAAAGTAATTCATGTGTCTTGCTTCATTACTTATTTGCAGGTGGAATTGTAGTCCCAAAGTAGATATATCAGCATTTAATTCATAATCCCCATCTATTTACTTAGTTATAGGTTGATGGCTGTACTTCATTTCAATCTAGTACCCATTATCATCCATAGATATTGTTGGGGATAAATCCCGCTCCTGCCGAAGCCCGGCCCGACGCTCAGCCCAATGTAACCAGTAGCCGCTGAAGAGCTTTAGCGCCAGGCGCCAGGCCGAGCCCGAACTCCTTCAGACTTCCCACGGCCGAACTCCTTCGGACTTCCCACGGCCGAACTCCTTCGGACCGACCCCACGGCCGAACCCCTTCGGACCGACTCTAGGCGACCGAACTCCTCAGCGAGCCCTGGCCGAACCAACTAGCAACCGAAGTCCTTCAACTGGCCAGCCGAGCCTCTTCGGGCCTCTCAGCGGTCGAACTCCTCGGCAACCGTCCCGCGGCCGAACTCTACAGATGGCCGACCCTTCAGCCAGACGAACTTCCCCAGCCTCCCCCTTGGCCGAACTCTGTTACAAGCCCGAACTCCATTGGACGAACTGTCGCCTGCAGCAAGACCGGACGGCGCCTTCCCCTCCGTACCGGACTCCATGCGGCCCACGGTTCGCCGGTATGGCTCCCACGATCTGCCGGACGACGCCTTCCTCTCCGTACCGGACTCCATGCGGCCCACGGTTCGCCGGTATGGCTCCCATGATCTACCGGACGACGCCTTCTTCTCCGTACCAAACTCCATGCTGCTCGACGACTCTCTGCCAGACGGCACAGCCGTCACCATCAACTAAGCTCCGCTATAAAAGGACCCCTCCCGACATACTGAGGCTAAGCTCTCTGAACTCTCGACTCTCTAAGCTTTCCTCCACATCTTTAAGCTCCGGAACTCATTCCGAGCACTCCATTACTGTTGGCCGGAAGCTAACTTGACCGTCGGAGGGTCCTGCCGGAGCCACCACCCCACCGGTTCCGGACGGGACTTCGTTTTGCAGGTCCCCGGCGGCGCCCAGCGGCCTCGACTCCGGCGACCTCCGGCGGCGACGGATTTCTGCACCAACAGATTGGCGCCGTCTGTGGGAACAAGGGATTGAACCTTCGAGGTTCCCTTGTTCTTAAAGGAGTGCTCGGCGACCCTTCTCTTCCCTCTCCAGAGATCTTCCTTTTCTCTTTCGAAGAGAAAACGCCACCCAGGAGAGCTTCGGCACGGCGCTCGATGGCCTTCGCACGGCGTTCGGTGGCCTCTGCGACCCGATCCCGTCCAGGCCCGCCTGTTCCCGCTTCAGCCCCGGCGGCCTAGGTTCCACCTGCACCCGCGGTGGATGTGAAGCAGTTCGGCCTGCTTGACCGATAGATCCGTGGCCGTGGCCTCACGGAGGCGTTGCACGCTATACAGCAGCCTCCGGTGGTAGCGACTCCACCAGCAGGCCCGCCATGAGGGCGCGAGGAATCAGCCTTAGGGAGGAGCCCAATCGCCCCTAAGAGAGAAACGGAGAGCAGAAGTTCCCCCGCTGAAGCGGAATGGAGTTCGGCGCGAGGAAGGCCGAACCCACCCATGAGCCCGTCAGCGAGGAAGCTCCGACAAAGAAGTATGAAGTCCTCCCGCGGAAGCTTCCGCGGGAAAGTGGAATGAAGTTCGGCGCAAGTAAGGCCGAACTCACGCTCCAGTATGTCCCCCAAAGGAACCGCCTACAAAGTGTTCACTGGAGGCGGAACGAAGTTCGGGCGAGAAAAGCCGAGCTCCCCTCGAGCTCGTCCGAACAAGAGCAGCAGAAAGTTCTCCCTCGGCGGGTCTCGTGGGAAAGAGGAATGAAGTTCGGCTCGAAGAAAAGCCGAGCTCCCCCAAGGCTCGTCGTCAAGGCGAAATGAAGTTCGGTGGAAAGCCGAACTCCTCAACTCAACCTCCAAAATAAAGTTAGGCGCCGGCAAGGACGGAACGAAGCCCCCCTCCCGGAAGGTCCCGCAACTACGACCCGCTCCTCTAACTCGAATTCTCGGCAAAGTTAAGAGCCAACCGCCAAGACCTGAAGGACTACGGCCTCTCCAAACTTGCGCGATCAAGGAGAAGATCGGCCATAGGCACGGCCGGAACCGGAAAAGACAAGAAGGTTGGCCGTCCCGCGGCGTCATCAACGCCACCCCGGGGAGGAGCTAGGAGCTAGCTACATCGGTGATTGTCATCCCCAGCGACAAAGTCAAGAGAAGCGTGGTCCAAATTATGAAGGCCAGCATGAGATAGAGGAGGTCGTCTGGACGGGACTTGCTGCTCCGAGGGAGCTCCGAGGAACAACACCCCGTCGACCCCTCAAACGAGAGCGCGCTGTCCGCGATTTCCCTTCGGTAAAATTCTCCCCTCTGCAATAATATTATTTCTGGATGCGAAAACTATGCGATGACAGGAGAGCAGCAGTCAATAATCGCCGCGTTAGGAACAGGAGGAGAACCTCGTCCTAACGCGAGCAACAAGCTCGGCCGCAGGAGATAAGATCTCCCCCGAGCGCGCACCTCGGCCGCAGGAGATAAGATCTCCCCCGAGAGAAGTTCGGCCAGAGATAAGATCTCTCCCGAACAACAGGGTCGGCCAGAGATAAGATCTCTCCCGAACCGCGACCTCGGCCAGAGATAAGATCTCTCCCGAAGGCAAAGTTCGGCCAGAGATAAGATCTCTCCCGAACAACAAGGTCGGCCAGAGATGAGATCTCTCCCGAACCGCGACCTCGGCCAGAGATAAGATCTCTCCC
Source organism: Cocos nucifera (assembly GCA_006176705.1). Taxonomy (NCBI): domain Eukaryota; kingdom Viridiplantae; phylum Streptophyta; class Magnoliopsida; order Arecales; family Arecaceae; genus Cocos; species Cocos nucifera. Next base: position 1,409,888 of record QRFJ01000161.1, on the reverse strand, counting down.
GAAGGCAAGTTCGGCCAGAGATAAGATCTCTCCCGAACAAAAGGTCGGCCAGAGATAAGATCTCTCCCGAACCGCGACCTCGGCCAGAGATAAGATCTCTCCCGAAGGCAAAGTTCGGCCAGAGATAAGATCTCTCCCGAACAACAAGGTCGGCCAGAGATAAGATCTCTCCCGAAGCAAAGTTCGGCCAGAGATAAGATCTCTCCCGAACAACAAGGTCGGCCAGAGATAAGATCTCTCCCGAACCGCGACCTCGGCCAGAGATAAGATCTCTCCCGAAGGCCAAGTTCGGCCAGAGATAAGATCTCTCCCGAACAATAAGTCGGCCAGAGATAAGATCTCTCCCGAACCGCAACCTCGGCCAGAGATAAGATCTCTCCCAAGTTCGGCCAGAGATAAGATCTCTCCCGAACAATAAGGTCGGCCAGAGATAAGATCTCTCCCGAACCGCAACCTCGGCCAGAGATAAGATCTCTCCCGAAGGCAAAGTTCGGCCAGAGATAAGATCTCTCCCGAACAACAAGGTCGGCCAGAGATAAGATCTCTCCCGAACCGCGACCTCGGCCAGAGATAAGATCTCTCCCGAAGGCCAAGTTCGGCCAGAGATAAGATCTCTCCCGAACAATAAGGTCGGCCAGAGATAAGATCTCTCCCGAACCGCAACCTCGGCCAGAGATAAGATCTCTCCCGAAGGCAAAGTTCGGCCAGAGATAAGATCTCTCCCGAACAACAAGGTCGGCCAGAGATAAGATCTCTCCCGAACCGCAACCTCGGCCAGAGATAAGATCTCTCCCGAAGGCCAAGTTCGGCCAGAGATAAGATCTCTCCCGAACAACAAGGTCGGCTGCAGGAGATAAGATCTCCCCCGAGCGCGCACTTCACTTCGGCTGCGGGAGATAAGATCTCCCCCGAGCGCGCACTTCGCTTCGGCTGCAGGAGATAAGATCTCCCCCGAGCGCGCACTTCACTTCGGCTGCGGGAGATAAGATCTCCCCCGAGCGCGCACTTCGCTTCGGCTGCAGGAGATAAGATCTCCCCCGAGCGCGCACTTCACTTCGGCTGTAGGAGGTAAGATCTCCCCCGAGGGAAGCTCGGCCGTAGGAGATAAGATCTCCCCCGAGCGCGCACTTCAACCTCGGCTGCAAGATAGGAGGTCTCCCTCGAGTCGACTTCAACTGACGAAGATAATGTCGCCCCCGAGGAGCTCAAATCCGACCTCGACCGAAGGAGACGAGTCTTACTTCGGCTTCAACATCAGCTTCATCGACTTTAGCCGGAAACGAGTTCCATTTCAACTCCAAACATCGACTGAAGATGAGGTCTCCCCCAAGCCTCAGCCTCAACTTCAGCGTCAATCTTGGCTGGAGATGAGACCTCCCCGAGCTTCAGCTGCAACAAATGCGGAGCCTGGAAGGAGACTTCGGCAGTCGCCTGTTTTGGTACTCCCTTCCTTCAATTTTTGAACTCGGGAGTGGGGGGGGCTATTGTTGGGGATAAATCCCGCTCCTGCCGAAGCCCGGCCCGACGCTCAGCCCAATGTAACCAGTAGCCGCTGAAGAGCTTTAGCGCTAGGCGCCAGGCCGAGCCCGAACTCCTTCGAACTTCCCACGGCCGAACTCCTTCAGACTTCCCACGGCCGAACTCCTTCGGACCGACCCCACGGCCGAACCCCTTCGGACCGACCCTAGGCGACCGAACTCCTCAGCGAGCCCTGGCCGAACCAACTAGCAACCGAAGTCCTTCAACTGGCCAGCCGAGCCTCTTCGGGCCTCTCAGCGGTCGAACTCCTCGGCAACCGTCCCGCGGCCGAACTCTACAGATGGCCGACCCTTCAGCCAGACGAACTTCCCCAGCCTCCCCCTCGGCCGAACTCTGTTACAAGCCCGAACTCCATTGGACGAACTGTCGCCTGCAGCAAGACCGGACGGCGCCTTCCCCTCCATACCGGACTCCATGCGGCCCACGGTTCGCCGGTATGGCTCCCACGATCTGCCGGACGACGCCTTCCTCTCCGTACCGGACTCCATGCGGCCCACGGTTCGCCGGTATGGCTCCCACGATCTACCGGACGACGCCTTCTTCTTCGTACCAAACTCCATGCTGCTCGATGACTCTCTGCCAGACGGCACAGCCGTCACCATCAACTAAGCTCCGCTATAAAAGGACCCCTCCCGACATACTGAGGCTAAGCTCTCTGAACTCTCGACTCTCTAAGCTTTCCTCCACATCTCTAAGCTCCGGAACTCATTCCGAGCACTCCATTACTGTTGGCCGGAAGCTAACTTGACCGTCGGAGGGTCCTGCCGGAGCCACCACCCCACCGATTCCGGACGGGACTTCGTTTTGCAGGTCCCCGGCGGCGCCCAGCGGCCTCGACTCCGGCGACCTCCGGCGGCGACGGATTTCTGCACCAACAGATATCATCCAGGAATTACTCAAAAAATAGTTGTCTCGATCTCAAATAATTGAAGGCAGCATAAATATTTTTCAAATATACTAAAAAAAGGCACGCACTATATATATATATATATATATATATATATATATATATATATATATATATATATATATGATTCAATAAAACTCTATAAGCCTCGATCACCATCTTAAATTTAGGCCAGTTGCAGATGACCTTCACCCTCTCAAGGTTGATTTTCCATTATATATATATATATATATATATATGATTCAATAAAACTCTATAAGCCTCGATCACCATCTTTAATTTAGGCCAGTTGCAGATGACCTTCACCCTCTCAAGGTTGATTTTCCATTTTCCTCCACCAACCACAAATATTGCACACATTACCTCCCACTTTACAATTATTGAGGTTTAACCAATTTTTTTTTGGCATCAATTGTTTGAATTTGGTGATGCTTGAATATGGTCCTCCTGGTTGTTACTGTATAGAATCAATATATCATCCACCATGATGTCTTTTTTTGAAAACCATAGAATCTTACCATTAGGTGTTGGGATTGTCTGGATGGAGTATTTCAGAGTGATGCAAAGTAAATATAGTAATTATAGAAAAAATAAAATTTCACAAGTCCTAAATACAGAGAAATTCACATGGTTCGAAGTCTTCTTGCTCCTACGTCCATGGCCACACAGAATAATATTTTTACTAAAATCATCAGAAAATTTATAAGAAAATAAAAAATAAAAGAAAATTATTCTTTTTCTCTCTCTTCTGGAATGCAAGAACAATGCCTAAACAGAAAAGAAGAAAATTCCATCCTAGAGGCAATTTACTCATCTGGTGATCCTCTAGATTGCACATGCACAGAGAAGATCCCTACCTTCAATCTTACAAGAAGAACCATAATCTTCTCTCTCTCTTTCTCTCTTCCTCTCTCTATTTCTCTCTTTGGAAAAGATCTCTTCTCTCTCTCTTGAAAGAGCTCTTGGGTGCTCTATCTGCATCCTACACGTTCTGCTAAGTCTCAAGTGCCCATAGCCCTTTTAATAGCCAAAATAGAGCTTCAAATCACATCCAAAACGGAGTTCCCAATCCTAATCAAGCTCAAATTGACTCCTGGCCATCCGATCAAAACCGTCCGTACCCCTGATCCATCCGATCGCACATCCGACCCATAAATTTTTCTATGGACCATGTGAAATGCCCATGAAACCAATTTTCGGTCCATTGAACTACATGAAACCAGAGGGAAACGCCCTCTGGTGTATCGCCACGGGCCGCAGCAGTCGGCCCACGCGCATCCGCGCACTCGCGGCCAGCTCGTGCACGCCAGGGAGTGCCCATGAGGGGCCGGGCCATGCATTAGCCAGGGCTACACGTGCCCGCTTAGGCCATGTGCTTGTGTGTGCCGCAGGGCTGTGTGCCGCATGCCAGCACCGGGCACCTGGCCGTGCACGCCCGCATGGGCCATGTGCCAGCACTGAGGTGCCTTGGGCCGCACGCGCTCCGAGCCCGCCTGGGCCATGCACTCGAATGGGGCCTACCTGGCCTGCTAGGCACTTGGGCCGCACTAGCCAGCAGGCTAAGCTCGCTAGTCCCTCTTCCTTCTTTTTTTTCTTTTTTTGTGCTTTTTCTTTGGACTTTTTCTAGGGTTTCTCTAGGCTTCTTGGTTCTTGGGCTCCTCTTGTGGATGAATTAGGTTCCACCACCTAATAACTTCCTCTTGGAAAGATACCCAAATATGCATCCATCTAAAATAGAAAAAAAAAACTTTCAAAAAAATAGGTTGGTATTTTATGCGGAATCTTCACTCAACTAACTTTGGAGGCCCTTTCTATGATGTGGGAAGGATGCTCCCCTCCATCAGCGACTGGACGACCTCTCAGTCGTCCAAGGAACCTTATTCTTGACTAAGATCCTCTCCTTTGGAGCTCTTAGCCTTCCATCCGATTTCTTGCCGACGGCCCTCTTCCTCTTCCTCTCCCTGACTCCCTCTTGCCAAACAAGAGCAGGAGGGGCAGGCCTCATCAAAAGGAGCCGGGCTCGACACGATAATGATGAGCTCAAGAGCCAACATAGACCGAATTGGCATGGCTTGGCTCGACTCTCCAGTCCGAGCCTTCTTCTATGGTTCGCCGAAAGGACCACCCTTCCTCTTAGGGGTCTGGATTCCCTTCATCAAGTGGTTCCATTCCTCTAGAGTCATTTCTGCAAAAGAGATAAAGTTAGAAGGTTAGCAAAAAGAATACCACCCAACTGACTGAATATGAAGAACTACCTGTTGTACCAAAAGGATTGAGGCCAAAATTGAGCAAGGTCTGCTCGTCCAAAAGGCTAGAAATGGTGGAGTGTTAAAGGACTTCAGCTTATCAGCCGAACTTCGATCCTCATTTTCTAGCCTGGGGGCTCAGCGGACCAATTTCCTTATCTCGCCCCATGGAGGAAATCCTAACCCTAAGGAGGGATGGGAAATGACAAGAAATTTCTCCTTCCACCCATAAACGAAGGAAGGAGCACCTTTGAGCAATCTCTTCTTGCCAAACTGTGGAGATACATACCACTAGTCCTTGGCGGTTGGATGGCATTTGAAGGTGAAGAAGTTGCGAAATAAGAAAATGGTAGGTCGGACACCTACCATGGTGCACAAAGAAAGAAATCCTATGATGAATCTAAAGAAATTCAGCACCATAGTGGTAAGAGAAATATTGAGAAACCTAAATAGGTCGACTATAAAAGGGGGCAAGGATAACCTAAGCCCAGTCCGAAGGGTTTTGACATATAGACAGGTTCGGTCGGGAGGGGGTGAGCAAACTCGATCGTTGGGCCTAGGGAGTTCAAGCTTGTATTCAGAAGGAATCTCAAATCAAATTCTAGCTAAGAAAAGGTCGTCGGGCTAAAGTCTACAAGAAATGGTTGCAGGCACAAAAGGATGGGCTGACACCAAGGGTTCAAACTCCTCAAGAGCTGGGTTCACCAAGGTTAGAGAGGCCGGGCTCCCAGAACAAGTCGACCAGAATCCCTCGCTAGACATTTGGATCAAGATAAAATTGAGGAATCGCCCCAAAAATCAGAAAAAATAAGATGTTTAAACTTCGACAAAAATAGAAAGAGTGAGAAAGCAAAGAGGCAGAAGTAATCCAAAAAAGGGTCAGAGGGCTGACCTAAATCAGCTAGGAAGAACAAGGAGATGATGAATGAAATGAAAATTGAATGGGGATGCGCCTGGAACCAAGGAAACTGGAGGAAGAAGCTTAAACTCTCACACGGGATGGAGAAGGAAATTAGAGGAAGGAGATGAGGATTTTAAAAGAAGTAAAGGCTCGAAAGAGGAGGATGGGTTTAAGTAGCCCCTGAAATTTCAAGATGATTATCATTGCAGATTTTTTCTAGCCGATCTCTGATCGACATGTGTCCCACTCACCATTGCAGAAAGCTTCCAATAGGCAGATCCTTAATAGCACTATACTTCGAGCAGGCTTTTGATGGAGAATTCGAAAAACATCTCTTTAGGTCATCGTGTATTTATGAAGCTTCGATGCTAGCCCGGTAAAAGCCAAAACTCCCCATCCAACCTAGACATGGGAAATCCAATAGGATTGAAAAATTCTTTGAACTTCGACAATCTTCATTTTACTCCCATCCTTAGAACTTCAAACTCGGGAGTAGGGGGACTAGTGTTGGGATAAATCCACGCCTACCAAAGTTTGGCTAAGACTCTGACTCTTAATCAGTTCCATCTGGTTGTAGCTATAAAAACTGAACCTCAATCCATGGGAGTATTCAAACTGAATCATTCTGAGATGGCCGACCTCCAATATTGTAATCAGATAATCCGATTGGCTAGGAAGATCGATTTTGGATTTGATAGGGCATTGCGGATTTCTTCTCCATACAAGCTTGAACAGTCAGTGCTTCTGCCCCAGAAGAATCGGCCAAGTCCCTACTCCTATGCACCCCATCTAACCGATCTCCTTCGAATGGCCTGTGTGGCTTCACTCGAACGAAGTTCCTTGGATCCCCTTTTTTGGCAGAATCTTAGTCGAACTCCTCCAACAGTCGAACTTCTTCTAAACTGCCCTTAGACGAATTTTAGCGCTTTATCATTATTCATCAATGAGCAACCCTGGGAATGGTTGAACCTCAAATGAATGGCAGAGACCAGTGTTTCAGTCGTGCTTGCTTATTGCGGCCATCAGTCAGTGCTTTGAAGGAAAAAATCTTATTTTTTGGATCAGGTTCGTTTAGATCTAATTTGATCAAGAGGGATATATCAAAAATTTTTCTCTTAGATCTAAATCAGATTTGAGA
>QRFJ01000161.1:1156043-1403104 GCA_006176705.1 Cocos nucifera | reverse complement strand
TAGTGATTTCATAATGGAGACCTCGATTGGATCAAAATCTCAATGATATCTCGATCATGGTTATAGCATAGTGATCAAAATTTTACTTTCAATGAATATCTTATTTGGTTCAATTTAGTATAGAGTTAGTTTCGATCGTTAAATGATAAACGAATGATCAAAGGATCAAACGGTAATCGATTATGAGATCAATTTTTTATAAATGATCTTGACTATATTTTAATCATTTTTAATGGTGGTGATTATAAATAATTGACTGAGATATAAAAATGATCTAAAAACTATCGTCATTTGTAACGCATGTTCTAAAAACTTCACTAATTATTAGCTTGTGCTATTACATATTCTTAACATAAATAGTTATATACAAAATAATTAAATTCTACATCAATATCGTATAAAAATATTTAAAATACTAAAAATAAAATATTTAACTAAAAAATTTCTATCATACATAATCGGACGCCTTTAATCGCTTGATCGTGTGTGTTCTAAGTTTAACGATCCAAATCATTTTTTACTGAATAATATACACATGATATATAATTGTGTTGAATAATAATTTGATAGTTGCTACAAACATCTATCGAGATCTATCGCTGCAAAATTTTTAGACCCACGGGGCCTTCATCTAATCAGATCATGCACGACATTTGTGATCGGTCAAAATCAATATTTTTTTAATCGCTGAAGGCTATGGCCTACGGATTCAAGACGATCTTTGCGACGAACACTTAATATAAATTATTAGTTATAATGAACGATGAAATAGCATTAAATTAAAATAGATGATATTTAATAAAAAATAATGAAAAATTATTTCAATCCTTATGGCGAGTGGTACAAAAAATCGGTGCTATATTACATGTGTAGTCGGTTATAAGAACGGCTAACCTGTAGATCTAGCGCTCATTTCTGGTAAATCGGCATAGATCCTATGACGAGGTCAATATACCGCTGCTCGTTGAGGTAGATTAAAATCTCAAATTTTTCTTGTCTTCTCTCCGGTCGCCACTCTGATTCTCTCTCCTGCGTCTCTCCCTCCTCTCCATCATCGGTGAGAGCTTCTCCCCCTCACCCGATGCCGTTCCCATCTTCCCCCTATGGGTGCCCGCTTTGCCTTCCCCCCCCCCTCCCATTCGCTTCCATTCCCCACCCGCCCTCCCCGCCACACCGCCACCCCCCCAACCCGGCCCACCCCCCCCGATTCTGCCTCCCGCCACCTGGGGCCCACTCGACCCCCCACCCTCTCCATCGACCCCTCCTTCGACTACCATCCCCGACCACCCTCCCACCACCTTGCCACACCCCTAGCCCCACATCTCCGATAGCCTCTCCTGCCACCTCCCACCGGGCCCCCACCCTCCCCCGCCCCTCCTTCCCATATTAATCTCTCTCCGTCTCCCCTTGGTTTTTTCGTTTCCTTTTTCTTTTACCCCCCCTCCCCCCGACCGCGCCTCCATCCCCCATCCCTGACCCCCCTCCCGCCCACACCTAATCACCTCCTAGCCCCCATCTCACGCCCCTCTCCGCCACCCTCACCCAACCCCACACCCCGACCTCCCTTCCCTCCATCCCCGACCACCCCTTCCCGCCCATCCTCCGCTCACCCCACCCCACCAGCCCCCATACCCCGATCGCTCCTTCCTGCTACTCCCCATCGCCCGCCCCACCCCACACTCCCTCCCAATCGCCGACCCTTCCTGATTATGCCTTACAGGCACTCCCTCGTTCACTAGCCCCTCCCCCCTTGCCCCCCATCCTCGCCGCTTCTGTCTCCTCTCCCTTTCCTCTTCTTTTCTTCTATCACTATCTTTGCTTTTGTTTCAACAGTTATAGCTCTAGTGCTTGTCATTCCTTCTTACATCGTCGCCGACGATCCTCGAAAGCTTCGTTGTGACCCACTCTCTATAGTCCAAAGTATAATTTTTTAATTTTTTAATAATATTATTTATTAATCATATATATTTATAATAATTTATAAAATATTTATAAAAAATATTATAAATATTTATTATAAATATTATAATTATTTGTATGCCATAGTTTTTGGATCGAAATCTGGATATTCAGATCTGAACCCAATTTTAATTATTGATACTAGATCTGAATCCGAATACTCGATGGATCTGTACTTGAAGTACCAGATCCGGACCCTAATGGATCTCGAAAGATCGAATCCAATTTTGGGATCCAAAACTAAGAAACTAAGAGATTCAGAGGGAGATCGATAAATTGAGAGAGGGAGGGCTGATCGCTCGTCGACCGTCGGCAAGAAAGGTCGAGGGAGGGAGGGAGGGGTTTCGGCTTCGCCGTCGTCGGCGGTGAGGAAGATCGAGAGAGGAAGAGAGGAAGGGAGGGATTCGGCCTCGCCGCCATCATTGGGAGAGAGGGGGTCCAGCCTTGTCGCCATCATTGGGAGGGAGGGGGTCCGACCTCACCGACGAGGTAGACTGAGAGAGGAAGAGTGGGAGATCAAGAGAGTGAGAGAGGGAGGAAGAGGGTACGACCTCGTCGGCATCACTAAGAGGGGTGGGGTCTAGCCTTACCGGTGAGAAAGATCGAGGGAGATCGAGAGAGTGAGAGAGGGAGGGATGGGGTCCGACCTCATCGGTGAGGAAGATCGAGAGATGGAAAAGTTGGGAGGAAGGGGTTCGACCTCGCCGCCATCGTCGATGAGAGAGATCGAGAGAGGGAGTAATCGAGGAAATGGCACACAGTCGAGCCAGCTTGGATATGCAGCCAAGCTAGCTCGGGCCATGATCGAGCCGACTAGGAGAGGATCCGAGCTGGATGTCTCAGGCACGGAACCGACTGTCTTAGGCACGGAGCTGGCTTGGCTTTTGAGCGAATAGAATTTGATCTGTCTCTCTAAGGTTCCAACTTTAAGCCCCAAGGTGCCACCATCATCTACTTTATTCTTTTTTCAGATTTCTGGATTAACACCAAGGTTCATGAAAGAGATTGGATTTACGACTGTTGCTCATCCTTAATTATTTATGAATGTAATTCATATTATAAAATTTATTGCATAACATTTTTTGGATGTTTATATCTTATTGCTTTTGTTTATTGCATTGCATAACGATAGACCCGTCAATTGATTAGTATACATATTAGAGACTATTTATTGATGCTATACTAATATTATTGTTCAACATATTATATTGATTAATGTTCATTAATGTTGCAGGTTACGATGGCATCAAAATGCCTTCTAGCTTTCACCCGTATCCCTCGGTGGGTTATGCGTAGTTCAACATCCGAGGAGTAGTTAGAGCATACTCCATCCACCAGGGCATTGGCTGCTCAGGGACCTTCACCGTCGGCATCTACTCCATCGATGACATCTACTCCATCAGTGGCATCTATTTCACTGATAGTTGAGTCTCTACCGTCGTTCATATCTGAGACACATGCTACTATGCAGGCATCTGAGTGTATGTTTTTATTATATTAGTACAACTTTATTTTTTATATAGTATTTGTATACTTATATATTTGCATAATCTATTTATATTACAGGTGCATCATCCAGTCGGACATTTTGCAATCCCTCACGTATGGCACACATATGGAACCGTCAGTATCAAGTGATGGTCTATTACGATGCGGAGGAGAGGCCGATAGGGGAGATCGCATGGAAGATGCATTCCTTTTTTGGAGTGCTTATGAGGCGGTCGGACATCATTTTCGTAGAGCCCAGAGACTAGCGTTTGATGGATGCTGCTGTTAGGAACCAGATATGGAAGGAGATATGGCTAAGTACGCACATCTTAGTTATATTTATGTATTTTATATGTTTACACTATATATGTTTGATGGGAATAATTTTGTAACTAATTTTTGATAACTTTGTATAGAGGAGGTATGACTTCTTCGATCATGAGAGGGCTCGAGATGTCCGACTAAGAAAGATTGGAGAGTTGTACTGGGGTTACAAGGTCAAGTTCCATAAAGGATGGCTCGAGCACCGACGAGACACTCCAAAGGAGCTTATTTTCTGGATACAGGACTGTCCTCCGAGTCAGTAGGAGAGGATGGTTAGACACTGGAGGAGCCAGAAGTTTAAGATAAAATTTCTAATTTTTAAATTTTTCAATATGCTTAAAGTTTTATTTAAATATCTTTTAAATATTTATTATTTATTTGAATAATTATTAGGCTATCTTCCATCAGAACCGAAAGAACCATGCAGCCCAAGAGTATATGCACACTCTAGACCGCAAGTCTATGGCCAGTCGTGTGCATAGAGAGATAATTAATTCTAAATCTTACTAGATAAATTAAATTTATATTTTTTATTATCTTTCTGATAAATTTGTTCTTTATTATAGCTGATTAGAGATAGAGTGATGTCCAATCGTAGCGAGATCTTTCGATCCAATCGCACGGACAAGATGGGCAGGCCGATGAACGCTGCGATCAGACGTATTTTTGTAAGTATTAAATATATTAGTATATATGATTAGTATTATAGCATTTTTTATAAAATTTTATTTTAATTTATAATTACAGGATCAGTTAGATGCGCTCGCGAGCGAGGGCTTGGATACCTCTGGGCCTCATTACCATCTGTCTCAGGTCTTGAGGCCTGAGCACTCTAGGAGGATCCGATGTAGGCTCGGATACACGTCGATGAGCTACTGGTCCGAGGTGAGCGTCTTCTCACAGATTTTTGATGTTGTCAGCTGGAAGGAGCTTGAGGAGGCGTTGGCATGAGTAGATCATGCTGCGACACGGGCAGATCGGGCTGAGGAGTGCGCATCTCATCTGGAGGGCATCGTAAGAGACATGATGTTGACGCTCAGTGCACGTTTTGGAGTCATGGACTTCGAGGATAATTGGCCCGCATTCCAACTCCAGCTTCAGCTCTAGCTCCGACTCCAGCACCAGCTCCGGCTCTAGCTCCGGCTCTCGGGGACGACGATGATAATGTAGATTTAGGAAACTTTTGATGTATTTTATTTTTTTTAAAAAATATTATAATAAATTTTATTCAATAATAAAATTTTAGCATTTTAGAATAATTTTTATATTTATTATATTTTTTCATGTTATATATCTGTATTTATCAGATAAAATTTATAAAAAATAAAAATTTTAATTTTTTTAATTATTCTAGATCTATGGCAGCGATTTTATAATCGCTGCCATATCCGTGCCAACCGCTGCCATAGGTCTCTGGTGCAAGTGATGCCAACCGCTGCATTAGACCTATGACAGCGGTTAAGAAATCATTGCTACAGTTTACCTATGGCAGTGGTTATGTAACTGCTGCTATAGATAACCTATGGCGGTGGTTACATAACTGCTGCTATAAGTCGATCTATTGCAGTTATTTATAAACCACTGTAATAGACTATCTATGGCAGTAGTTCAAACAACTACTGCAATAACCACTGTCATAGAGCTACGACGATGACTTCAATAGCAGCGGTTAAATAATCGTTGCCATAGCCTATGGCAGCAGTTTTTTGAGCTACAACAGTGGTTAGGAACCGCTACCGTAGTATTTTTTTATAGTAGTGATGTATTATTGCAACAAAATAATAAAGATATCAAAGAACATATCGAAGAAAGTTCGCAGCTTGGTTCAGACAACGTATGAGCACAATAACAATTTTTTTCAACTTTTTATTACATGTAATGTGTACATAGTCTAATTTATTTTAACTTATGTGTATATTATTGTAGATGATGTTAATGTATCATAATAAAGAAGATGGTGCAACAGAGAAATTATATGATTTGGCATACCACCTCGATCCTAGGATTTCATGTTATAGCTCATGTATTGTTGGTGGTATGAGATTTCATACAAGGAAGCTTGATATGCAGCGGCAGACTCAAAATAGTGGAATTTTGATATTGGGAACCGATGGAGATAATGAGATTGAATATTTTGGTGTCCTTTCCGACATTATACAGTTAAAATATGGGTCAAAATGATTTGTTTACCTATTTAAATGCTAGTGGTGGGATATCAGCAATAATAGGACGAGCATTCATAAAGATGCATACTTCACAAGCATCAACTTTGCGAGAACATGGTATCAATCGGATCCTTTCATACTCGCTAGTCAGGCAAAACAGATATTATACCTAAAAGATATGAGATATAAGGGTGAGTGGCATATTGTACAAAAGATTGTACCAAGGGATGTTTATGACATAGATGTTCATTCCGAAATAAAAATGGATGAGGATTTCTTTCAGAAGAAACAGAATACAACTGACTTAAGACAGTACAGTATCGACATTGGAAGCACATTTCATCTTACTAGGAATGACGTGCAACCTAATAATATTGATGTTAGCGAATTAAATCTGAACGTATCGGAGGATCATGATGATAGTGATGATAACTTCATAAATGATGGAGAGAAAGATTATACATTGATGGATTATGATGATGAAGATGTCAATAATCCTCCTAATGAAGATACAGATAATGATTGATAATATGTAATTTTTCAAGAAACCTATGTCTTAAATTTTATATATCATTTAGTATTGATATATTTTTTATCAAATATTATATTATCTCTAAATATAATATTATAGTTTTTTATATTTAATTTACTTTAATTTTTTATCATTTATAAATAATTAATTTTAAATTATGCCACTAGGAGGATGATCGATGGGAGGGACCGACATGGAGATGTCGGTACCTCTTCATCATCTCAGCCGCATACTACTGGTGAGGCAGGCACATCATCTTCTGTCACAGGTTATTTTTTTATGTTATATTTACTTTAAATTTTTATCATGTATAAACAACTGATTTTAAGCTTTATATTTTGTTGCAGCTACTGATACTGTGATTAGGCGGATACGTGAAGCCGCCAGAAATGAGAAGCTGGAGGAATGGAGGAGGGCACATCTTGGGGAGAGGATGAGGATTGTCATCCCATCGAAATATGTCATGTCAGTAGATGACCATGTTAGGGATCCATACGTGTGTGAGGTAGGTATTATTATTATTCGTATACTCCCTTGATGCTGACTGATTGGCATAGAGTTATGAAACCACAGCAACAGGTTCTTCTCAACTATTTGCAGGTAACTAAATATATTTTTTGATAATTATGGCACTTTTGTTTTTTTGATAAATCTTATATATTGTATATTATTTTTGCAGCATGATTTTGATATTTAGAAGATTGATACCTCGCGTATGCGGGAGGCTATCCTTCGGCATATGGGACGATTGCTCAGAAGATTCAGATATGAGCTCCATACCCATTGAAAGGAGGTCTTCCAGGCACATGGGGTAGCGGCGGCATGTGAGACATCGCACAGGAGTGTATCACGCTCCGACTGGGATCTTCTCTGCATCAGATATGAGGATCCTGCATATCAGATATAATTATTATGTATAATAAATATATTGATTATTGAATTGATATGTTATTGAAATATGTTCACTAATATCTTCATTGCATTTATTTATTAGGCCTACCACGATAAGGCCTTACAGAGCAGGTCGAAGCTCATGGTGATGCATTGCGGTGGATCAAAATCATTTGCACTATATTAGTATGAGCTGGTAAGTACACATACATACATCTTTAATGATTTATTAGAGTATATCTATGTCAATATACTTACATTTATAAATTATAGAGAGACACCGAGATAGGACAACTGCCCAGATGGATTGACGTCTACCAGAGGACCCATCACCGGACGATGGGCGAGTGGCTTCCTGGGACTATGGAGAGACATATGAGTATTAAGTGATTAAGTTCTGTTTTAATTTCATTATAAAGTTTAGACTTTTGGTTATATTTATTTATTTTTTTAATTAAATCGTATGATGGAGATACGATCCCAGCCCCTAGCTGAGGGCTCTACCCCACCCACAGATGATGATATCTATGATGAGGTGCTCGGTAGGAGACCTAACTATGTTACGGAATTGGGATATGGAGTTATGACCTCTAGCTCCTCTCGAACAACACATATTTCTTGTGATGCTCGTCTGCGTGAGGCGGAAAGAAGATATGCTGAGACTGAGAGAAGACATCAGAAGGAGATAGCGGACCTATGGTGGGCCAATGTCGAGCTTTCGTCTCAACTTCAGGCATTTAGGGCGAAACTCGACGAGTTATGTCGCCGTATGCCTCCCCATCGACTTTCGATGTTCCTGCTGATGCTTACGATCAGAACTCCACCGATGATGATGACGATGCCTCCCCCACCAGTATTGTTTTATATTTTTTAATTAATATATTTTTAGCATTTATATTAGATAATTAGTTTGCTAATTTAATTTTTTAATTTAATATAGATTTATGATATGACGTCGTCGATTTGGAGTTTTATTTTATTTTATTATATATTTTTTAAAGGACATATAGTATGTACGATATTTTGTATATGTACATATTTTTTTTATATGGATGTTATATGGATATTTTAAAGTGAAAGAATTTAATTTTGGAATGCATTTATTTGTTATGTGGTTGTTATATCTTATGTTACCTATTATGTGGATGTCTACATATTTTAAAAAAATCTTATAAATAAAATTATTATTTTTTTTAAAAAAATATTTATCGATGCAAAAAAAGTATAGATAAAGATAAATAGCGACGATACTTAGTGTCGGCAAATGAGAATAATCATCACTAATTATCGTGCCAGCGTGCCACTTTTAGCCATGCTTAATAATTATCGACGTAATTAAGTATCTTTAAATATTTATCGATGCAAATTAACATAGCAAAATTCAATATAAATAGTCGCCAAAAAGCATCCTAGCGTGCCACCTTTGGCCGCGCTTTACTATTATCAATGTAAATTTATGTCGCCACATATTTTCCAACGTAACATAAGCATGGATAAAAATATTTTTGCCGGCGTAAGTTTTCGTCGATAAAAATATTTTTGTTGACGTTTATTTTACATGGATAAAATATTAGCGATGATAAATTAATATCGATAAATATTTTTTTTTCGATGACTGTTTTGTATAGGTAATTAATTATCAATATTTAATTAAATATCGGTGAATTATATTTTTGCCGACGTAAATTTTTTAAACGTCGGCAAATGGAATCAACGATGAAACTTTTGCTGACATTTTTTTTTCCAATGTATTTTACGTCAGTAGATGTATTTAGCGATGCTTTTGCAAGATTTAGCTACGTTTTATTTGCGTAGCTAATTATCTTTTTTCTTATAATAAATATAGGATATCATAATTTTTTTTAAAATAATATTTTTATTATTTAAAATTTAAAAAAATGAAACTATGAATATTAAATACATGCTGAAAAATAATGGCTACCTGACTTAATCAGATAGGATGGTATATTTCTTCAATACTACGAGAATTTTCCTGTCTACATGATCGATAAAATTGGATTTGGATCCTCGCAATCCAAGGATTGGAGAGGTCCAGCCTGCAATTATGGACCGTTTGTGATCCCCACAATGATTCTTGATGCTTTAGGTCACGTATCTTCACCAGCAAACAATCCAAGCAAAGATACAGGGGACACTAATATATCACTTGTCATCTCCGAGGCAGAACCTCTTCGATCCAAGCACCAACAAGCAAGCTAGGATCCCAGTCCATAAAATAAGGGCTAGCATTCTGTCCGGTTCATGACAACTAGAGATGTCCGAATCTCCGAAACAGTCCACATAACTAAGCAATGCTACGGTTTAAAAGTAATTCATGTGTCTTGCTTCATTACTTATTTGCAGGTGGAATTGTAGTCCCAAAGTAGATATATCAGCATTTAATTCATAATCCCCATCTATTTACTTAGTTATAGGTTGATGGCTGTACTTCATTTCAATCTAGTACCCATTATCATCCATAGATATCATCCAGGAATTACTCAAAAAATAGTTGTCTCGATCTCAAATAATTGAAGGCAGCATAAATATTTTTCAAATATACTAAAAAAAAGGCACGCACTATATATATATATATATATATATATATATATATATATATATATATATATATATATATATATATATATATATATATATATATATATGATTCAATAAAACTCTATAAGCCTCGATCACCATCTTAAATTTAGGCCAGTTGCAGATGACCTTCACCCTCTCAAGGTTGATTTTCCATTATATATATATATATATATATATATATGATTCAATAAAACTCTATAAGCCTCGATCACCATCTTTAATTTAGGCCAGTTGCAGATGACCTTCACCCTCTCAAGGTTGATTTTCCATTTTCCTCCACCAACCACAAATATTGCACACATTACCTCCCACTTTACAATTATTGAGGTTTAACCAATTTTTTTTTGGCATCAATTGTTTGAATTTGGTGATGCTTGAATATGGTCCTCCTGGTTGTTACTGTATAGAATCAATATATCATCCACCTATGATGTCTTTTTTTGAAAACCATAGAATCTTACCATTCAGGTGTTGGGATTGTCTGGATGGAGTATTTCAGAGTGATGCAAAGTAAATATAGTAATTATAGAAAAAATAAAATTTTATAAGCCTAAACACAAGAAATTCATGTGGTTCGAAGTTTCTTGCTCTTAAGTCCATGGCTGCACAGAATAATATTTTTACTAAAATCATTCAGAAAATTTATAAGAGATAAAAATAAAAGAAATCACACTTTTTTCTCTTTTGAATGCAAGAGCAACCCTAAATAGAAAGAAGAAAACTCCACCTAGAGATAATTCACTCATCTAGTGATCCTCTAGATTACACATGCACAAGAAGATCCCTACCTTTTTATAAGAATAACTCTTATCTTCTCTCTCTTTCTCTCTCTATTTCTCTTTTGAAAAAGACCTCTTCTCTCTCTCTTAAAAGAGCTCTTGGGTGCTTTGTCTGCATCCTGCACGTTCTACCAAGTCTCATGTGCTCATAGCCCTCTTTATAGCCAAAACAATGCTTCAAATCATGTCAAAAATGGAGTTTCCGATTCTAATCAAGCTCAAATTGATTCCTGACTGTTTGATCAAGCTCATCCGCGCTCCTAATCCATCTGATTGCACATCCGCTCCATAAATTTTTTTGTGGACCGCGTGAAATGCCTGTGAAACCAATTTTTTGGTCCACTGAATCATGTGAAACCAGGGGAAAATGCCCTCTGATGTCGCCGTGCACTTGTGGCTAGCCCGCACGCGCCAGGAGTGCCCATGAGGGGCCGGGCCGCCCACCGATGCAGGGCTGCATGCGCTCGCATGGGCCATGTGCCAGCACCAGGTGCCTGGTCTGTGCGTGCTCGAGCCCGCCTGGGCCACGCGCCCGGATGTAACCTGCCTGGCCTGCTAGCGCTTGGGGGCGCTAGCCAGCAGGCTAAGCTCGCTAGTCCCTCTTCCTTCTTTTTTTTCTTTTTTTGTGCTTTTTCTTTGGACTTTTTCTAGGGTTTCTCTAGGCTTCTTGGTTCTTGGGCTCCTCTTGTGGATGAATTAGGTTCCACCACCTAATAACTTCCTCTTGGAAAGATACCCAAATATGCATCCATCTAAAATAGAAAAAAAAAACTTTCAAAAAAATAGGTTGGTATTTTATGCGGAATCTCCACTCAACTAACTTTGGAGGCCAATTGACTCCATACATAGCTCCAATTTTTTGATCATTGAATCTTCTGATGCTTCTGATCATGTAGAGGGTACCCAGCCTGTTGCCTCATGCTATCACCTTAGCATCTTTGGTGATCTTCCAAGAGCCTACCAATAAAAGTTGTAGCATATCCCTTCAGCATCCGAAGCCGTCCAACTGAAATCAGATTTTCTCTTTAAACCTGGGACATATCTGACATTCTTGAGCTTCCATATTGACTGATTCGGCATCTTTATATGTACATCACATTTTTTCCTCTCAATATCCATAGGTTTACCATCACCAAGATGAACCTTCCAAAATTTTTGCTAGTATAATTTATCATACACTCTTTCTGTGAGGTAGAGTGAAATGAAGTTTCGAAGTCCAAAATTCATGACTCTATCAGACTGTCCATACTGAGGACTAGGGCATTAGCTATTGTCTCTATTGCTACATTGATGGATTTCTTGTCTATCCTTTATTTTTTTTTTCTTTTCCAGCAGTTCTTTCTAGTATGTTCTTTCTTGCCGTAATGTCAATAACCATCATCTTTCGATCTCGATTGGCTCTTCTGTTTGGACCATGTAGTTTTTTCTCTATCTTCTTGAATAACCTAAGGCAGAACTAGAATTCTCTTTAGATTCTTTCCTCCTGATATCTTCACTGAAAATTAAGTTTTGGATTCTCTTCAAATTTTAGTTTACTTAATCCAATAAGAACTACTTACAGTGGTCACAATGACACCCCAACTCTCAGATAGAAGATAGTAGAATTAAAGCATGAATTTCATCCTCAAAATTAATATCAATAGAGCTTAATAGACTAGTAATCAGATTAAATTTATTGATGTGATCAGCAATAGATGCACCTTCTAGCATCTTTAAATTAAATAAACGATGCATAAGATATACTTTGTTAGAGGCCAAAGGCCTTCTCAAACATGTTGGTCAAAGCTTTCATCAAATCAACCATCATCTTTTCCTCTAGGATGTTGAATGCAACGTTCCTGACTAATGTCAATTTGATAACTCCTAAAGCCTGGCAAGTCCAGTAATTCTCAATCTACTTGTGACATGTTCTTCAGGCTTCTTTTCTTCAAAAGATAGATGAAGCTTCTTCTGATATAGATAATTCTCGATCTACATCTTTCAGAACTTGAAGTTCTTTTCATCGAACTTGTCAATCTTGATCTTTCTTTCATCTCCTACCATTGCTTCCACTCTTTCTTTCGAACCTGATATGCTCTAATACCATTTATTGAGATCGTTTAGATGGAGTATTTCGGAACGATGCACAACGGATATAGTAATTACAGAAGAAAAAAGAAAAAATAAAATTTCACAAGTCCAAACATAGAAAATTCACATGGTTCGAAGTTTCTTGCTTTTACATCCATGACCATAAAGAATAATATCTTCACTAAAATTAGAAAGTTTACAAGAGATAAAAACAAAAAAGAATCACTTTTTTCTCTCTCTTTTAATGCAAGAAGCGACCCCAAATAGGAAAAAAAAATTTCATCTAGAGGCAATTCAACTTACCTAGTGATCCTCTAGATTGCACACAAGAAGAACCACCTGCCTTCTCTTTCTTTCTCTCTTTCTCTCTCTTTTTCTCTTTTGGAAAAGATCTCTTCTCTCTCTTAAAAGAGCTCTTGGGTGCTTTGTCTGCATCGTGCGTGTTCTACTAAGTCCGAGGTGCCCACAACCCTCTTTATAGCCAAAATAGAGTTTAAAATCACGTCCAAAATGGAGTTTTCAGTCCTAATCAAGCTCAAATTGACTTCTAACCATTCGATCAAGTCCATCCATGCCATTGATCCATCCGATCGCGCATCTAGTCCACAGATTTTTCTATGGACCGCATGAAATGCAGGTGAAACCAATTTTTTGATCCACTTAATCACATGAAACCAAGGAAAACACCTCTCATTGTATCACCACGGGCTGCAGCGGCCAGTCCGAGTGTGCCTACCTAGGCCATTCGCTAGTGCCGGGCACTTGCGCCATGCTAGCCGGCAGGCCGAGCCCACTAGGCCCTCTTCCTCCTTTTTTTTTTTTTTTTTTCTTTTCTAAATTTTTTCTGAACTTCCATGGACTTCTTAAGCTTCTCTTATGAATATATTAGGCTCCACCACCCAATATCAGGTATACATATATATATATATATATATATATATATATATATATATATATATATATATATATATATATATATATATATATATATATATATATATATATATATGCAACATATAAATACATCTTGCAAAATTTATTATTAAATAGAAGCAACGTAAGGTTATGCCAGGCCTCATGGTTCACCTCCGGTTCAATCACGAAACCAATGGCATTCCAACCCATCAGGCTGGTTTTTTTTTTTTTTTGGCGATACTGAAAGAGAAACACGGAAAACGCAAAGCAGAAGAAGCCCTTGGAACAAGATTAGTCGGGTGTGGGAGAAGATTAGAGGCTTCTCAGAAATTCGCCGAAGTATAAAAGGACAAAAGATGGCGATATATAGAGGCTGTCAATGTTGCTGCCTACCAATCACCTACGTTTAATTATGAAAAAAAATTTTGCTCACCGTGCGTTCTCCATGGTGATTGGCCCACGCAAAGACATGGATAAAAAAAAAAAAAAATTTTATGGAGTGCCATACTTTTTTTTTTTGCTTGGATCCATGCATGAGTCAATCATCGTGGTGAACAAAAAAAAAATTTCCTTAATCATGTCGCATTGGTAGTAATTTTTGGCACATTTAGGTCATATAAATCTTGTCCTGATTAGTTAGCCTACAATTCCAGCACATTAAAGCAACGGATTTGTACTGGCAAGCCTTCCTTTTTTTCAAAATTGAAATCATTATTTTTAATTTGGTATGCATGATACGATTTTGAAAAATCAAATACGTGACTATCGTTGGACTTAAAAAGAATGAGTGACCTCCGTTCGAACAGTTTGGCTAAAAAAATTCCATTCCTTTTTCGTGCATGAAAGCAACAGATTTCCACTGGCTGGCCTTCCTTTTTCTTTCAAAATTAGAATCATTATTTTTAATTTGGTATGCATGATACGTACGTGACTGCCATTGGACTTCAAAAAAATTCATCGCCGCCATAACTTGAAAAATCAAATACATGATTGATAGAACTGCTTGATTCAGAAGTCATTCACCGCCATGACCCAAACTAGGCGATGCATCTCAGGCTAGAAGCTGAACTTTGACAGACCCAAATTCCGAATTTAGACCATACCAGAAGTCTTGAACCCGTTCTTCCTCTAAATACTTCTAGAATCCATCAACATAATGAAATATTATGGAACAAAAGTTCTATAATGATCTGCTTCAGATCGAGATGTTTCAACTCAGTGGCATACTTCGTGATAGATAAATTCTCCTGATGAAGCTGATGCAATTGAGAATGTATCTCAAATGCTTGGACAGAATTTTGCTTCTATGAGAATATCTGAGCCATTGTTTCCCAGACGTCATGTACAGTTTTTAGTAACTGCACACTTCTAGCCATACTTTATATCATTATATTGAGAAAAAATGCAAGAACAATAGAATTCTCCATTATGCCACATCCTGCTCACTATTAGTAGGTTTTTTCTTTGTGCCGGTGAGATATCTTTCCAAGCCTTATCCTTGAACAAGCAGACGTGTGCTCTACTGCCATTGCAAATATGTCACTAGGCCATCTAGTTTTACAGCCACCTGGAGAGTATTTAGTGATCCACTATCTCTTGATGAACCATCAGATTGAGTAGCTACTGTAATAAATCGATCTAGTAGACCTTCAAGATCTTGTATGATAATTAAGTTGAACATTTCAAAAAAAAAAAAAAAATTGAACAATCTCACCGACACACTATCGATCAATCAATCATCACATACTCTATAGCTATAAACTTTCAAACATCCAAATAAAAAGTTGAACTCTTTTTTTTTCTTGCTCTCTTTTTTTTTGCTTTTTTTTTTTGAAAAATCAACTTAAGAAATGAAGGGCTGACCTCTTCCGATCATCCGAATGCCATTGGCCGCCCAGTCTGCAGAGGGTCGAGGGGATGATGGTAGCTGGTTGGTAGGTAGTGGCGATGGTAGTGGTAGCAATGGAGGTGGTGGCGGCAACGACAAAAATGGCTGCGGTAGAGGGTAGAGAGGAAGGCAGCGGTGGACGATAGTAGATCACGTTGGTGGCAGAGGGGACAGTGGGGGTGGTCGAGAGTGGATCACGATGGTGGATGAAGATACGGAGGTTGGTGGTGGTGGCGATAGAGGGGACAGGAGGGGAGAGAATGGTCGAGAGTAGATCATGGTGGAGATTGTGATAGTTGGGGGTGTGGTCGGGCAATAGAGGAGGGTGGGACGGGATCCACGATGGCATGCGAGGCTACAGAGGTCGACAACAGAGATGGATGCGATCGGGCGAATGGCAATGGGGTGGGGTGGACGACGATGAGGCAGGAGGGGTGAGATTCGGTCGAGCGATAGAGTGGGGGGGTGGTCGGGTTCCACGACGGCATGCGGGGCCACGAATATTGGCGACAGCAGTGGATGAGGTCGGGTGAACGGCGATGGAAAGAAGGGATGGTCAATCGAGAAGGATAGAGGACGATGGGATGGGGTTAGGCAGGGGAAGAAGGGAAGAGTTTTGTGGAAGAAGAAAAGAAAAAAAAAATATAGAGCTCTGATACCATGTTGAATGTGGAGTTAAGAGAGATTTTATTTTTCTGTATTGAAATAGGATATGCAAGGGGTCCATAAATATAGATGTATAGATCCAAATAAAGAAAGAGAATAATAAGAATATGCCAAGGAATAATATCCTAGGATCTTTTATTAGAAATATTTTTAATTAGGTCCATTATTCTAACAATATGATTTAGATTTTAGATAAAGTATCACTACAATAAAGTAGGTCATTTGTGACGATAAAAATCCATCACAAAAAAATAAATTCCATCACAAAAGACTTTTTGTGATGGTTCATGATGGATTTCTGGCCGTCTTAATTATGGCATCATAAATACTTTTATGATGGTAGACAACTGTTATAATTATTTTTGTGATGGTTTTTTGTAATGAAATGCAGTCATTACAAAAAACAGGCATCATCCTTAATTAATAGTGATGATTATTTGTGACATAAAAAAACCATCACTAAAGGTTATTGTGATGACCATCACAAATGCTATTAGTGACATTTATTTGTGACAATCCCTATTGTTACTAAAATTTATTTATGACATGCATGGAACCATCACAAATAATATTGAAAGTTTAGTGATAATTATTTGTGACAATTCCTAACCATCACAAAAAATTATTTATGACGACCAAGGACCCATCATAAATAGAATTCCAAAATAGGCTTATTATTGATAATGGTAACGTGGCCGTCACAAATAATTTATAGTGACATTTATATAGCCATCCCAAATAGTTAGCATATAGTTTTTTATTAAATTTCTATAATTATTTTTGTACCTGTGTACCTATCATCAACATACACATAATTCATATATCTAATCTTATCGATCAACATACGTAATAAATCTAAATATAATGAATCAACCAATCATTTTTGTATAAACATAAATAAAGTAAAGATCCAATAAAATTTAACATAAGTTATACATTCTCCTCTGTCTTTAAAATAGAGAATAAGAAAAATAAAATCAAATGTAGATCCCTGGTTGTCCATCTGCTGCCCACCATTAAACCTAGAAAAATAAACAAAACTTTAATTAGAATGAGTAATAATAATAACAATGTAACAATAATATTGATATTTAAAATTTACTTAATTTCACCTTGAACTATCAGAGTTGATCATCCATATCTCATGGATTAGTTCTGTCATCTAAATGAGTATGATGTGCACTTAAAGCATCTAAAACCTATAAAGTACCATATTAAAATATTATTTTTATGTAAATTTATCTTTTATAAATATAATATGTCAAAAATATATTATTTATTTTTTTATCTGTCTAATGCTAGAAGGTATAGTATGACGGTCTCTCAAATCCACTTGATCTTGACCACTATTGAGAAGTCCTATAAACTCTTGATGAATCTCATTACGAAGTTCATTAATAATATTATCATGAAGATCTTCATGAAGCTCCTATCGAAGCTCATCACAAATCTCATCATAAAGCTCATCACGAATCTCATCACAGATCTATGTACGAAAGAAGTCCATCTGCCTTTGTGACTCCACTTGTGCTGCTTGGTATTTTAAATCTCCTAGAGTGACACCAACATCCCATGTACGAGCTCGACCATGATGATCTGGTCCAATGACATCTAAATAAATATATTCCTTTATTTTTGGTGTATGCTCTAACTCAGGCAACTAGTGAAGCCTATGCAATATTTCATCCTAATCCAAATTTTAAACAAGTGTTGAACAAAAATTATGTATCTATAGCTCAGATATCATATTAATATACTTGAAAAAATAAAAATTAGAAAAGAAAGAATAAAGAGCACAACAAGTATTTCCAATGGAATTGTTATTCCTATCTTAATGAATCTATCAAATATTAGGATATATAAAAAAAGAGCACAAAAAAAAGTGTACTTACAATTATCATCCTTATCTCACCCTCAATCTCATCCTTCTTAGACGTATGTGTTTTAATAGACAGACTCAACCAATCCATACCTTCACCTTGTGCTTGCATCAAGAAAAAAAAGTAAGATATTTAATTAAAAAAATAAAAAGTTATATGCAAACTTTTCAATTGTAACACAATTTTTTCACAATATCTCTAATAAGATTAAAAGATGTTCTTCCTATCCTATGGTGTCATTCACTCATGCTTCGATCATCCTTATTTTTCTTTGTCTGTGCCTGTAAGATTAAATATATGATTCAAATAAATCATATTACAAATAAAATACAGGATAGCTAAATACAACATGCATGATTTCATATACCTCGACATTTTCTTGACTCCAATGCTGAACAAGCACTTTTCATTGATCTGAATCAACCCAAGGAGGATAATTTGCTAATCGATCAACGTTATTATCATATTTGTTATAGAAATCATGTTTGATAATATGCTTCCAATTCTTCCATAATAATCCAATAATTTTTAAACAAACACTTCAGTACTCGTCTAGTGCATTTGTATTATCCTACAATAGGAAAGCTATATAAGAATAAAATAATATAGTATATATATAATAATTTAAATTAGACTTACTTGCACATCTTTTCAAATGTAATTTAAAACATCTTCTAGCATATCCATCCACTTAGCATATGTAAGTGGCATATGATATCCATTCTTTGCAATAATCCCTAGCTGAGTCTTAAACTTATTAGCATTTGACTGCATATGTTCATTAAATGTCAGATAAAATCTCTCCCTTATACCCCAAGTACTAATACTAGTGGCAGGGCCTCGACCACTTTTACTTTAAGTGGACTCACTCATTGATCTCCCTAATAAAATGGTTATATTTAAATAAAAATTTAATAGTAACATAGATTACAAAAATAAGGCACTATTAGTATATATTAAATTAATATTTATATCTAAAGGATCTGAGTTATGCATGCTAGGAGAAGAATCAGAGCATTTTGGTTGAACTGATCGAAAAACTTGCCACATAGTAACCTAAAAGCATAATTCTTGTCGTGATTGTGATGGTTGTATTGATGTAAATGGTGTGCTAGTGGCTTATAACCTATCACTCATAGATAGACCATGCATCCTTTTTAGTGCCATATTGAATCTATCAAAAAAATTTAATTTTTGAGAAATATATAATATTTATAAGTAGATACATCATAATAAAAAAATAGATCACATAACATTAATAATTTGATTAATGATAATTCATTCATCAAGTTTCATTAACAATCATCAATAAATACCAAAAAGTTATATAAATTTTCACTCACAATCAGTTATCTCAACATCATTGTTATTTTGTTACACATCATCCACCGTTATACCATCATTAATTTTTATCTAATAGGTTTTCATATGAGTCTTTTTTTGCAACAAAAAACACAAAAAGATATCTTTGGTGATTGATTTCCATGCATAAATTACTATTTTAATGGTTGAAACTCAAGAGAATAATAATTCTAGTAATTGTTACAAAAGACTCGAACATGACATAACAAGAAGGTTGAAGAAGAAATTTATAGTTCCAGTAGGACACAAAATAAACAAAAAGAATGAACATAAAGGATTTATACTCACAGCATTAATAATATGCATAAGCTGAGAAGGGTAACAAAGTTAAAACAACCTCCTTTATGACATGGTCTTTGAACTAAATTTTAAAGTAATAATTGTAATTCGCAAAATCCCTTGCTTTTTTAGAATGGACATTGCAACTTATCTCCTGATATTTCATTCACTTTTTAAAGATTTTATTGAATCAGTGATCAGTTAATTATCATAGTTTCTCTCCATGACTAGAATTATCGATCATCACTATAAAATTTTAACAATTATATTGTACTAAGTACCGATACTAAATAATCAGCTATGAGTGAAATTCTTATCTATTGAAGATAAATCCTGCTTCCATCGAAGTCTAGTCTGATGCTTAGCCTAATGTAACTGATAACCACAGAAGAACTTCGATCGAGAATTCTTTCTCTTAGGATCGCTCAAGCGGTCGAACTCCTTTCAAACCCCTTTAGCAGCCGAACTCCTTCCAAACTTCTTCAGTAGTTGAACTTCTTTCGGATTTCTCCAATAGTCGAACCCTTTTCGGACCTCTTCAGCAGTCGAACTCCTTCCAGACTCCTGCAATGGTCGAACCTTTCTCGGACCCCTTTAGTAGCCGAACTCCTTCAGCAACCAAACTCCTTTCGAACTTCTCCAACGGTCGAACCCTTTTCGGACCCCTTCAGCAGCCGAACTCCTTCCGAACTCTTTCAGCAGCCAAACTTCTTCTGAACTCCTTCAGCAGTCGAATCCTTTTCGGACCTCTTCAGCAACCGAACTTCTTTCGAACTTCTTCAACAACCGAACTCCTTTCGGACTCCTTCAGCAGTCAAACTCCTTCTGGACTCCTCCAATGGTCGAACCCTTTTCGGATCCCTTCAGCAATCGAACTCCTTCCGAACTTCTTCAGCAGCCAAACTTCTTTCGGACTCATCCAGCAGCCAAACATCCCACAGTCATTCAGGAAGGTCTCCGCATGAGTCTGATCCCATACACGGCATGAACCGACTCACACTCGGACTATCTTAGAGAAGTCCAAACTCCTTTAGAATTGATATAGCTCAAAGGTCATCACCAACCAATGCCCACTCCTCTGAACTTTGACTATCAAATCTCAAATGGACTGGCACCTCACGATAACAAATACTATCCTCAATAACAAACTTTACGTGGTCCCGTGCAGTCCACTATCCGATAGTTACGGCTATCACTATCGATTTGTTACAGACTCCGTCTACAAAAGAGATCCTTCAGATATATTTTCTAAAGGCTCTTTTCTTTCTTTTGAAACTCTGCAACTTTCTTGACTGAGCACTCCATTTTTGCTAGCCAAAAAAGCTAACTTGACCATCGGAGGATCTTGCCGGAGCCACCACCCCAGGCTTTGGATGAGACTTATTTTGCAGGTCACCGATGGCGACCTCATCTTCTCCGACTCCAGCACTTCTCCGATGGCAACTAGATTTTGCACCAATAGGATTGGCGCTAGAGGAAAGAACCCTTTATTCCCGAGGTTTTCTTATTCTTAAAGAAGTGCTCAACAGCAATCTTTCTTCTTCCTCTCTAGAGTTTTTTTCAAAAAAAATGCCTCCCAAAAAAGCTTCGATCCGATGGTCAACGATCTTTGCAGTCAGATCCCATCCAGATCTATTTACTTCCGCTTCAGCTCTGGCAACTCAAGCTCCATCTGTAGTAATGGTGGATGCGGAGTAGTTCAACCTGCTGGTCCAGTAGGTTCACGGTCTCATGGAGGTGGTGCAGGCCATTCATCGACAGGCTCTGGCATCAATTCGATCAGAGCAGGCTTCTTTGGAGTCTCATGATCTGGTCTGGGGACGGCCGACTTGGGCTAGTCGATCGATGACCCCCAAAAAAGAGAGGCAGAGGATGGAGAGCCCTTGGTCGGACCATGACTCAACTCCGGAGGGAGGCTTTGCCCCCATTCCATAAAAAAATCTTGGAGATCAATGGTCGTGAAGATCTTCTGGATCAAAGGCTCCAGAAAATGAGCCAACGAATTGAAGAACTCTGTCATGCTTCCTCCTCCCATGTTTGAGAGTTACGATGGGACCACCGATCCGATCAACCATCTAGAGGCCTTTCGGATAATTATGCTGCTCCACGACGTGCTAGATGCCATTTTGTATCGAGCTTTTTCATCCACCCTCAAGGGAGTTGCTCGAAATTGGTACTCGATATTTAAGCCTAATCAACAAGATCTTCAAGAAGCAGATCTACTGCAACATGAAGGTGTATGTAGATGACATGCTTGTCAAAAGCTGAGCTTCAATAAATCACATCGTCGACCTCGAAGAGACCTTCAGTGCACTCAAGAAGTACAAGATGAAACTAAATCCGACCAAGTGCGCCTTTGGTGTGACCTCAAAAAAATTTCTGAGGTTTATGGTGTCAAGATGTGGGATCGAAGTAAATCCAAAAAAAATTTAAGCTATTTAGGAGATGACTGCTTCAAAAATAATCAAAGAAGTTTAGTGTCTGACTGAAAAAGTATCATTCCTAAATCGCTTCGTCTCGAGATCGATCGAGTGATGTATGCCCTTCTTTCAAGTTCTCAAGTAACTAAAGAATTTCTGCTGGACGATGGAGTGCCAATGGATATTTGAGAAGCTCAAAAATTATCTCGGCTCACCTCCACTGCTGGCAAAGTCCGAACCTAAAAAAAAAATTATTCTTATACCTAGCAGTCTCTCCGACAGCATTAGCAGCAGTCCTGATCAAGGAGAAAGCAAAAATACAATGACCAGTCTACTACATAAGCCGGGTCCTGAGGGATGCAGAGATCAGGTATTTTAAGTTAAAAAAATTGACTTACTCTCTTTTAATTACTGTTAGAAGACTCTAACCTTACTTTCAGGGATACACTATAACGGTCCTCATGAATCAATCAATAAAAGCAGTCCTTCATCGAATGGATGCTTTCAAAAGAAATACAAAATGGGCAATTGAGCTCATGAAGTTTGACATCAATTATCGATCCCAGCCATCGATCAAAGCTTAGATATTGATAGATTTTATAGTAGAATATATCATTCCAAATGAAGTCGAGCTTGAACAGAATAAGACCGACATCCCGTGGTTGCAATTGAGCCTCTCCGAAGAGAGTACCGATCTTTTTGAAGATTTTTGGGTCTTGTACGTGGATGGTTTGTCCAACTTTGTTAGAGCAGGTGTGGGGTTGGTCTTAGTCAACTCTGAGGGAGTCGTCATCCAATACGTGCTATGCTTCAAATTTTCTGTAACTAATAATGGGGCCAAATATGAAGTACTGATCGTCGGATTAAAAATAATAAGAGAATTAAAGGTAGATCGACTTTAAGTCTATAATGATTCTCAATTAGTAGTCGGCTAAGTTAGTGACAACTATAAAGTACAGAAGAAAAGTATAATAAAATATCTTAAGAAAGTAAAAGATTTAGCTCCAGTCTTTAATAGTTTTGAAATTTGATAGATTCTGAGGGCAGAAAATATAAGAACTAATCTTCTCTCTAAATTGTCCACTTTAGCTCCAGTCGAAGTGTCCAAAGAAGTATTTTTTAAAACTTTAAAATGCCTAAGCTCAGAGAAATCATAGCTTGTTATGCAGATGGAGCTCGAGCTGAGCTAGATTGATCCGTTAGTTGCCTATCTCAAAGAAAAAGTGATAGGAATGCGATATTATCATTAAAACATCTTATTTATTAATTTAATCCAACTTCTTAAAATAATTAAAAATACATAGATAGCAATGAGTTGGATCGAATCCATAGGAAAGGTAGTATTTTTAGATCTGAAATCTTTGATTTTTTTTAAAAAAAGAAAATAAAAAAATTTTAAAATCAAAAGTGAAGTTGAAAAATAAAAAGCAAAAATTAAAAGATGCAGGAATTTAAACTTGGTACTAAGATCCATTAGTTAGATCTTAGCATCTATTTATAATAAAATAAAAAGTAATAATTAAAGTGCAGAAATTAAATTGCAACAAAAATAAAGAGCTAAAATTAAAGTATAAAAAATAAAATTTTTATTAATTAAAATTTTAGAATTTAAATACATGGAATTAAAAAAAAGAATCTTGGATCAGCATTGGTAGAAAGATGGTGTAGAAGCCTAGCTCTTCTTCTTGACATCCATTGCTTTGAAGCAGCCTTTAATTCAAAGCCTGGCTTCATCCTGTACCAAAGCTTTTCTCTCATCAGATTTGTTGATTTCTAAAGGCCTGGGATTCTTTTTATAGAGCTAGGAGGGCTGGAGAGTTTTCTTCTAGGCAATGTGGGACTAAGGAGCTTTTTGAACGTCAAAATATGGAGAAATTCGAGTGAAAATTGGATTGAAAGGAGTCCTGATTGAATTCTGCTACTCTGGATGAAATCTGACTGTTCAATAGGAATCCAATAGACCAAAAATCATCAAAATCAATGCACATCGACTCAGATCAAGTCGGATTAAATTCTGACCGTTGATCGCATGTTGATGGAGGAAATCTAGCCACTGATCGCACGTTGGGAGTCCTAATCACCGTCGGGAGCTTTCTCCACCATCGGATATTCACCAGCTGATTTTTTGACCATCGGATCGCGCCAGATCGCTAAGCACTGTTCAAATCAAAGAAGGATTTATCATGGGTCATTGGATCTCCACCGGATTGAACGTAGGCCATTGGATCATGCAATTATTGTAGCTATGGACCACGCGAATTAGGCACACTGAATGCCCCAGCCAATTGCCGCTCGCTGCTTTGATGTAAAATTACCTCTTTACCCTATAAACCATGATGGATTTTTTATGAACCCCTTAAAGGTCGAGGTCCACCATATGTCGCTCCATGATTCATCGGTTTCTACTGAGCTGGCGGTCCATGCCTGGATTATGGACCGACTGATGGCTTCTACGGCCGAGTCGACTAGCGTTGCTAGCTTGGCGCACCAACTTTGTCAGCTTAGCTTGGCATGTTTGGACATGCCGGTTGATATGGCACGGCGGCTTGAGCTGGCTGAGCCATTTTTTTTTTTATTTAATTTTTATTTATTTTATTTCTTTAGAAATTTATATCTTCTCTATTTTAGCTTTATTTTGTTTAAAACTTATTTCATTATGATAAAAAAAATGAGCTCTTTCCACTGATTATAAAATTTTATTTTTTAATTTTTATTATTTTTTAATTAATTTTTTAATTATTAAAAATATTAATTTCTTAAAAATTATATATAAATTGATCATTAATTTTTAGTAATTAATATAAATTAATTAATAAATTAATATTTTTATTGATAAATTTATGATACTTATCACATCCTCCAACTTAAGCTTTATTCATCCTCGAGTAAAGAAAGAATTTAGTTTTAAATATCTTTTAACTTTAGAGTTTTGAATTTTATCTAAGTAGTTTTCAAAATGGTCATTGATATTCAGTAGAGCTTAAATGAGATATATCATTGGGGTATCAATACTTATCAATAAAAAATTAAGTAAAGAATATTAAATTTTTCTAAATTTTTTCTAAATTATTTCATCTTTATCTCTGATTTGTCTAAACTTTCATATAGACAAGTGTATTGCTACTTCCGCCCTTCATTTATTAATTTTATTTTTATATTATTCATTTTTTGATACGAATATCATTGCTTACTTAGGCAATGAGATTCGATTACTCAGTGAAAAACTAATATTTTTTTTAATTTTTTTTTTAATATTATACCATTATTGAGTGTTTTAACTTCTTAAGTTTTCTATTTGATCTATGTAGCGAGTCTTAGGCCAATGACTTCCAAACTAGTTGGCTTTTGGGCACTAGGTATAGAATACCCCTTGGGCTTACTACGAGTTAAGACTAGCTTTACAACGAGCTTCTTTGTCCTTTCCATCTTTTGATGTGAAACTCAATGCTTACTAAGGCAAAGAGGCCCGATTACTCAGTGAGAAGTACTTAAAAATTATTTTATTAAAATAATTTTTTTATATAAAAAAATGTATAGTTATCCTACACAAGTCCATAAAAAATAAATTATTCTTTGATACTAGTAGAAACAATTAGAAATGCTCCAAGAAAAAACTTTTTATGTTTTTGACTTAATTCTTTATTAATTTTTTTTAATACTTGATTCCTCAATATCTCACAGATTTTCTGATCTATGTATCAATTTTTATTTTAAAATACTTAATTTAATTCAATTCTTAAGCATAATTAGGTGTCTAAATACTAAATACTAACTTTTTTTAGAACTTAAAAATTTTTAAAATTTTTATTTTTCTTCTTTCCAACTTAATCGATATTATCCTCAATGGAGAAAAAAATTAAAAGGTATAATAAAGAACATAAAAGAATACACCTGATTATATTTTTGGTCCAGCACATGCCTTTGAGAATTTAAACTCTTCCTCCAGCTTATTCAAATTATCCTAAAAAAATTAAATAAAAAGATAAATTAAACTAAAAAAAATTAAATATTGAGTTGCCTCCCAATAAGCGCTAAGTTTATCTTTTTCAGCCAGAAATAATGCAGCTTACTATCCTGTGTCGAATATTGGATTGATAAATTCTAATGATTTTGGATTGTCAATCTCAAAAAGTTGATTTATAATCCCATTATTGATATATTCATTGTTAATTAGGAGAACATAATTTGTGACCCCATTCTCAGATCTATGTTTATTAAGAATTTCTCTTATTTGTTCTTCTAAAATGCTCATGAATTGAGTTTTTGTATTAGAAGTTAAGTTTGATTCAATGGATGCTGGAAGGATGACTAAAGATGATTTTAATTTTGGAGGTAAATTAATATGATCTTGTTTAAATAACTCCATTTCATTACATGCCTCTTGATTTTTGTAAGAAAAATGGACTTCTACGATTGAAGGAAACAAGCTTTTAGGTTTTTAAGTTTCAGGTAAATCATCTATTCTCTTTTTTTCTATGTCTATCTTATTTAAACTAAAACTAGCATCAGTACTAATTTCTGGCTCAGATTCTTCTATGTGATTAGCTTCAGTACTAACCTGTTCCTCTAGGTGTATCCTATGTTGAACTATGGAAGGACTTATTCCTTTAATGTCTGCCATGATCCAGCCTATTGCTTCTCGATTTTCTCTTAAGATTGCTAATAATTCCTCCTTTTGGTTAGAATTCAGGTCTGATGTAATAATTACAGGCAAAATTTTCTCTGGACCTAAATATACATACTTGAGGTGCTCAGGGAGGGGTTTCAACTCTACTTTGGGTGCCTCTTCTTTTGATGACTCGGGTGATGGTTTAGTCATTTCTATGAATGGTTCAATGGGAGGCTCCCATCTCTGATCATTTTTATTATCTCCAAGTATTTTATTTAGGTTCTCATATTCATTGGTTGGCTAGATACTAGATTCAAGATCGACTTCCTCATCGCTAATGTCTATAGATTCATAAATTTTATCTTGGACTACACTTACATTAGCATGCTTGGTAGATTCCTATTCCAAATTAAAAATATTCAGCTCGATAGTCATATTTTCGAAAGACAGTTTCATAAGTCCATTCTGACAATTGATTTTAGCATTAGTAGTAACTAGGAATGGTCTTCCTAAAATCACTAGAATTTGACCCTTAGGATTTAATATTGGCTCAGTCTCCAAAATGACAAAATCAACTGAAAAGATAAAATTTTCAACCTTAATCAAAATATCTTCTACCATTTCCTTAGGGATCCTAAAAGATCGGTCTGCTAATTATAATGTGATCCCTATTGGCTGAAGCTTTCCTAATCCTAATTGCTCATAAACTGAATAGGGCAAAATATTTACACTAGCCCCTAAATCAAGTAATGCCTTCTCAATGTGGGTTTCTCCTATGACACATGAAATTGTTGGAGACCTTGGGTCCTAGTACTTTATAGGCATATGACTTAACAAATATGAACTCACACTTGCTGCTAAGAAAGCTCTCCTTGGTATATTAGTCATCTTTTTTCTTGGTACAAAGGTCTTTTAAGAATTTGGCATAAGTCGAAACTTGTTTAGATTTTCACATTGGACTCGAATCGAATGATTATATCATATGATAGAGACTAGGGTTTGACGAGTTTACCTTAACCCTAATCTGATCGGAGCTCAAGATAGAAGGACTGAATCACATAGGTAGCTGTACCAAGAGGTTCGCATTCAGCTCTGATGGGTTGCCACCATATACTGCTAGGTGTCACTGGTGGATTTTGGGAGCAATTAGAATGATTTAGATGATCGATCATTCTAGCTGTTCGAATCAGAAGAGTTCTGATCCATCGAAAGGAGTTTCGATGATGTCGATGATAGAGATCATGACATATTTTATTACCATACAGAACTGAACCTAACTGGATCACACAAACAAGGGTTTAAATCTGGTGATCATCAATTGAACTGATCTAGTTCAATTGATCTGAATGAGATTCAATTAGGTTCAAGGAAATCATGCTAGCACTCGATTGAACCTAACGTTCTTCTTTTACTATCATAAATAAGTTGTCCTGACTGAGCCAAAGAAGTTTGTGCTCAATCAGAGGCCTTCATATGGTCTGACTGGAGGTTGTCCAAGTCAGAATAGGTTGTCTTATTTTGTAAGACATTACCTACCATTTTTGGTCACCTGCCATTTCTTGTTCTTTGACTTTGGTCAAAAGTCTACCTTTGACTGGTCAAATGTTGACCATTGACACTTTGACTTTTGACCACATGTCATGCACCTATTGGAGAGCTGGTGGGGGCCTGTCCCCCTGCCAGAACCTAGCAAGGAGGAGGGCGCACGCCACCCTAGGCGTGCGCCCAAGTTGGAGGCGCCCTGGAGTCCTTGTTGGACAAGGACTCCACCTCCCTTTTGGATTCCAATTAGAGTTCTTCTAAGAATCCAGTTTGACTGGTCTTAGGCGCCCTCTAAGGAGGAATCCAGGGGACTCTATTCCCACCAATCAGATTTAGATCTGATTTCACAAAGGGTTGTGATTGGTTGGGAAGAAGAGGAGTTGGATCATAGGTAGTCTATAAATAAGACCCTGCGCCCAACTCAAAGATTGATTGAGATCAGATTTCCCATGCCCCAAGGCTGTCTCTCCTCCTCTCCTCCATGCCTAAACCTTCTTCTCCCTTCCTCTCCATGTCCAAAGTGTTTTGGATCATTGGTTGGTGCGATTCAGATCAAGAGAAAGGCGATCAAAAGCAAGAAGGCTGCGCTGCTGCAAAGGAACGACTGCTGATCTTCAAAAGGAGTTTTGAAGATCCTCCAGATCAGATCCTAGATCTAATTTTTGGAGACATGATAGAGAAGAAAAGAGGATCTCTAAATCAAGCCTGAGTGGATACCTGATAGAGGCCAGGCACTTGCGTGGCTAGATCCAGAACCTTCCGCTGCAAATCAGGATCATCAACAGGGTAATAGGATTACCCAAATCAGGTAAATTAAATTTGATTTAATTTATCTTATTTTATTTTATTTATTAAAATAATAAGAATCAGATCTAAAATATCTCAGATCTAATTAGATCAAAGAGAAAAATTTTTGAAAATATATCTCTTGATCTGATCAGATCTGAACGAACCTGGACCGGAAAATCAGGAATTTTCCTTCAACTGGTATCAGAGCCATGGTTCTAAAATTATTTAGATCTGATTTTAAATTTATTTTAATTAAAAAATAATTAATTTTAGATGTCACATGAGATGTGATCAGATCTGAAATCAGAAAAAATTAAAATTAAATAATTTGGATCTAAGATTAGAAGATATGCATGACTAGTTCTAGAATAGAATAGTTCTATAGAATAGTCTTGCATGTTTTTGATTTAATCTGATTAAATCATATTTTAGATCTTTTATTTACTATTTTTTGATATTATAAGTATTATAATAACATCTAAAAAATAATAAATAAAAATTATTTAATTTTAAATATCATATGAGATATGATTGATGCATGTCTAGACTAGTTGTAGAATAGTTCTACATAATTATCTAGATTAGAATTTATTTTGATTAGATCAATTTAAATCTAATTTTTTAGATTATTATGAGATAATTTAGATCTAAAAACATGCATGATTCGATACATGAGATGTATGCAAAATATGCCATGATTAGATCTAATTTATATATGAGATATATGATATAGATCTAAACTGTTTTGTAGTATTGCATGTTCCTGATTAAGGCGTTCCTCTTGGCCGTCCGGTCATAAGAACGAAGAAGGGTTTAAAGGCCCTCTCTTTCCATTCGATGGGGTGTTCTTATGACGTGTAGGGGTGCTGCGTGTTCGTCCTTAATCAGAAACCCAAAACTTACTTTCTGCAAAACCCTAGATCCTGAAACCCTAGGATTTATTGTGCATATTTTATTTATGAACCCTACTTAATTAAGAATTAAGATTATGGAATATTAATTAGGTCTAAAATTGAGAATTTCAGATCTAAGACATATTCATAATACTGGGTTCGGGCTTGGGTAGCTCAATTAGGTCTAAGCGGTTGATCAAACCGAATCAAGAGTTGGTTAGATGGGATCAACAATGCTTAAATTGACCAGCCTAATAGGATTAAGTCTGGGTCAAGATCGAGTCACGATCAAGCAAGACCTAATTAGGCTCAGAGGTTAGAGTCTGGATTGTAGGCTAACCCAATTGGTTCTGACTCAACAATTTGGTGTCTAAGGTAAGTTTGGCACATACGACCGACTGATTTTTAATTGGAAGCTACTCGACCTGAATGCGTTCTTGTACGAGTTAATGGCATATTCCTTCCACCGGATCTCACTTACCTGGCCATATCTGTTGACACAGTTCTGATCTGAGGTGGTCAATAATCCGAGCTAACCCATGCCACTAGGTTAGTCATAATTGTTATGACTAAGCCAAGTCTAGTTTAATGAGACCTGAATCAATTCTCCCTAAGAAAAGATTAAGTCTGAGGTCTTCCACCATTGTAGATGTGCGGGCCCTTTCCGGGGTTGATTGTTCTCGGCTGGATACAGTGGCTCAGTTGCACCGAAAAGATGCAACCATGTCTATTAGGCATTGGATGCTATGGGCTGGAGGATGAGTTGGGCTCAATATTTCCGGATACGGTGAGAGACTCAATTAGGAACCCAGTCTATGCAAATGGTGGGTCTGACTTAACTAAGGAGTGGATCAATATT
Organism: Cocos nucifera; assembly: GCA_006176705.1. Lineage (NCBI taxonomy): Eukaryota > Viridiplantae > Streptophyta > Magnoliopsida > Arecales > Arecaceae > Cocos > Cocos nucifera. The sequence continues at coordinate 1,372,193 of QRFJ01000161.1, read as the reverse complement.
CTGGATACGGTGAGATTCATGAATTAGAGACCAAGTTTGGGTGCACCATGATTAGAGAATCATTGAACAAGAGTTGTTCACTCATTGGCTAACCCATCACCAATAACTGTTAGGTGAGGTGATGAGTCAGTTGGTGAGACCGCACCACCCACTAGAAATCATTAATCATGGAAGATTTTTGCATCTCTACAGAGGGAGTGTAGGGATCCGAGAAAATAGTGGAAAGCTAATTTATTTAAAAATAAAATTCTAAATAAATTGGTCAAGTCAAAATTATAGTATCTAACTAGAATCTTTGACTCTCTACAGAAAAATGTCTGCGTCCAACCCATTGGCACGTATCCTGGACACACATAGACTGACTGGACCCAATTATAAAGATTGGCTCAGGAACTACAAAATTATTTTGGGTTTCGAGAAGTTAACCCATGTTTTGGACCAGGACCCTCCCACCTTACCAGCCCGTCCATCATTGAACAGAGAGCGTCTCTGGAAAAAATGGATAGACGAAGATAATAAGGCCAGATATTACATGTTGGGCTCGATGTCTGATGAGCTCCAGCGCCAACATGAAGATATCGGGACTGCTCGCCAAATGTTGGCTCACCTGCAGGAGATGTTTGGTGAACAGAGTCGCGCAGCCAAATATCAAGTCACGAAATGACTTTTTAAGGCTAAGATGCGTGATGGGCAGTCAGTCCAAGATCACTGTCTGACAATGATCAAGGACATGGAAGAGCTTGAGAAGCTCGGTGTGAAGTTAAACTTGGACCTACAGAACGATATTATTCTGCAATCCTTGACTGATGCATATGGGCAATTCATCATGAATTACCACATGCATAAACTTCAGAATTCCTTGGCCGAATTAATGAATATGCTGGTTACCGCTGAGCTTTCTATGAAAGGTTCTAAAGGCTCAGTTCTTGCTATGGAACGGACTTCTTCCAAAAGAAAGTCTTATGGAAAAGAAAAAGAAGTCTGTGAAAAAGCAAAAGATGGAAGGATCAAAGAAGAAGAAGGCAGAGCCGAAGAAGAAGGTCGATGTCAAAGGAAAGTGTTTCCATTGCAACAGCGACGGCCATTGGAAGCGGAACTGCCCTACTTACCTGGCCACCCTGAAGAACAAGAAGGAAGGTCCTTCTGGAGGTATGCTCGTTATTGAGTCTAACCTTACGGTTTCTTCTGCATCCAGTTGGGTGCTTGACTCTGGTTCTAGTGCTCATCTGTGCACTTCCATGCAGGGTCTTGAGGATAGCAGGAGGCTGAGGGATGGAGACATGATCCTACGCATCGGTAATGGAGCAAGAGTTGCTGCAGTAGCCGTGGGAAACATACCCTCTTCGATTACCATCTGGTTTAGACTTAGTTTTGAAAGACTGTTATTATGTGCCTGCAGCTAGCAGGAATTTGATTTCTGTTTCATGCTTAGCACAAGAAGGTTATGTGATTCACCTTCTTTAAGGACCATTGTAACATTCTTTATGAAAGAAATAAAATTGCAAATGGTTTCCTTATTAATGGTCTTTATCAGCTACATATTGATGTACCTGTTCTAACTATCGAGCAAAACGTGAATGCCAAACGACCTAGGGATAGTCCAAATGACAGATATCTATGGCACCTGAGATTAGGTCATATAGCAGAAGATAGGATCAACAAATTGGAGAAAAATGGGCTATTGAGTCCATTGACTTCTGAGTCATATCCAACTTGTGAATCTTGTCTTCAAGGCAAAATGACTAAACTCCCTTTTGTTGGACATGGGGAGAGGGCCACAGATCTCCTTGCCCTAGTACATACTGATGTGTGCGGCCCATTTGATGTGCCGGCTAGAGGCAATTTTGTCTACTTCATTACCTTTACCGATGATCTGTCTAGGTATGGGTATGTGTATCTTATGAGACACAAGTCTGAAGCTTTTGAAAAGTTCAAAGAATTCAGACATGAAGTAGAAAAATAAACTGAAAACCCATTAAGGTTCTTCGATCAGATCGAGGAGGTGAATACCTTAGCCGGGAATTCCTAGACTATCTAAAGGAAAATGGCATAGTCTCTCAATGGACTCCACCAGGAACACCTCAACTCAACGGGGTTTCAGAACGGAGAAATCGGACTCTATTGGATATGGTTCGATCCATGATGAGCTTCACAGACCTCCCTGATTTTCTTTGGGGACACTCATTGTTAACTTCAATTTATCTACTGAATAGGGTTTCCTCTAAAACCGTTCCTACCACACCGTATGAGATATGGCACGGTAAGAAACCAAGTCTGAGTCATCTCAGAATTTGGGGTTGTCCGGCTCATGTCAAAAGACAACAAGCGGACAAGTTAGAGTTTAGGTCCTTTAGAGCTCGATTCATAGGATATCCTAAAGAGTCATTAGGATACTATTTCTACATTCCAGAAGACCACAATGTGATTGTGAGTCGACATGCCATATTTCTTGAAAAATAGTTTATTCAAGATAGCGGCATTGGAAAGCAGATTAAGCTTGATGAGAAAGTCTCACAAGTAGAACGAGCTAAGGACCAATTGGAACCAAATCAGGTTGAGCCAATAAGAACACTACCTCCTCCACCTCGTAGATCGGAAAAGGATTTTCCCCCCCTGAAAGATACTTAGGTATTATTTCAGAGGATGTAGAGAAAATGTTCCTCGTAGGTAATGGTGCTCATGGTGATGATCCCAAAACCTACAACGAGGCGATATCAGATATCGACTCCGAGAAATGGCTAGAGGCAATGCAGTCAGAAATTGACTCGATGCACTCAAACCAAGTCTGGACCTTGGTAGATCCACCAGAAGGTATAGTACCTATTGGGTGTAAATGGATCTTCAAGAGAAAGATTGGTGCAGATGGAAAATGTGGAGACATTCAAGGCTAGACTAGTGGCAAAAGGTTATAGTCAATGCGAAGGCATTGACTATCAGGATACCTTTTTTCCCAGTGGCTATGCTAAAATCCATCCGCACATTGCTTGCCGTTGCAGCCTATTTCGATTATGAAATATGGCAAATGGACGTGAAAACGGCATTCTTAAATGGATATCTTGAGGAAGATATCTATATGGAACAGCCGCTAGGTTTCACATCCAGTGATACTGATCACAAGGTTTGCAAGCTGCAAAGGTCCATATATGGACTTAAGCAAGCATCTCGGAGCTGGAACACTCGTTTCAATGATGTGATCAAAAAGTTTGGTTTCATCAAAAATGAAGAGGAACCATGTGTTTTCAAAAAGGTCAGTGGGAGCGCTGTTGTCTTCCTCGTATTGTACGTGGATGACATCCTCCTTATTGGGAATGATATTCCCATGTTGACATCAGTCAAATTATGGTTGTCCAAGGAATTCTCCATGAAAGACCTAGGCGAAGCATCCTTTATTCTAGGAATTAAGGTCTATAGGGATAGACCGAATAGGATGCTAGGACTTTCACAGAAGATGTACATAGAGGAAGTACTAAAGAGGTTTAGTATGGAAAACTCTAAGAGGGGATTAATACCCTTCAGACATGGTATTCATCTTTCCAAGAAGATGTGCCCTAGCACACCTGAGGAAATAGAACGCATGAGCAAGATCCCTTATGCTTCTGCAATAGGGAGCCTCATGTATGCCATGCTATGTACACGACCTGATATAGCCCATGCTGTGAGTGTCACAAGCAGATATCAGTCAAATCCAGGTGAAGAACACTGGACTTCTGTGAAATGTATCCTTAAGTACTTGAGAAGAACTAAGGATATGATGTTGGTCTTTGGTAATGGAGAACTCCAAGTCCAGGGATACACAGACTCGGATTTCATGTCTGATATAGATGATCGAAAGTCGACATCTGGGAAGTCTGTTTAGTGTGCAATGGTGGTGCTGTCAGCTGGAAGAGTTCCAAGCAAACGGTGATACCATCCCATCCGCGATTACCTCGAAAAGGGTTACGTCGAGGTCAAGAGAGTCAACTCCTCAGATAATGTGGCAGACCAACTTACAAAGCCGTTGGGCCAGCAAAAGTTTGAAGCCCACCTTGAGAAGATGGGACTTAGATTTGTAGCCAATTGACTTTAGGATAAGTGGAACATTGTTAGATATATGTGCTCTAGAAGTCAGAATTGACTGACACTTGTAATATACTTCTAGGGGCAAAATTATAATTTTGACTAATATCAATAAAATGGGTTATTTTCTATCACATATGTGTATTTAGTGTCTGTGATACATCCTTTGAGTTAATGGTAATGATAATTCATATTTTCAAGAGTTGAAAATTTAAGACATGAATAATCATTATTAACTCATAAAATGCTCCCGACCATAGGATCATCACGAGGATGGTGATTGATCCGGAAGGTTGGTGTACAATCGCTTCTCTTTAGTAGATGAGTCTTGAGTCTACGGTGTGGAGACACCGGAGCGAGAGTACAGGATACTCGTTAGAGAACGAGGGCACTGAGCGTGACCACCTCGAGTAGTCATTAGGAAGTCTACCTTCTCGTCAATGACTGACTCGATGCTGCAGTAGTGTGTCTGGTTCTTTGACCTGAGGTGCATCGGCAGTTCACCTTGAGGGTGTTATAGTTTGACTACACCATTACTCGGTCTCCTAGCCATATGGAACCCTGAGGTGTATGTTGGCTATAGCATGTTCATTGTAGGAACTGGATTGCATCAAGATGGAATCTATCTACCTCGGTGGTAGAGGAGCAGCCCTATGATGATCATGAGAATCAAGTCCAGAAGCCCATGGCCATGGCAGAGTGAAATAATAGAAAGAGTTTCTATTTAGATTTTCACATTGGACTCGAATCGAATGATTACATCATATGACAGAGACTAGGGTTTGACGAGTTCACCTTAACCCTAATCTGATCGGGGCTCAAGATAGAAGAACTTAATCACAGGTAGCTGCACCAAGAGGTTCGCATTCAGCTCTGATGGGTTGCCACCATATACTGCTAGGTGTCACTGGTGGATTTTGGGAGCAATTAGAATGATTTAGATGATCGATCATTCTAGCTGTTCGAATCAGAAGAGTTCTGATCCATCGAAAGGAGTTTCGATGATGTCGATGATAGAGATCATGACATATCCCATTACCATACAGAACTGAACCTAACTGGGTCACACAAACAAGGGTTTGAATCTGGTGATCATCAATTGAACTGATCCTAGTTCAATTGATCTGAATGAGATTCAATTAGGTTCAAGAAAATCGTGCTAGCACTCGATTGAACCTAACGTTCTTCTTTTACTATCATAAATAAGTTGTCCTGTCTGAGCCAAAGGAGTTTGTGCTCAATCAGAGGCCTTCATATGGTCTGACTGGAGGTTGTCCAAGTCAGAATAGGTTGTCTTATTTTGTAAGACATTACCTGCCATTTTTGGTCACCTGCCATTTCTTGTTCTTTGACTTTGGTCAAAAGTCTACCTTTGACTGGTCAAACGTTGACCATTGATACTTTGACTTTTGACCACATGTCACACACCTATTGGAGAGCTGGTGGGGGCCTGTCCCCCTGCCAGAACCTGGCAAGGAGGAGGGCGCATGCCACCCTAGGCGTGCGCCCAAGCTGGAGGCGCCCTAGGAGTCCTTGTTGGACAAGGACTCCACCTCCCTTTTGGATTCCAATTAGAGTTCTTCTAAGAATCCAGTTTGACTGGTCTTAGGCGCCCTCTAAGGAGGAATCCAGGGGACTCTATTCCCACCAATCAGATTTAGATCTGATTTCACAAAGGGTTGTGATTGGTTGGGAAGAAGAGGAGTTGGATCATAGGTAGTCTATAAATAAGACCCTGCGCCCAACTCAAAGATTGATTGAGATCAGAGTTTCCCCATGCCCCAAGGCTATCTCTCCTCCTCTCCTCCATGCCAAACCTTCTTCTCCCTCTCCTCTCCATGTCCAAAGTGTTTGGATCATTGGTTGGTATGATTCAGGCAAGAGAAAGGCAATCAAAAGCAAAAAGGCTGCGCTGCTGCAAAGGACGACTGCTGATCTTCAAAAGGAGTTTTGAAGATCCTCCAGATCAGATCCAGATCTAATTTTTGAAGACGTGATAGAGAAGAAGAGGATCTCCAGATCCAACTCGAGTGGATACCGATAGAGGCCAGGCACTTGCATGGCTAGATCTAGAACCTTCTGCTGCAAATAGGATCATCAACAGGATAATAGGATTACCCAAATCAAGTAAATTAAATTTGATTTAATTTATTTTTATTTTATTTTATTTATTAAAATAATAAGAATCGGATCTGAAATATCCCAGATTTGATACAGATCAAAGAAAAATTTTTTTGAAATATATCTCTTAATCTGATCAGATCTGAACGAACCTAGATCGAAAAATCAGGATTTTCCTTCACACTTATGGTAGATGTTAGCTGACCCACTTGCATTTTCAAGCATGCTATGGCCTGAGAATTTAAATTCAGAATTTGGCCCATGGTTTGCATGAAATTGCTTAAGATGGCATTGATGTCAGCATTAGATTTGGCTAGGGCTTTCAGACTTTTCTCTAAAGAGCTAAGTTTCTTTTCATTAATATTAAAGCCTGGTGGTGGTAGGGTGTTTATCACAGAATTAGACCTTGGGTTCTGCTGTTTGAAACTTGGACCGCCTACATTTGGGTTTTGTGACCATGAAAATTTTGGACAACCTAGGTTATAAGTGGGTGCATAGGGATTGTTCAACGGTCTTTGATATGTGGCATTCACTTGCGCACATCTATTATCTAATTGGTTCATTAGGAGGGAATATTCCTCAAGAACATGGTCTGATGCATTGCACCCGTTACACATGGGTGCAGACACTTGGTTCACACTGGCTGGTCTCTGAAGTTCTAAGGCCTCTAACTTATGTGTCAAAGTTGCAATTTTGGCTTTTGCAGCTAGGGAGGTTTGAATTTGGTAAATTTCACCTCTTGAAGGTGTGGATTTTTCTGATTTTCTAGTTGTTTCTCATTATAAATTTTTCTTGGTTAGGTCTTCTAGAAATTACCGGGCTTCATTTGATTCTTTGTACATAAATTATCCCTGGCACATGGACTCTAGCATTGTTCGTAAATTTGAATCTAATCCTTCATAAATTATTTGGCATAGCCTCCAAGTTTCTATTCCATGGTATGGATATTGGGTCAAGAGGTTCTTGAATCGGTCGAAGTATTTTCAAAATGATTCACTAGCTAGTTGATAGAATTGGTTTATTTTGTTTCTAATTCTAGCTATTTTATTATAAAAAAAATATTTTTTTAAGAATATTCTCATAAAGCCCTTCCAAGTCGTGATAGATTAATTTGGAAGACTATAAAGCCACTTTTTGGCATTACCTTTAAGGGCAAAATTGATTAATCTCAGTTTGATTTTGATCTCTAATAGTTGTTGTAGTTTCATGATTGCACAAACCTCTTCAAATTTCCTAATGAATATATATACATTCTCTATTTCCATGAATTTTAGAAGCATGTTAATGATTTGAGGTTTAATTTCAAAGTTGTTTGCTGTGGGTTGAGACAACCTGATGCAAGAGGATTGGATGGAACCAACTGGATAACATAAGTTCTTAAGGATTTGAGGCTGAGGCTGATTTGCTAAATCCATTATGGATGTTGAAGTTGTAGGATCAAAAATAGGAACTAAATCCATTTTGACTAGTCAACATAAAATCCTTCTCTACATGGGTGTTGGAGAATTCACTATATTCTCAATGTCCTCAATCTTTTTATTTTATTTTATTTTATTTTATTTTTAAACTCTCTCTTTTAAGTTCTAAGTTAATTCAACCTTTTCATATCCTAGGACAACCATGCAACATAACTTTTCGTTATGCTAGGGCAACCTTATGTCAGGGCAATAGAGATTGAAAATACCTAAAGTAAAAAATTTTATTTTTAAATAAGTTTCAAATAAATTTATCCTAACCTAAGATCAGCCTAGACCAAGACAGCTCCTAACTATTCCAAATCAGCCTTCGAGTACTCCAAGTATAGGATCAGTCAATCAACTGGCCAGATAAATATAAGATCGATGGGAGTCCCCCCATTGCTTACCTTAGACACCAATTATGCTTGACCAGGTAAGCTAATGGAACCAATTAGAAACCACCTTCCTTCAGGCCCAATCATCCCTGAACCACTTTCCTAGACATCAGTCAAATTGACTAATCCTAATCTGATTCAACTCTTAGAATTTTTTGTCCTATTGAGCTCGAGCTCCTAGGGCTGATGTCTAATTGATTTTAAAATTAAAGACTTATGTCAATGTAGGATGCTGGTTGATTGTTTATGGGCCAAGGAAGGATGATCGAATCTCCATCTTATCTTATTTAATTAGATTGTGTCCTTAATTTGGTTTAATATGAATATGCACAAAAAATTTTCAATCAAAGAATTCTATGTAATTTAAACTAGATACATGCAACTAATTGAATTCTAAAAGGCTAATCTTACCTCCAGCAATCACCAAAAAATAAAAATAAAATTGATATGATGTATGATCTAAATAGTTAGGATTTCTAATCTTATCATAGAGCTTTCAATTAGGTTTAAATGAATATTTTTTTTTAATTTAAAAATAAAATAAATAAATAGATAAATAAAAAGAAAAGAGGACTAGGGTTAGGATTGATCTCACCAAGTGGGATTAGAAGCTTTCTTCTTGTCCTAATCTTTTCATTTTTTTTATTTTTTTCTACAAAATAAAGAAACAAAGTTAGTAAGCAATATTTATAAAAAATTAAAAAAATTAAAATTTTATTAATAATTAATTTATAAAAAAATCAAAGAAATCAACAAAAAAATAGCATCTAATCCTTTCCCGATAACGGTGCCAAAAACTTGAAGGAACACGATGTTGTCGTTAAGATACCATGTTTATCAGTTTAATCTGATTTCTTAAAATAATTAAAAATACGTAGATAGCAGTGAGTCGGATCGAATCCACAGGAAAGGTAGTATTTTTAGATTTAAAATCTTTAATTTTTAAAAAGAAAAAGAAAAGAAAAGAGTTTTGAAATCAAAAGTGAAGTCAGAAAATAAAAAATAAAAATTAAAAGATACAGAAATTTAAACTTGGTACTAAGATCCACTAGTTAGTTCTTAGCATCTATTTACAATAAAATAAAAAATAATAATTAAAGTATAAAAATTAAATTATAATAAAAATAAAGAGCTAAAATTAAAGTATAAAAAATAAAATTTTTATTAATTAAAATTTTAGAATTTAAAAATATAAAATTTTAAAAAAAAATAAAATAAAATAATTTGATCTCTAATTTTGGATCGATATTGGCAGAACGATGGTATAGAAGCCCAGCTCCTTCTCGGCATCCGTTGCTTTGAAGTAGCCTTTAATTCAAAGCCTGACTTCATCCTATACCAAAATTTTTCTCTCATCAGATCTGTTGATTTCCAAAGGCCTGGGATCCTTTTTATAGAGCTAGAAGGGCTGGAGAGTTTTCTTCTAGGCAATGTGGGACTAAGGAGCTCTTTGATCATCAAAATATGGAGAAATTTTAGTGAAAATTGGATTAAAAGGAGTTCTAATTAAATTCTGCTGCTCTAATGAAATCTGATCGTTCAATAGAAATCCAACAGATCAAAAATCATCAAAATCGGATACGTATCGGCCCAGATTAGGTCGAATTAAATTCTAGCCATTGATCGCATGTTGGAGGAAATCTGATCGCTGATCGCACGTTGGGAGTCCTGATCACCACCAGGAGCTTTCTCCATCATCGGATCTTCACCGATTGGTTTTCTAGTCGTCGAATCGCACCAGATCACTGAGCACTATTCGAATCAAAGGATTTGTCATAGGCCATCGGATCTCCATCGGATCGAATGCAGGCCGTTGGATCATGCAATTACTGTAGCTATGGACCGCGCGAATCGGGCACACCGAACGCCCTAGCCAATCGTCGCTCTCTGCTTTGGTGAGAAATTACCTCTTTATCCTGTAAACCATGATGGATTTTCCATGAACCCCTTAACGATCTAGGTTTATCATGTGTCGCTCCGTGATTCGTCGGTTTCTACTGAGCTGGCGGTCCACGTCTGATTGTGGACCGACTGACAGCTTCTACGGCTGAGTCAACTAGCATTGCTGGCCTGGCGTGTCGACTTTGTCGACTTGGCTCGATGCATTTGGACGTGTCAGCTGATATGGCACGGCGGCTTGAGCTGATTGAGCCATTTTTTTTCATTTAATTTTTATTTATTTTATTTTTTAAAAAATTCATATCTTCTCCATTTTAACTTCATTTTGCTCAAAACTTATTTTGTTATGATAAAAAAAATGAGCTCTTTCCATTGATTATAAAATTTTATTTTTTAATTTTTATTATTTTTTAATTAATTTTTTAATTAATAAAAATATTAATTTCTTAAAAATTATATATAAATTATTCATTAATTCTTAATAATTAATATAAATTAATTAATAAATTAATAGTTTTATTGATAAATTTATGATAAATTAATATTCATTAATTCTTCCTCATGATCTGAAAGAAGCTCGAAAACTCAGGAATCAAGCCTTCCGATACATTTTGTATGAGGATAAATTATATAAAAGATCATATTCGCTACCGCTGTTGAGATGTCTCTGACCTTCGGAGGTCAACTTCGCTTTATGAAAAGTGCATGAGAGAATTTGTAGAAGTCATGTAGGAGCCAGATCCCTATCATAAAGACTACTTCGGCAAGGATACTATTGGTTGACCTTGTACCACGATTCTATAGAGTATGTCAACAAATGTAACTACTGTCAGAGAAATGCAAACATACAAAGACAATCGGCCTTCGAGCTTACTCCACCAAGAGCACCTTGGCCATTTACGCAGTGGAGAATGGATATACTTGGCCTTTTCCCAATGGCATCTGGATAATAGAAGTTCCTTCTGGTTGCGATCGACTACTTTACCAAATGAGTCGAAGCCAAACAACTAGCAAAAATTACTGAGATAAAGGTACAAAACTTCATCTAAAAGTCAATCATCTGCCGATTTGGTCTGCCCCAAACTCTCATAATAGATAACGGGTGATAGTTCACTGGAGCAAGGTTCACTGAGTTCTGCGAAGATCTAAATATCTCCTATCACTTCATGTCGGTAGCTCATCCATAAATAAATAGGAAAGCTGAAGTGACCAACTGGATCCTATTGCAAGACAATAATACAAGACTCAAAAGAGTAAGAGGGGCCTGGGCGGAAGAACTTTATCATATTCTGTGGGCATACCATACTACCCAAAGGCTATCGACTGGAGAAACACCATTCGCCTTAGCTTTTGGATTAGAGACAGTCATTCTGATTGAACTTAAGCTTCCATCGGCATGGGTAGTGGCTTTCAACGACCAGCATAATCCATAGGACCTCAGAGCCAACCTCGACCTATTAGAAAAAAAAAGAGAGAAAGCCCAAATTCGGATGGTGGCTTACAGGCGAAGGGTGGCCTGATACTATAACTCCAGAGTCAGAGATAAAATATTCAGAGTGGAGGACTTAATGCTTCGGCAAGCCGCCATCTCTCAGCCTCAGAGCTAGGAGAAGCTTACCCCAAATTGGGAAGAACCCTATGAGGTCACGGAAGTCATCCGACCCGGGACGTACTACTTGAAGGAATTGGGGGGTAAGACCTATCTCGATCATGGAATTCAAAAAATCTATGAATGTATTACCGATGATTTGATTACAATAAAATCTTCCTACTTCAACATCCTAATCTTTGTTGTATACCGATAATAAAAGAGGTCTACCCTTCGAACCTAATCTCACAACAAATATGGCCACGTTAGGAATAGGAGGAGAACCTCATCCTAACATGAGCAAGTCGAAGATCTTGTTCATTTCAGACGAGATAAGGAGAGAAGTCCTGACAACGATCTTAATATGCCCCTATAGTCCGTTAGGAACAAAAGGAGAACCTCATCCTAATGTGAGCAAAGTCGAAGACCTCATTCATTTTAGACGAGATGAGGGGAGAGGCCCTAACAACAGCCCTAATGTGTCCCTATAATCCATTAGAAATAGGAAGAGAACATTATCCTAATGTGAGCAAAGTCGAAGGCCTCATTCATTTTAGACGAGATGAGGAGAGAAGCCCTGACAAAGGCTCTAATGTGCCCCTACAGCCCATTAGAAACAGGAGGAGAACCTCGTCCCTAACGTGAGCAAAGTCGAAGGCCTCGTTCATTTTAGACGAGATGATGAGAGAGGTCCTAATAATGGTCCAAATGTACCCCTATAGCTTGTTAGGAATAGGAGGAGAACCTCATCCTAACATGAGCAAAATCGAAGGCCTCGTTCATTTTAGACGAGATGAGGAGAGAGGTCATGACAACGGCCCTAATGTACCCCTACAGCCCATTAGGAATAGGAGGAGAACCTCATTCTAACGTGAGCAAAGTTGAAGACCTCATTTATTTTAGATGAGAGATGGGGAGAGGCCTCGCAACAGTCCTAATGTGCCCCCATAGCCTATTAGGAATAGAAGGAGAACCTCATCCTAACGTGAGCAAAGTTGAAGACCTCGTCCATTTAAGATGGGATGGGGTAGAGGTCCTATCAATGGTTCAAATGCATCCCCACAAGCCATGTTAGAAACATGAGGATAACCTCATCCTAACATGAGCAAATTCGATGACCTCATCGATATAAGACAAGATGGAGGGAGAGACCTTATCGATGACCCTAACGCAGCCCCGTAAGTCATGTTAAGAATAGAAGAAAAGTCTCGTCCTAACATAAGCAAAAATTGAAAGCCTCGTAGACCAAAGACATGGAGAAGGAAGAAGCTTGGTGTAGAATTCTTACACATATTTTCCCACGACAACCTGACTACGTCAAATGCAAAAGGCAGAATCTTATCCTGATTTACAAAAGAGGTCCTAGTCTGACGTCCACAATAAGTCCGATGTTCACAACAAGCTCGGCATCCACAACAAGCATTTCATAAGAAAATGATAGAGAGAAAAATGAGGTAAAGAATGTTAGACTGTAAATAGGTTTTAGGTTCATGCAAAATAAAAATAGCAAAAAATATATTATTCCATTACAAAAATAAGTCCATTACAAGCAAAGCATAAGCCGACAAGGCCGATTATACTGAAAGAAAGAAAAAAAAGAGGGGGAAGAGGTTGAAGCACTAAGGCGAATCGGATTCTTTGGACTTCGAGCTGCTAGCTCCGACCATCACCAAGACCTGCTTTAGCCTAAGGATCTCCTTCTCAAGCTCCTTCTTTTAGAAGAGACGATCTACATATATTTTGTTGGCGAGCTGAAACTTACCTCAAGCTCTCACCGCTGTCTTCTTAAAACTTCAGACTCGGCCTTCGCATCCTCGATAGGCCGATGTTCATAGGTGAGCTAAAGCTTCAGTTGTTGAACCTCGGCCTGCTCCACCCCAATCATCTCTAAAAGCTCACCAATGGTCCTCTTCAAGGAGGCAATCTCCTCCGACTCACCACTCGCATTGGCTCCCCGATTATTATGCAGTCGCTTCCGAAGATGAGCTGCCTTGTCTCTGGCAACCTTGAGCTCACCTTTAAACCTGAACATCTTCTCCGTCCAAGTTACTTAGTAGCTATTATGCCAGTCCTCAATATCTTATGGTTATTTTTTAAGCTAAAAAAATTTTATTGACCAGTCCCCGTCATACCGGGCCTTATCGACAAACCACGATGAGCTCCCTTCTAGAAGATGGATCTTTCTCCTGGCATCCTTCAGATCAACTTCAAGAGAGCTGATCTTCACTGTCAATGTCCAGGACTTGTCGTTGGCATTTCTTTTGAGTTTGATGATCTCCTTCTCGAAGTTGTCCTTCTGGATACTGAAGCTCACCGCTTCCTTCATATGCAAGCCTTGGAGGCGAGTGACCTCTTTGGTCGCCTCAGAAGCATCCTTTCGTGAGGCTCGAAGGTCATCCTCCATCTTCTTCAACTTCTTTCTTAGAAGATGAACTTTCTTCCTCAAGTTCTTTATCAAGGGCTTTATCATAACCCCCTGAGGTAGTGGATCAACGTTGATGGGAGACTGCATTCGAGATACGAAAAGCGCTCAAGGGTATGAAAAAAAATTTACTTCATTTAATCAAAACTTTTGAGTATAAGACATAAAAAAAAGTATAACTACTCGAGGATCTCAACCTCAGAGGGCGAAGCCGGATCACTCTCGACCGCATCAGGTTTTCGAACTAGTTTTAGCACCTCTGCGGCAGATTCAGATGGGCCAGAAGTGAGCTCATCGAAGGAAAGGTCGACTACAGCATTAGACTATCCCACATCCATGTCATCTTCCTCCTTCTTCAAAAAGCTGAGGTCGAGCTCAGGAAACCTTTGGACTATCCTGCCTTCGTAGAGCTCAAAATCTTTGATAAGCGCTTCCTGACCAAACTCGATGTTCAGGTTTCGCATTCGGAAGAGGTCTTGAACTCTTCCATGGCTTGGGTCATTGCCTCCGAGATCAATTTTGCCATTTGGGTCTCCAATTCGACGATCCTATTTTTGGCTTCCTCCTCCTCTCCTCCTCCAGGGCTAGTGTGGCCTTTAGTTCGATCGAGGCAAACTCCTCTTTGCAGAGCGCTCCCTGAAGACTTTCAATGTCCGCCACCTTCTCCTCAGCAAGGTGCTCGATCTCGTCGACCCTCTCTTGAAGATGGCAGACCTCGGCTTGAAGGTCCTCCTGGGCCTTCTGTGCCTTCGCCTCCTGATGACACATCCTCTTGATGTGAGCGAGCATCTGGTGATCCGACTGCAACAAATGATTGGTGTTAAAAAAAAATAAGAAGAGAAGAAGAAAAGTGCAGAAGATAAGAGAAAGAGTCAAGCAATGGAGCAATCACCTTGAGGATGATTCTGAGAGAACCCCAGATGAGCTGCCATGGGTCCAGGTCAACCATCTAGTCCACCACCTCGGGCATGGCAAATCTGTTGGCAAGATCCCGGATGATCTTCAGGTTATCGAAGGGATCCTCTCCTCATTCGTTGTTGTCACCATCCGATCCGCCTACGCGAGCCTTGCAGGATATCTTCGCAATGGCTTACTTTTTTCTTCCCTCTCCTATCCCTTTCTTGATAGGAAGCTCCAAAATCCGATCCCAGCTGGAGGGACTTAAGGGCATGGAAGGTACCAGGCCCATGCTAGTAGTGTCAACCTCGACAGTTGGGACAATCTCAGCATCGATGATGACCTCAGACGTAGCGGTAGTGGAGGTGGAAACTCTGGAGCTGGAAACATCGACCTTCACCCTATTTGAGCCATCATTTTGTGCCTTCCCTTTCCTCTTTCTGATGAAGAGCTCTTTGGTAAGCATCTTAGCAACTTGTGTGTCCATCTTTATAGCAGAAAAAGAAGAGCGATTAATGGCAAAACACGTGCATAAATTCATATAGATTTAAAAATTAAAAGATGTACCAGTAGGATCGCGGGCACTCAGACCTAGGTTGAACAAGGTCTGCTCCTTTAGAAGGTCGAGAAGAAGAGGAGCTCGGTACATCTTGAGTTTATCGAAGGAATTAAGGTCGGCTTCATCTAAGCTAGAAGCTCGACGAACTGACTCTCTAATATAACCCCATAAAGGAAGACCTAATGGCAAGGTCGAGCAATGTACAAAAAAAAACTTTTTCTTTCAGTTGTGAATAGAAGAAGGGGCACCTTTCAATAATTCCTTCTTACCGATCTGAGAAAAAAAGTACCACCAATCCTTCATAAAAGGATGGCGCTTGAAGGTATAGAAATTTCTAAAAAATGAAATGGTCGACTGAACTTTGATCAATCGACAGAGGAAGAGAAAATCTATAACAAATCGAAAGAAGTTCGGTATGATAGATACGAAGGAGATGTGTAAAAATCGAAAGAGGACAACTATGAATGAGGGCAGCGAGAGTCTAAGCTCGATGTGCAAAGCTTCCAAGTACAAACAAAATCAGTCGATCGAAGGAGAGCTGATCCGATCATCGGAGCTGAAAAGTTCAAGATCATATTCTGGAGGAATTCCGTATTGGATTCGGATCAGAGAAAGATCGTCCGGAATAAGGACAGACAGGATGATGTCTGAAGCAAAAGATGAGTGGGATATGTTTCTGGGTTCTATCTCGATCAGGGGTGTAGAATTAAAGAAGATCGGTTGATAAGTGGTAAAAATATACTAATAAAAGTATTAAATTATAAAATAAATTAATCTATTTCTTTAAAAATTTATATTTTTATTAATCTTATGTAGGAAAGAAGGTTACCAATATGAAGATCTTATTTTTTTGATTTACATGAAATAAATTTTAGGCAAAACGGACTTCAAACAAGCCCAAAATTGAATTTCAAAAAAAAAAAATGGTCTGGTTCAAAAAATTGGCTCAGCAGACCTCCGATTCGACCGCATCAGCAGACCGACCCATTGATGCATTGCTGACATCAGCATTTTTTGTGGTGCACGGTGGACCATCTGGAGGATAATTCGAGAATTTCACATGAAGAAGCACGCTTCGATTGACTGAAGAATAAGGCGGTCCATGCAACACCGAGCTCGCGCATGGTCTATAGAGGATAATTTAAAAATTTTGTCTGATTCAATGGGTGCCTTTCATTGAGATTTGATCGGACGGTCGAAAAGCATGCACTGACGAATGGCATCTGCAGCTCCCAGTCGAGATCCAATGGCTGAGATTCATCCCGACGTTAAACTAAAGATCAGAAGCCTTCTTTGTGCATGATCGGACGACCCAAATTCAATCTAATGCTTGATTCGATGGCTGACATGAATTTTGACTTGATCTGAGATATTTTAAAGGGTTTTTAAGTGATTTTTGGACCGTTTGATCAATATGCAATGGTCAGAATTATCCAGATCCTAATTTGAGTTGTTTTGGGAGTCTTAAACCTAATTTCTAAAGAATTTTGGGGAAGAATCGATTTCTTAGCCTATAAAACTTGCTGTTGCCGTAAAAAAAAGAAGAGAAGTCAGAGAGAAAAAGAGAAAAAGGGAGAGAGTTTAAAAAATAAACAAAAAAGAGAAAGAGAGGAGAGAGGTAGAAAAATAAGAGAGACTTGTGAGAAAAAGAAAAGAGTTTTTTTCTTCCGACAATTAAGACACCGATCAAGAAGCTTCTTCTTCTTCTTCACCAAGTTCTCCACACTAAGAGCAACGGATAATCAATTTCAGCAATCAAATAGTCTAATTTTTTTTATACTTTTTATTTTATTTGTTGTTTTTGAACTTGTTATCATAAACTAAATTTTTTTTTACTAAGGCTAAGGCATAGCCACTCTTTTGATGCAATATTCAATGTGATTTATTTTTAATTTTAAATTTTATTCATGAGGAGTATATAAATCTGATCTTAATGCTTTTAAATTACTGGCCATCTTCTAATTGATCTGATGAACATAGATGTTACGGACCAAGTACATCTATGTTATTGCTTCTTGATTATATACCTTGTATTATGAATCAAATTAAAATTTATATGCTTGCCGGAATTTTAGTGCACTTTGGATGCAGTGTATTTTAATTAGAGGGTTTCATAAAACTTAATGCATTAATATTTATTTAAATTATACCTAGACCAAAGGATAATTAATAAATATTGATAGTTTTGCTATGCCTGAACCAAAGGATAGTGAATAAATTAGGAGACTCCACCATCACATTAAATAAAATTAATCTAATAACCTGAATATTATATTGACTGAGTTGGTGAATCGATTGCCTTAGTAACACATTGCTCTTGAGTTTAAAATCCTAATAATTACACTCTCTCTATTTTTTTAAAATTTTTAATTATTTTTTTATTTTGTTCTTTAATTTCTTATTCTCATAAATCGGTTTTCTAAATAAAGCATAGGAAAGAGCTTTTCAGTACTTATTTTCCAATCCTCTAGGGATGAACTCTACTTATTCACTTTATTACTTGATCGATTGGTGCACTTGCCATAGCTATAAATTAGCATGCATCAAGTTTTTGGCGTCATTGCTAGGGATTGTATCTAAAATAATATTAAAATTTTGATTCTAGCTTTACTTTAGAATTTTATTTTTAATTTTTATTATTTTTTTAAAAAAAATTTATTCGATGCATGACACGTACTGGACATAGTAACTTACTATCTTTAGATCCAGAATTGAAAGGACCATTAGAAGACTACAACAAAAAAGAAACATGGCAGCTGAAGATCCTAACGACATCAATCTAGGATTGGATATGGCGATCGAAGGACAGCATGAAGCTATTCGACCAGTACATCATCCATTAAATGATTACATCACACCATTTGTAGTCGATGCAGCTTCAAGCATCAGGAGACCGTCTGTGCGAGCAAACAACTTTAAAATAAAATTGATAATGATCCAGATGATTCAATCAACTGTCCAATTCAGTGAATACGTGCATGATGATCCGAATGCTTATATTTCTAATTTTTTTGAACTTTGCGATACTTTTAAAATTAATGGGATGTCGGATGATGCTATTAGATTAAGGTTATTTTCTTTCTCTTTATGGGAATAAAGCTAAGAGTTGGCTTCATTCTCTTCCTGCAGGTTCTATCACAACTTGGGATGTCCTAGCCCAAAAATTCTTAGCCAAGTACTTTCCACCTTCCAAGACTGCCAAGATGCGCAATGATATCACTTTCTTTATGCAGATGGACATGGAGACACTATATGAGGCTTGGGAGCATTTCAAAAAACTGCTGAGGAGATGTCCACATCATCAACTACCCGTATGGCTTCAGGTACAAACTTTCTATAATGGTTTATCTCCTACTAATCATTCTATGATTGATGCAGCAGCAGGAGGAACCATTAATCAAAAAATGGAGGAAGAAGCCTTCGATCTGATCGATGAGATGGCATCAAATAGCTATCAATGGCAGACAGAACGCATGATGCCAAAAAGACTAGCAGCTGTGCAGGGAGTAGATTGCGTGCCAACCTTACTAGCTGAAATTGCAGCCCTTAGAGCCGAAGTCAACAACTTAAAGGGAACAGCTATGCATGTTCAGAGCATTACTTGTGACCTATGTGGAGGAGGACACGATACGAGCAATTGCCAGACAGGTAATCCTTTTGCTAAAACTAACTGATACAGCTAATTATATTGGTAATTTTTTCAGGCCGCAACAAAACAATCCCTACTCCAACACATACAATCAAGGGTGGAGGCAGCACCCAAATTTCTCATGGAGCAATCAAAATGCAGCACAACAGCCACCCCCAGGATTCCAAGTACCTGAAAAGAAGTCCAACATGGAAGAGCTGATGGTCAAATTTATGCAAAACCAAGAAGCAACTATAAAAAATTTGGAAGCCAAACTTAGGACAGGACCAAACAGCAGCAATTCAAAACTTGGAGATGCAAATAGGTCAAATGGCTAAAATAATCTCCGAGAGACCTCAGGGATCCTTGCCAAGCAACACGGAGACCAATCCAAGGGAGCAAGTCAATGCTATCACCCTAAGAAGTGGTACAAAGCTGGAGGAGCCACATCAGAAGAAAGAGACTGAAGAGCCAACTACAAATAAGGAACCATCAACTAAAATTCGTCAGTCACCAAAACAACCAGCAGATGGATGGTCTCCAGGTATATACGGTTTGCTGATCCAAATGTGAAGCCCTACGTGCCGCCACTACCATTCCCAGAGAGACAAATACAGCATCCAGATAAGAAATTTTCTAACTTTTTCAAAATTTAAAGAATTTACATATTAATATTCCTTTTGTAGATGCTATTACTCAAATGCCCAGGTATGCCAAGTTTCTCAAAGAAATCCTAACAAATAAGAAAAAGCTGAAGGAGCATGAGAGAATAAATTTGAATGAAGAATGCTCAGCAATACTTCAAAATAAATTACCACAGAAGCTAAAAGATCCAGGGAGTTTTACTATCCCTTGCATTATTGGTGATTGTAGTTTTGATAAAGTTTTATGTGATTTAGGAGCAAGCATTAATCTCATGCCTTTTTCTATTTTCAGGAAGCTGGGTCTAGGAGAACCAAAGCCTACCACTATTACTCTTCAATTAGCCGACAGATCCATTAAATATCCAAGAGGTATAGTGGAGGATGTCTTGGTAAAGGTAAACAAGTTTATTTTTTCTATTGATTTTATTGTTCTTGATATGAAAGAAGATTATGATGTACCCCTTATTTTAGGGAGACCCTTTTTAGCTACTGGAGGAGCTTTAATAGATGTTCAACAAGAAAAATTAATTCTTAGAGTCCAAGACGAACAAGTTACTTTTAATGTTTTTAAAGCTATTAAACATTCCAATGATAATCAAACTTATTTTCGTATAGATGATATTGACAATTTAGTGCATGAGTATTTTTTAGAAAATAGGTTTGAGGACCCTATTGAAGCTTGCATTGTCCAATCACAAGAGGGTTCAGCTGAAGATGAAAGGCAAACAGAATGCATAAAATTGCTAAGGGCCAGACCATATATTCCACGCACATACAGACCACGATTTGAAGAATTAGAAAGATCATCCACTCCTTTTCCAAAGACATCAATTGAAGAGCCACCTACTCTTGAACTTAAACCTCTCCCTTCTCATTTAAAATATGTTTTCTTGGAAGGTTCATCACACTTACCTGTTATTATTTCTTCTTCCTTGATAGATTTAATGGAAGAAAAATTATTAAGAGTACTAAAGAAACACAAAAAGGCATTTGGATGGACAATAGCAGACATCAAAGGAATTAGTCCCTCAATTTGTATGCACAAAATTCTCATGGAGGACAACTATGAGCCTACGGTCCAACCCCAAAGAAGACTCAACCCCAAGATGCAAGAAGTGGTCAAAAAGGAGGTAATCAAGCTACTGGATGCAGGTATTATTTATCCTATCTCTGATAGTTCATGGGTGAGCCCTGTTCAAGTAGTTCCTAAGAAAGGTGGGATTACTGTAGTTCAAAATGATAATAATGAATTAATCCCCACTAGAACTGTTACTGGATGGAGAGTGTGCATGGATTATAGAAAATTAAATGATGCAACTAGAAAAGATCATTATCCTCTTCCATTCATTGATCAGATGTTAGAAAGATTAGCTGGACATGATTTTTACTGCTTTCTAGATGGATATTCTGGTTATAATCAAATTGCCATAGCACCTGAGGATCAAGAGAAAACTACTTTTACATGTCCTTATGGTACATTTGCTTTTAGAAGAATGCCGTTTGGTTTATGTAATGCACCAGCTACTTTTCAACGATGCATGATGGCTATTTTTTATGATATGATTGAAAATTATCTTGAAATATTTATGGATGATTTTTCTGTCTTTGGATCCACATTTGATAAATGCTTGCATAACTTATCTCTTATTTTACAAAGATGTGAGGATACTAATCTTGTCTTAAATTAGAAAAAGTGTCATCTGATGGTACAAGAAGGCATAGTGTTAGGCCACAAGATTTCATATAAAGGTATTGAGGTTGATAGAGCTAAGCTTGAGGTGATCGAAAAATTACCCATACCGACCTCAATTAAGGCTATTAGGAGCTTTTTGGGGCATGCTGGATTTTACCGTCGATTTATAAAGGACTTCTCTCTAATTTCTAAACCTTTTATCTAAATTATTATGCAAAGATGTCTCTTTTCCATTTTTTTGATGAGTGTTTGTAGGACATTTAACATCCTCAAGGAGAAGCTGGTCACGGCACCTATTATGGTAGCACCAGATTGGTCCCTACCTTTTGAGTTGATATGTGATGCTAGTGACACAGTCATAGGAGCAGTACTTGGTCAAAGAAAGGATAAGATTTTTCAAACTATATACTATGCTAGCCGCACTTTGACTGAAGCTTAACAAAAATATGCAACCACTGAAAAGGAGCTTCTGGCAGTAGTATTTGCTTTAGACAAATTTCATTCTTATCTTATTTTATCTAAAGTATCTTCTTACCAAGAAAGATGCAAAACCCAGATTGATCAGATGAATTATTTTGCTACAAGAGTATGATTTGGAGATCAAGGACAAGAAGGGCACAAAGAATTCAATTGCTGACCACCTTTCCATATTGGAAAACATCACAGAGAAGAAATTAGATATTTGCCGTATCAAGGAGGAATTTTCAGATGAACGCCTCTATGCTATATCAGGTAGAATGTTTCCATGGTATGCTAATATTATTAACTACTTGGTTGGAAAGGTTTTTCCACTTGGTCTTTCTTTTCAACAAAAGAAGAGGTTCTTATCTATTGTTAAACATTATTTTTGAGATGAACCCTTTTTGTATAAGTGTTGTTCAGACCAGGTCATTAGAAGATGAATTCTAGAGGAAGAAATGGAGAAAATTCTGCATTAATGTCATGATCGAGAGGCAGGAGGACATTTCGGTCCAACTAGAACAGCATATAAGGTTCTTCAATCAGGTTTTTATTGGCCCTTTCTATTTAAAGATGCTCATACTTATGTCTCTTCATGTGATCGCTGTCAAAGAACTGAAAATCTCTCTAGAAGACATGAAATTTTTTTAAATAATATTCTTGTGTGTGAAATTTTTGATGTTTGGGGTATTGATTTTATAGGATCTTTTTCTAGTTTTTTTTCAAATCAATATATACTTATGGCTGTAGATTATGTTTCAAAATGGGTAGAAGCAGCACCCTTTCCAACTAATGATTCAAAAGTAGTTGTCAAATTTTTGAAAAAGCATATTTTTATACATTTTGGCACTCCTAGAGCAATCATTAGTGATGGAGGTAAATACTTTTGTAATAAATAATTTGAAAATCTATTAAACAAATATGATGTCACTCATAAAATAGCTACCCCATATCATCCACAAACCAGTGGTCAAGTAGAGGTGTCTAATAGGGAATTAAAAAGAATTTTAGAAAAAACTATAATTGCATCTAGAAAAGATTGGTCATTGAAATTAGATGATGCATTATGGGCATATAGAACTGCATATAAAACACCTATTGGTATGTCCCCATATAGGCTACTCTTTGGAAAAGCATGCCACCTCCCTGTTGAGCTAGAACATAAAGCATATTGGGCCATGAAAATTCTTAACTTTGATATACAAGATGCAGAGAAGAATAGGTTAATGCAAATAAATGAGATGGACGAATTTTGCCACCATGCTTATGAGAATGCCAGGATTTACAAAGAACGTACTAAGAAATGGCATAATAACTATATTGTAAAAAGAGAATTCCATGAGGGACAGCAAGTTCTTTTGTATAGTTCATGGCTACATTTGTTTTCAGAAAAGCTAAAATCAAGATGGATAGGTCCCTATACAATTACTAAGGTATTTTCATATGGAGCAGCAGAGATCTTTGATGAATCAAAAGGTACCTTCAAGGTAAACAGTCACAGGCTGAAAAATTACATTAATGGAAGTTTTAAAAAGGAGAAGGAAGTATTTCAATTACAAGATCTACTTTAGAACTCAAAGAAAGTCAAGCTGAAGACTATAAATCAGAACTACTAGATAGGTTGTTTCTTTTCTTTTTAGTTTTGATCATGTTTCTTTTTTTTTATTTTTCAGTAATTTGTTGTTGCTCTTTTACTGCTTTGGTGTGTATTTTTAATTTTGCAGAGAAAAATCAATGAGAGCTCAAGCAAAATTTCAAAGCTCCAAAGAACCAGACTGAACCAAATCAGGTGTATTCCTTCCTATCCTTTATTGCACCCTTTATTTTTCTTTCTCCTTTAAGATAATGTAGAATAAGTTAGGAGATAAAATAATAAAATAATAATAATAATAATAATAAAATCATGTGTCAAGAAGAAAATCTTGAGCAAGATAGACTGGATAAGTGATAAAAGATAGAATTATTTGCTAATGAATGTAACGAGTTAAAGAAGTAGATTAGTTGGTCAACTTTTAGCAGCCTACTTAGGTCATTAAAAGACTATTAGCACTTCTAATTGCACATGCACACTAACAAGGCAAAGTAGGTATTGATTATAAGGCCAACTGAGGATTCAATTATCACTAAAAATTGGTAATTAATATACATTCTAATCAAAGAAACTTGAATTTAAAGGAAAGAGCTACTACTGCCTAAAAATAAAGTGCAAAAGATAGAGTATATGTGGATTGCCCAAAGCCTAGTAACTGGGTCTCTGCACCTAGGTCAAGTGTGAAAATTCACGTAAAATGGTGAAGGAAAAGGCCAGGATGCTCAGCAGCACAGTAAAAAAAAAAAAAAAAAGGCAGTGTGAAAGCTACCTTAATTCATGAGTATAAAATTGAGAATGTATAGAAAATTGACCAAAATAGGTGATAAGAGAGGATACTTTTATTCTTTTAATTTAATACTGAAATGCTAAAGTTAGCCATCATAAATACAAGTGTTATAGATCTTTGATGTACTCTAAGAAAGTTTTTAATTGTATTGACTGAGAAATTTGCTTCTAAAGCTCAATGCTTAATTAGCAGTATTTTCTAAACTTTTTGACCTTTAGTTTCAGATTTTATCTTTATGATAGATAATCTTATTGAAACATGGTATTAAATAAAATATTGCTAAGGGACTAGCAATGACTAAGTTGGAGGATGTGATAAGTGGTAAAAATATACTAATAAAAATATTAAATTATAAAATAAATTAATTTATTTCTTTAGAAATTAATATTTTTATTAATCTTATGTAGGAAAGAAGGCCATCAATGTGAAGATCTTATTTTTCTGATTCAGATGAAATAAATTTCAGACAAAATGGACTTCAAACGAGCCCGAAATTGAATTTCAAAAAAAAAAACCCGATCTGGTTCAAATCGGTTCAGAAAATTGGCTTAGTAGACCGTCCAGTTTGACCACATCAGCAGATTGACCTGCTGACGCAGCGCTGATGGTAGGCTGATGTCAGCATTTTTTACGATGCACGGTGGACCATCTGGAGGGCAATCAGGAATGTCACATGAAGAAGTGCGCTTCGATTGGCTGAAGAACGCGGTGGTCCATGCAACATCGGGTTCGCACATGATCTACAGAGGATAATTCAAAAATTTTGTCTGATCCAATGGGCATCTTACACTGAGATTTGATCAAATGGTCGAAAAGCATGCACAAACGAACGGCATCCATAGCTCTCGATCGAGATCCAACGGCTGAGATTCATCCTGACATTAAACTAAAGATTAGAAGCCTTCTTTGTGCACGATCGGACGGCCCAGATTCAATCTAACGCTTGATCCGTTGGTTGGCATAAATTTCGACTTGATCTAGGATATTTTAAAGGATTTTTAAGTAATTTTTGGACCATTTGATCAACATCCAACGGTCAGAATTATCCAGATCCTAATTTGAGTTATTTTGGGAGTCTTAAACCTAATTTCTAAAGGATTTTGGGAAAAAATTGATTTCTTAGCCTACAAAACCCGCTGTTGCCGTAAAAAAAAGAAGAAAAGTTAGAGAGAAGTCAAAGAGAAAAAGAGAAAAAGGGAGAGAGTTAGAAAAATTAAAAAAAAAGAGAAAGAGAGGAGAGAGGTAGAAAAATAAGAGAGACTTATGAGAAAAAGAAAAGAATTTTTTTTCTTTCAACAATCAAGACATCGATCAAGGAGCTTCTTCTTCTTCACCAAGTTCTTCACACTAAGAGCAATGGATAATCAATTTCAGCAATCAAATAGTCTAATTTTTTTTATATTTTTTATTTTATTTGCTATTTTTGAACTTATTATCATGAACTAAATTTTTTTTTACTAAGGCTAAGGTGTAGCCACTCTTTTGATGCAATATTCAGTATGATTTATTTTTAATTTTAAATTTTATTCATGAGGAGTATATAAATCTGATCTTAATGCTTTTAGATTACTGGCCATCTTCTAATTGATCTGATGAACATAGATGTTACGGACCAAGTACATCTATGTTATTGCTTCTTGATTATATACCTTGTATTATGAATCAAATTAGAATTCATATGCATGCAGAAATTTTAGTGCGCTTTGGACGCAGCATATTTTAATTAGAGGGTTTCACAAAACTTAATGCATTAATATTTATTTAAATTACACCTGGACCAAAGGATAATTAATAAATATTGATAGTTTTGCTATGCCTGGACCAAAGGATAGTGAATAAATTAGGAGACTCCACCGTCACATGAAATAAAATTAATCTAATAACCTGAATATTGTATTAATTGAGTTGGTGAACCGATTGCCTTAGTAACACATTGCTCTTAAGTTTAAAACCCTAATAATTACACTCTCTCTATTTTCTTAAAATTTTTAATTATTTTTTTATTTTTTTCTTTAATTTCTTATTCTCATAAATCGATCTTCTAAATAAAGCATAGAAAAGAGCTTTTTGGTACTTATTTTTCAATCCTTTAGGAACGATACTCTACTCATTCACTTTATTACTTAATCGACTGGTACACTTGCCATAACTATAAATTAGCATGCATCATCGGTCCAGATGAGCCCCACGAATCGATAGAGTGGGAGATTTTAAAAGACATTTAGATCGAGATAAACCCAAAGTAACCCCCCCTCCAAAAAAAAAATCAGAAAAGCAAAGAGCCAGAAGTAATAAGCATGAATGAATTAAGAGAAGGATTAGAAAACTGACCTAAACTGTCTAGGGAGGATGAAAGGATGATGGACGTGATGAAGATCAATCAAAAGGATGTCCGAAGCTCAGAAAGATAAGAGAAGGATGAGACCCTCGGGAAGAAGGCAAACGGGGGCCGAAGAAAGAAGAAGACTCAGGCAGGAATGACTTCTGAACAATAGGAGAAGGCCTTAAATAGCAAGAGATAATCCAAAGCAATTATGATTGTGGATCGACTTCGGTCGGTCAGTGTGCATCGTGTGTCCCACTAATCATGATAGAGGAGCGGCAATGGGAGGAGTCTTTATGGCATCGTGCTTGAGGCAGAGTTTCAGTGGAAAATTCAAAGGGCCATCTTTTTGGACTCATTTTAGACTTAGAAAGTTTCGATGCCAGCACGGTAAACACCAAAATAACTCATTCTGACAAGCGCAAAAATCCAGGATCGAACTTCAGCCATCGTCTTTTTTCTTCCTTCCTTTAAATTTTAAACTCGAAAGTAGGGAGACTATTATTGAAGATAAATCTCGCTTCCACTGAAGTCCAGTCTGATGCTTAGCCTAATGTAACTGATAACCATAGAAGAGCTTCGATCGAGAATTCTTTCTCGACGAGACTTGTTTTGCATGTGGCGATCTCATCTTCTCCAACTCCAGCACTTCTCCAATGGCAACCAGATTTTGCACCAACATTATCTCTGGATATCTCTTCCCAAATTTTGAGGCAAGAAGAGAAATAATCAAAACTTCAATATTTTTAACCCACGATAATTTATTAAAAGGATCCCTTTTATGCCAAAAACAATTTTAACTAAATGAAAAAAAATTTAATATTAATTTTGATCCTGCTCTAATTAACTAAAATCAATGCAAATGTCGTCCTTCTAATTTTGCATTCCAATTGCATTTTTTTCTATAGGAAAAACAAAAAAATGAGATTTATATACATGATGATACCAAGATAAGATGAGTCCCATAAGAAGATGGTCCTATAAGCTTCAGTAATCATGCTAAGATGTTATATACCGAACATTTTAAAGAATAAAAAAATAATTTTGATCCTACTCTAACTAACTAAAACCAATGCAAATGCTGCCCCTCTAATTTTGTATTCCAATTGCATTTTTTTTCTACAAGGAAAACAAACAAAATGAGATTTATATACATGATGATACCAGGATAAGATGAGTCCCATTAGAAGACGACCCTGTAAGCTTCAGAAATCATGCTAGGATGTTATATACCGAACATTTCAAAGAATAAAAAAATTTAGAAAGAGATGCAAAAAAAAATCAAGTGGAAGGATGAATCGATGGAGGAGGATACGAAGGAGTGTAAGCTCAGAAGTGGCACTCCCAAGTCTTGGAAACATGAGAAGATAGGCCATGAAAAGATGGAAGCGAGTCGGAAGAAGAATCAGTCTCAATAGTAAAGTTCAGAAACTGGGCCGGCTTACTCTGAGACTGAGCCAGCTCAGTTGGAAACTGGATTGGCTAGGTCTCAGAGAAAAATCTAGATAAAGAGCAGCATTTTTGGGCTATTGGCATGGTACACAACTGGATCGGCTCAGTCTGGGACTGAGCCGACCCAATCGTAGGTTAGTCGGCTCAGTCTAAAACTAGACCAACTCAATTTTTGCGGATTATTATTTTGTGTACATTGGTTGTTTGGATTTGGAAAGTCTTTTTATGAGCTTGAGCTTGACCCTTTGTAAAGTATATATACTGAAAATAGGTCAAGATTGTAAGGGTGCTAAAATATACTAAATAAAAGCTCTTTTCTTTCGAAAATCTCTTCTTCTCTTCTTCTCTATTTCTTTATTTATTTGATCATGCTTCTGTAAAGATCTCTGAGAAGTACTTCCTTGTTGCTTGGCTAATCACCGACGGCCATGCCAATCCATATGGAAAGAGCGCATATTTCCAACATTTGGTATCAGAGTGGTGTTGCATGGAAGGAAGGAAGACACCTAGGATTTACTACATCCAAGATTTGTTACATCAGATTTTATCCTAAAAACTTCTAGTTTGCTTCGTGGTTGTCTCTAGATTGAGGTGGAGATTATTTACATGGAGGAATGGTAATACAGAAGTTTGGAAAGAGGATCTAGGGCTAGTTAGATTTTCTATGAAGGATAGTTTTACTGATGTGTGATCATGAAGGATGTTAGAGATCTGTTCTTGACTTGTTTGAAGTCATGGGATCAAATGGATTCAAGATGAATTTTGAAAAGTTCGACGTTAAGAAAAACTTTACCTTATGACAGCAAAGAGTAAATGACTTGTTGGTTCGGTAGAGGATCTATAAGGTCTTGACAAAAGAAAGATCGAAAAAGATCAGTGCTGAGGATTAGAAAGAGTTAGAAAAAATTACTTTTAGCATAATCCGGATGTGCTTGGCTGATCAGGTTTTACCCGAGGTTTGTACAGAGACTACGGCAAAGGGTTCTGAGAGAGACTGGAGAATATATACATGGAGAAGAACATGACGAACAAGCTGTGATTGAAGAAATAGCTGTATAGTCTGAGGATGCCCAAAGGTAAAGATCTTGTTGCACATATCTAAAGGTTCAATCAGATGTGTTCTAAGGTGATGAGTTTGGATGTGAAGATCGACGATACTACTATTAAAAATGACTACGACAGCAGTTTGTAACCGCTGTCGTAGCCCAAAAAATCGCTGTCATAGGCTATGACAGCGATTTTCTAACCGCTGCTAATGCGGCCATCGTCGTAGCTCTTTGCCAGCGGTTGTTACAGCAGTTATTAGAACCGCTGCTATAGATGGCCTATTGCAGTGATTTATAAACTACGATAAGAGATCGATCTATCACAGTGGTTATGTAACCAACCTATGG
This sequence comes from Cocos nucifera, assembly GCA_006176705.1. Taxonomy (NCBI): domain Eukaryota; kingdom Viridiplantae; phylum Streptophyta; class Magnoliopsida; order Arecales; family Arecaceae; genus Cocos; species Cocos nucifera. The sequence continues at coordinate 1,342,828 of QRFJ01000161.1, read as the reverse complement.
CAGCGGTTAGGTAATATAGCAGCGATTTCTTAACCGCTGTCGTAGGTTTACTATAGCGGTTAGCGTCGGACCTATGGCAGCGGTTGGCACGAATATGGCAGCGGTTATAAAACTGCTATCATAGATCTTGAATAGTTAATAAAATTAAAATTTTTATTTTTTTATATATTTTATCGAATAAATATAGATATATAACATAAGAAAATAAAATAAATATAAAAATTATTCTAAAATGCTAAAATTTTATTACCGAATAAAATTTATTATAATTATTTTTAAAAGATAAAATACATCAAAAATCTTCTAAATCTACATCATCATCGTCGTCGTCATAATCGAAAGTCGGAGCTGGAGCTGGAGTCGGAGCCAAAGCCAAAGCTAGAATGCGGGCCAACATATCCTCGAAGCCTATGACTCCATATGCATGCTGAGTGTCGACATCATGTCTCTCACGATGTCCTTCAGATAAGATGTGCGCTCCTCAGTCTGATCTGCCTGCATCGCAGCATGATCTGTCCGTGCCAATGCCTCCTCAAGCTCCTTCCGACTAACGACATCGAAAGTCTATTAGGAGACGCTCGAGCCTACATCAGATCCTCCCAGAGTGCTCAGACCCTGAGACCTGAGATAGATGGTTATGGGGCCCAGAGGTATCCGGACCCTCGCTCACGAGCGCATCTAACTGATCCTATAATTATAAATTAAAATAAAATTTTATAAAAAATACTATAATACTAATCATATATATAAATATATTTAATACTTACAAAAATACACTCGATCATGGTGTTCATCAGCCTGCCCATCTTGTCCGTGCGGTTGGATTGGAAGATCTCGCTACAGCTAGGCATCACTCCATCTCTTATCAGCTATAACAAAGAATAAATTTATTAAAAAGATGATAAAAAATATGAATTTAATTTATCTAGTAAGATTTAGAATTAATTACCTCTCTATGCATACGACTGGCCATAGACTCATGGCCTAGAGTGTGCGTATACTCTTAGGCTGCATGGTTCTCCCGATTCTGATGGAAGGTAGCCTAACAAGTATTCAAATAAATAATAAATATTTAAAAAATATTTAAATAAAACTTTAAGCGTATTGAAAAATTCAAAAATTTAAAATTTTATCTCAAACTCCTAGCTCCTTCAGTGTCTAACCATCTTCTCCCACTGACTCGGAGGACAATCCTGTATCTAGGGAATAAGCTCCTCCGAAGTATCTCGTCGATACTCAAGCCATCTTCTATGGAGCTTGACCTTGTAACCCTAGTACAACTTTCTGATCTTTTTCAGTCGGGCATCTCGAGCCCTCTCATGATCAGAAAAGTCGTACTTCTTTTACACAAATTTAGCAAAAATTAGTTATAAAATTATTCTAATCAAACATATATAGTGTAAATATATAAAATGCATAAATATAATTAAGATGCGCATTCTTACCCATATCTCCTCTCATATCCGATCCCTAACGGCATCATCCACCAAACGCTAGTCTCTGGGCTCTATAGGAATGATGTCCAACCATCTCACAAGCACTCCAAAAAGAAATGCATCTCCCACACGATCTTTTCTACCGGCATCCCCTCTGCATCATACTTCACCATCACCTGATGCTGGCGGTTTCACACGTATGCCATACGTATGGGATCGTTAAATGTCTGGTTGGATAATGCACCTGTAATGCAAATACATTTTACAAATATGTAAGTGTACAAATACTATATAAAAAATAAAGTTGTGCTAATATAATAAAAATGTACACTCAGATGCCTACGATGGTAGAGGCTCAGTTATCGGTGGAGTAGATGACGTCGGTGGAGTAGATGCTGGCGATGAAGATCCTTAAGCAGTCAATGTTGAGGTAGATGGAGTATGCTCCGACTGCTCCTTGGATGCTGAACTGCGCATAACCCGTCGAGAGGCAGGGGTGAAAGCTAGATGGCGTTTCGATGCCATTATGACCTGCAACGTTAATGAACATTTATCAATATAACATCATGACATATCAAATTCTATTCGCTCAAAAGCTGAGCTGGCTCCGTGCCTGAGATAGCCGACTCCGTGTCTGAGACATCCGGCTAGGATCCTTCCCCAACCAGCTCGATCATGGCCCAAGCCAACTCAGCTGCGTATCCGAGCCAGCTTGGTTGTGTGCCATCCCCTCGATCACTCCCTCTCTCCCTTTCTTGATCTCTCTCGTCGGTGACGGTGGTGAGGCCAAACCCCTCCCTCCCAGCTTTTTCATCTCTCGATCTTTCTCTCTCCCTCTCTCGATCTTCCTCGTCGGCGAGGCTGGACCCCATCCCTCCCTCTCTCACTCTCTCGATCTTCCTCGCCGGTAAGGCCGGACCCCATCCCTTCCAGTGATGCCGATGAGGCTGGACCCCCTTCCTCCCTCTCTCGGTCTCTCGATCTTCTACTCTTCCTCTCTCGATCTCCCTCATCGACGAGGCCGAACCCCCTCCCTCCTAATGATGGCGGCGAGGCCAAACCTCCTCCCTCCCAATGATAGCGGCGAGGTCGAATCCCTCTCTTCCTCTCTCAAGTACAGACCCATCGGATATTCAGATTTGAATTTAGTATCAGTAATTAAAATTGGGTCTGAATCTGAATATTCAGATTTCGATCCGAATCCAATCCATTGACAGATCTAGTCCACAGCCGCCGACATGGCATGGCTCAAGGCTACCACCATGGCATGACCCAAAAACTACGGCATATAGATAATTATAATATTTATAATAAATATTTATAATATTTATTATAAATATTCTATAAATTATTATAAATATACATGATTAATAAATAATACTATAAAATTAAAAAAAATTATACCTATGGATATAGAGAGCGGGTCGCACCGAAAGCTCCAAGGGTTACCGGCGACGATGCTAGAGGAGAACAATGGCACTAGAGGTAACCTACGAAACAAAAGTAAGATAACGAGATAGAGAAGAGAGAAAAAGAGAAAAAAGAGAGAGAGCAGGGGTGTTCGAAAATGGGGGGCCAGGAGGAGGGGGGCACAGTGATGAGGAGGCCGAAGGAGGCTTCGCACTCAGTCAGAAGAGGGTCAGAATGGTGGTGGTGGTGGGGGTGGGGTGGGATTTTGCGGGGGCCGAAGGTGGGTCAGATGGAGGTTCGGTGGAGGGAGGGTTCGCTAGGGATCGAGGGAGGGTCGGATGTGTTGGGAATATGCGCTCTTTCCACATAGATCGATGTGACTATCAATGATTAGCCAAGCAATCAAAGAAGTACTTCTTAGAGATCTCTACGGAAGCATGATCAAATAAATCAAGGAATAGAAAAGAAGAGAAGAAGAGATTTTCAGGAGAAAAGAAATTTTATTCAGCACATTTCAGCACTCTAACAATCTTAACCTATTTTCAGTATATATACTTTACAAAAGATCAAGCCCAAGCTCATAGAAAACTTTTCAAACCTAAATAACTCACGTACACAAAATAATAACCCACGAAAACTGAGTCGGCCCAGTTTCAGACTGAGCCGGTTAACCTAAGTTGTGTATCGTTCCAACAGCCCAAAAATGCTGCTCTTTATCTAGATTTTCCTCTGAGACCTAGTCAATCTAGACCTGGACTGAGCCGACCCAGTTTCCAACTGAGCCAGCTTAGTCTCAGAGTGAGCCAACCCAGTTTCTGAACTTCACTACTGAGACTGAGTCTTCTTCCGACTCGCTTCCATCTTTTCATGATCTGTCTTCTCATATTTTCAAAACTTGGAAGTACCACTTCTGAGCTCACATTCTCCATTTTAGTACTTCCAAGTTCTTGTGAACTCATCTCTTCTCAATAGACCCATCCATGCCATACATCTCTAAACGTTGTCTCTAGGAAGTACCTTCATGAGTGCATCAGACTGATTCTCCTTGGTATGGACCTTCATCAGTTCCACTTCACCTTCCTCCTCCAGCTCTCTGATCCTATGGTACCTCACGTCTATATGCTTTGTGCGTGCATGATAGACTGGGTTCTGTGCCAATAACAGAGCACTCTGACTATCACTGAATAGTGTAATCTTGCTCTGCTTCACCCCCAACTCATCAATCAACCTCCAAAGTCAAAAGGCTTCCTTTGCAGCCTCCGTTATCCCAATGTACTCGACCTCTGTGATACATAAGATCATGATTGACTGAAGGATTGATATCCAAGACACCGATCCACCATATACGTAGAAGAGGTATCCAATAGTAGACCTTCTTATATTAAGATCACCAGCATAATTTGCATCAACAAATCCTTTCAGAGGACCTGAACCTTTACACATCTTCATAAATTATTCTCCAAATTCTTTCGACTACCCACCAAACACCAAACCATAATCTCTTATTCCATGCAGATATTCAATATCCATTTCAATGCTTTCCAGTGTTCCTTTTCAGGGTTAGCCATATATTTACTAACCATGCTCATAGCATATACTATATCTAGTCTACAGCACACCATAGTGTACATCATACTATTTACAGCATTTGTATAAGAAACTCGTTCCATGTACTCTCTCTCCTCTTCTGATTGGAGGTACTGTAATTTGGAGGGAGATATATGGCTCAATAATGGCGTCTCTATAGGTTTGCCTTCTCCATCCCAAACCTCTCTAGAATCTTCTGGACATACTTTTCTTATGATAAATGGATCACTCCTTTGCACCTATCTCTATAAATCTCCATTCCAAGGATTTTCTCAGCTGGATCTAAATCTTTCATCTTAAATTTAGATGATAATGCCCTTTTCAACCTTTTCATAGCATCCATGCTTCTATTGGCTATGAGCATGTCATCTACATACAATAACAGGTATAGGGCATCCTCCTCATCTACATCCTTGATGTAGATACAACAATCATGTTCACATCTGCTGAAACCTAGGCTCAAGACAAAGCTATCAAACCTTCGATACCATTAATGAGGGAATTATTTCAAGCCATACAAAGACTTTCTGAGTAAACACACCTTTTCTTCTTGTCCAATCTTCGTGAAACCATCTGGCTGCTTCACGTAGATTCTTTCCTCCAAACTCCCATGAAGGAAGGTCGTCTTCACGTCCATCTATTTTAATTCCATATTATGCTGTGCCATTAGTGACAGCAAAATTTGAATAGATGTATGACGCACCACAGGAGAGAAAATTTTTGTGTAGTCAATTTTTTTTCTTTGTGAGTATCCCTTTGCTACCAGCCTTGCTTTGAATTTGACTCCACCTTGTTCTGAAGGTGCTTCTTTCTTTATGAACACCCACTTTGAGCCAATAGGTCGAGCACCTTCTGAAAGATCCACCAGCTGCCACGTCTGATTCTTCTCAAGTGATTTCATCTCCTCCATCATGGCCTGCATCCATGAATCATGATCCTCACTTTCCATGGTCTCTGCATAATTCTTTGGATCTTCATTAGCAGTGATGAGTGCATAGGAGATAACCTCATCAATGCCATATCTGATCAATCTCCTAATAGTATACTGGGGCTTATGCAAAGCCACTCCCACTGACACATCTCTGTCTGATGTTTGTGGCTGCTCCTGCATATCTATCTGAACTGCTGGCCCTCAATGCTGATTTTCAATCTGAGATAAAACTTTTCTGCCCAGCTCCACCTCAATAGGAATACTCCTATAAGTGAATGTAACCTGCATGCCATCATTCTCTGACTGGCCACCGCTGTTCATCTTTATTTCTCTAGTTTCATCTATCCCAAACCTCCTCAAGATGCTCTTCTCATCAAAGATAACGTTCCAACTGATCACTGACTTCTGTGCCTAAGAGTCCCACAGTAGGTATCCCTTGACTCCTTGTAGATACCCTATGAATGTCATCTTTTGAGATTTTGGGTTTAATTTGCTCCTCTTGGTTGCCTCCACATGTGCATAAATTATGCAATCAAAAACTTTTAGGTGGCCAAGCTCCACCTTGTTTCCACTCAGACCTCTTCTGAAATGCCTCTTTTTAGCTTATAATGAGGGGACCTGTTCACAAGAAAATAAGAAAAAGTTAGAGCATCACCCCAAAAAGACTTTGGGAGTGATGTCTGCAGCCTCAAACTTTATGCCTTTTCGGTCAGTGTCCGGTTCATCCTCTTTGCGACATCATTCTATTGGAGAGTCATCCTCACCGTGTAATGGTGTTTGATGCCATTTTCCTCATAGTACCTCCTGAACTCCAGGCTAGTATACTCTCCTCTATTGTCCGACCTCAGATACTTTACCTGTCTCCCTAACTCCTTCTCTACTTCAGCTCTTCAGGCTCTGAAATGGGCAAACACCTCTGATTTTTCTCTGATCAGATAAATCCATACCTACCTTGAGAAATCATCAATGAAAGTAACAAAGTATTTTGCCCCACCTCTAGCTGATACAGAAGTTGGTCCCCACACATTCGAGTGCACTAAATCCAGCACTCCCTCATTGTGCTTGATACTTCTAGTAAACTTTATCCTATGCTGTTTGCCAAAGATACATGGCTCACAAAGATCTGTGCCCTCCTTCTTTAGGGCTGAGATCATACCTCTTCTATTTAGTTCTGTGAGCCCACAGTCACTCATATGACCCATCCGATAGTGTCATAGTCGATATAAAATCTGCTCCTCCTGTGCCACTGCTAGCACTTCTGCACTATCATTTACCACTGAGCCTTCCATTCTGTAAAGATTGTTGCTCAGTCTTCTACCTCTCATCACCATCAAAGCTTTCTTAAAAATTTTCAAACATTTAATCCCAGCTTGGCTACTAAAAGCATAATTCTGCTCCTCCAAGTAGTCCAAAGAAATCAAATTCATTTTCAACTTCGGTACATGCCTAACATTTGATAATGTACGAATGATCCCATCGTACATCCTCACTCTGATAGAGTCAATTCTAGCTACTTTGCATGGGTGATCATCTTCAAAGCTGATACTTTCACCATCGACCTTCTGGTAGGTAGAAAATCACTCTCGATGAGAAGTATAGTGGTGCAAGCATGCTAAATCTAATATCCACATAGTATCACACTATGTGGATCCATCTGATACAACTAGCAGATCTTCTCCACTGCTCACAGATGCTGTATCATCTTCCTTGCTGGCCTTTTCTTTTTCTGATCTCAAAAGGAGATAATCTCTCCTCAGATATCCAGACTGATGACATTTATAACATTTCAATGTCATCTTCCTTTGATCGCGAGACTTTGACCCGCCCTTGGATTTTCCTCTTGTCTTCTTCTTTGATCTTTTCTGTCTTTCGTTCATAGCCAAGATCTCAGACTTAAGATCTCTCTTACAGATCTTCTTCTTTTGCTCATTTGATCTGAGCACACCAACAACCTCTTCATAGTTTAAGATCTTCTTCCCATAAATAAGAGTTATTTTGAGACCACCATATGAACCTGAGAGAGAACATAATAGCAGTAATGCCCAATCCTCCTCATCGATCTTCACATCTAAACTCATCACCATAGAACACAACTGATTGAACCTTTAGATATGTGCAACAAGATCTCCACCTTCGGACATCCTCAGACTATACGGTTGTTTCTTCTACCACAGCTTGTTTATCATATTCTTTCCCATATATGTGTTCTCCAGTCTCTCCTAGAGCTCCTTTGCCGTAGTCTCTGTGCAAATCTTAGACAAAACCTGATCGACCAAGCACATCTGGATTATGCTAAAAGCAATTTTCTCCAGCTCTTTCCAATTCTCAACATTAATCTTTTTCGATCTTTCTTTTGTCAAGACCTTGTAGATCCTCTGCTGAACCAACAAGTCCTTTACTTTTTGCTATCATAGAGTAAAGTTTTTCTTATTGTCAAACTTCTCAAAATCCATCTTGAATCTACTTGATCCCATGACTTCAAACAAGTCAAGAACAGATCCCTAACACCCTTCATGATCACACACCAGTAAAACTATCCTTCATAGAAGATCTAACTAGCTCTAGATCCTCTTTCCAAATTTCTGTATCACCGTTTCTTCGTGTAAACAATCTCCACCTCAATCTAGAGACAACCACGAAGCAAACTAGAAGTTTTAGGATAAAACCTAGTGCAACAGATTCTGGATATAGTAAATCCTAGGTGTATTCCTTCCTTCCACGCAACACCGCTTTGATACCAAATATTGGAAATATGCGCTCTTCCCACATGGATCGACATGATCGTCGGTGATTAGCCAAGCAATCAAAGAAGTACTTCTTAGAGATCTCTACGGAAGCATGATCAAATAAATCAAGAAATAGAGAAGAAGAGAAGAAGAAATTTTCGAAAAAAAAAGAGCTTTTATTCAGCATATTTTGGCACTCTAACAATCTTGACCTATTTTCAGTATATATACTTTACAAAGGGTCAAACTCAAGCTCATAGAAAAACTCTTCAAACCCAAACAATCCACGTACATAAAATAATAATCCACGAAAATTGAGCTGACTCAATTTCAGACTGAGCCAGCTAACCTGCGACTGAGCCAACCCAGTTGTGTACCATGCCAACAGCATGAAAATGTTGGGACTAAGCTAACCTAGTTGTGTACCGTGCCAACAGCATGAAAATGCTGCTCTCTATCTGAATTTTCCTCTGAGACCTATCCAATCCAGTTTTCAATTGAGCCGATCCAGTTTTCAACTGAGCTGGCTCAGTCTCAGAGTGAGCCGACCTAATTTTTGAACTTTACTATTGAGATTGATTATTCTTTCGACTCGCTTCCATCTTTTCATGACCTATCTTTTCATGTTTTCAAGACTTGGAAGTGCCACTTCTGAGCTCATAGGATGGAGGGGCGGGAGGGGGGTGGGGTTTCGTGGGGGGCCGAGTGAGAGTGGAGGGGGGTTCACCAGAGGCGGGATTTTGCAGGGGGTCGAGTGAGGGTCGGATGGGGGTTCGTCGGAGGAGGGGTTTCGCTGGGGGCCGAGGGAGGGTCGGATGTAGGGTGGGGGGCGGGTGGAGGGTGGTGGGTGATGGGGAGGGGCAGCTGGGGATGGAGGGCTAGAGAGGGAGGGGGAAGGAGGGGCGGCACCAATCGAGGGGGAAGGAGGGGCAATGCCGATCGGGGGGAGGAGGGGTGACATCGATCGAGGGGGGAGGAGCCTCACCAACGACGAAGACGAGAGGGAGAGAGAGAGCGAGGAGATTGAGCGAGCATGAAAGAAAAAAAAAATTTAGAAATTTTTAACCTAACCTATGGTAGCGGTTATCGAACCACTACCATAGATCTACGATAATGATTATCGAACTGCTGTCATTGATCTACGACAGTGGTTATCCAAAATTGCTACCATAGATCCCGATTTATAGCAGTGATTTTTGATAACTGCTATCATAGGTGAAAAATAATTTTTTTTATTTTTTTTTAAATATTATATAATTTTAAAATTTAATATTCATCTTCATCATTTATTATCTAAATAATTATTATTAGAGTATCGTCGCAAAAGATCATCTCGATCCGATGGCCCTAGCTTCATCGATCAAAAAAATTTGATTTTGACGATCACGAACGACGATGTGATGATCTGATAGATAAAGATCTTTGATGGATTCAAAAATCTATAACGATAATTTTGATGATGTTTGTAGCATACTATCAAAGTTTCACTTCAATCGGATATCATTATCACGGTCAATTTAGTACGGAATGATTTCGGCCGTTAAATTAGAAACAAGCGATCAAAGGGTTAAACGATATTCAATTATGAGATAATTTTTAAGTTAAATTATCTTTATTATAATTTTAAATATTTTATAAGATGATGATAGTAAAATTTAAATTATTTTTTTATAAACTATTCATGTTAAGCAGATATTGCAAAAGCACGAGCATAATAACCAGTGAAGTTTCAGAATGGTTATCAGAAGACGTATAGTTTTAGATCATTCTTCATCTCATGAATTGAATTTTATAATCACCATCATAAAAAATGATTAAAGCAGTAACCAAGATCATTTATAAAAAAAATTATCTCATAATCGAACATCTTTTGATCCTTTGATCAATCGTTTATCATTAAATGGTCGAAACTAATCTATACTAAATTAACTAAGATAATGATATCCAATTGAAGTAAAATTTTGATAGTACTCTACAAACATTACCAAGATCATCATTATAAATTTTTGAATCCATCGAAGGTCTCCATCTATCAAATCATCACATCATCATTTATGATCGTCGAAATTAAATTTTTCTGATCGATGAAGCTAGGGCCATCGGATCGAGGTGATCTTTTATGGAAAAGAAATCCTAAACTATGAAGAGGTTGTTAGTGTGCTCAGATCAAATGAGCAAAGAAAGAAGATCTGCAAAGAAAATCCTAAGTCTGAGATCTTGGCTATGAACGAAAGATAGGAAAGATCAAATAAGAAGACAAGAAGAAAATCTAAGGGCAGGTCAAAGTCTCACGATCAGAGAAAGATGACATTGAAATATTATAAATATCATCAGCCTGGACACCTGAGGAGAGATTATCCCCTTTTGAGATCAGAAAAAGGAAAGACCAGCAAAGAAGATGATACAGCTTCTGTGAGCAGTAGAGAAGACCTGCTAGTTGTATCAGATGGATCCATAGAGTACGATACTATGTGGATATTAGATTCAGCATGCTCGTACCACTATACTTCTCATTGGAAGTGGTTTGCTACCTACCAGAAGGTCGATGGTAGAAGTGTCAGTCTTGGAGATGATCACCCATGCAAAGTAGCTAGAATTGGCTCTATCAGGGTGTGGATGTACGATGGGATCATTCGTACATTATCAAATATCAGGCATGTACCAGAGTTAAAAAAAAAATTGATTTTTTTGGGCTACTTGGAGGAGCAAGATTATGCTTTTAGTATCCAGACTGAGAGTGGATGTCTGAAAATTTTTAAGAAAGCTTTGGTGGTGATGAGAGGTAGAAGACTGAGCAACAATCTTTACAGAATGGAAGGCTTAGTGGTAAATGATAGTGCAGAGGTGCTAGCAATGGCACAGAAGGAGTAGATTTTATATCGACTGTGGCACTATCGGATGGATCATATGGATGACTGTGGGCTCACAAAACTAAGCAGAAGAGGTATGATCCCAGCCCTGAAGAAGGAGGGCATAGATCTTTGTGAGCCGTGTATCTTTGGTAAACAGTATAGGATGAAGTTTGCCAGAAGTACCAAGCGCAGCGAGGAAGTGCTGGATTTAGTGCACTCGGATGTGTATGGACCAGCTCCTGTATCAGCTAGAGGTGGGGTAAAATACTTTGTTACTTTAATTGATGATTTCTCAAGAAAGGTATGGATTTATTTGATCAGAGAAAAATCAAAGGTATTTGTCTAATTCAAAGCCTGGAGAGCTGAAGTAGAGAAGGAGTTAAAAAGACAGATAAAGTGTCTGAGGTTGGATAATAGAGGGGAGTATACTAGCCTGGAGTTCAGGAGGTACTATAAGAAAAATGACATCAAACGTCATTACACGGTGAGGATGACTCTCCAGCAGAATGGTATCGCAGAGAGGATGAACCGAGCACTGATCGAGAAGGCATGGAGTTTGAGGCTGTAGACATCACTCCCAAAGTTCTTTTGGGATGATGCTCTAACTTTTTCTTATTTTCTTGTAAATAGGTCCCCTCATTATAAGCTAAAAGGAGGCATTCCAAAAGAGATCTGAAGTGAAAATAAGGTAGAGCTTGGCCACCTAAAAATCTTTGGTTGCACAGCCTATGCATATGTGGAGGCAACCGAGAGGAGCAAATTAGATTTGAAATCTCAAAAAATGACATTCATAAGGTATCCACAAGGAGTCAAGGGGTACCTGCTATGGGACTCTTAGGCATAGAAGTCAGTGATCAGCAGGGACATTATCTTTGATGAGAAGAGCATCTCGAGGAGGTCTGGATAGATGAAACTAAGAAAACAAAGATGAACAACGGTGGTCAGTCAGAGAATGATGAAATATAGTTTACATCTACTTACAAAAGTATTCCTGTTGAGGTGGAGTTGGACAAAAAAATATTATCTCAGATTAAAAATCAGCATTAAGGACCAACAGTTCAGACAGATGTGCAGGAGCAGCCACAAACATCAAGCAGAGATGTGCCAGTGGGAGTGGCTTTGCACAAGCTCCAGCGTACTATTAGAAGATAGGCCAGATATGGCATTGATGAGGTTATCTCCTATGCACTCATCACTGCTAATGGAGATCCAGAGAATTATGTAGAGGCCATGGAGAGTGAGAATCATGATTCATGGATGCAGGCCATGATGGAGGAGATAAAATCACTTAAGAAGAATCAAACATGGTAGCTGGTGGATCTTCCAGAGGGTGCTCAATCTATTGGCTCAAAGTGGGTGTTCATAAAAAAAGAAGCACCTTCAGAATAAGGTGGAGTCAGATTCAAAGCAAGGCTGGTAGCAAAGGGATACTCACAAAGGAAAGGGATTGACTACACAAAAAATTTTTCTCATATGGTGTGTCATACATCTATTCGAGTTTTGCTGTCACTGGTGGCATAACATAACATGAAATTGAAATAGATGAAAGTAAAGATGGCCTTCCTTCATGGGACTTTGGAGGAAAGAATCTACATGAAGCTGCCAAATGGTTTCATGGAGATGGGACATGAAAAAAAAGTGTGTTTACTCAGAAAGTCTTTATATGGCTTGAAACAATCCCCTCGTCAATGGTATCGAAAGTTTGATAACTTTATCTTGAGTCTAGATTTCAGCAAATGTGAACATGATTGTTGTATCTACGTCAAGAATGTAGATGAGGAGGATGCCCTATACCTATTATTGTATGTAGATGATATGCACATAGCCAGTAGAAGCATGAATGCTGTGAAAAGATTGAAAAGAACATTATCATCTAAATTTGAGATGAAAGATTTAAATTCAGCTGAGAAAATTTTTGAAATGGAGATTTGCAGAGATAGGTGCAAAGGAGTGCTCCATTTGTCATAAAAAAAGTTTATCCAAAAGGTTCTTGAGAGGTTTGGGATGGAGAAGGCCAAACCTACAGAGACGCCATTACCGAGCCATATGTCTCTCTCCAAATTATAGTGCCTCCAGTCAGAAGAGGAGAGAGAGTACATGAAATGAGTTTCTTATGCAAATAATGTAGGCGGTGTGATATACACTATAGTGTGCTGTAGATCAGATATAGCATATGCTGTGAGCATGGTTAGTAGATACATGGCTAACCCTGGGAAGGAACACTGAAAAGCATTGAAATAGATATTGAGATATCTGCATGGAACAAGGGATTATGGTGTTTGGTGGGTAGTCGGAAGGATTTGGAGAATAATCTATGAAAATATGTGAAGATTCAGGTCCTCTAGAAGGGTTTGTTGATGTAAATTATGCTGGTGATCTTGATATAAGGAGGTCTACTACTGGATACCTCTCTTGCATATATGATGGACCGGTATCTTGGAGATCAACCCTTCAGCCAATCATGGCCTTGTCTACCACAAAGGTCGAGTACATTAGGATAATGAAAGCTGCAAAGGAAGCCTTTTGGCTTATGAGGTTAATTGTTGAGTTGGGGGTGGAGAAGAGCAAGATTACACTATTCAGTGATAGTCAGAGTGCTCTATTGTTGGCAAAGAACCCAGTCTATCATGCGCGCACAAAGCATATAGACGTGAGGTACCACAAGATCAGAGAACTGATGGAGGAAGATGAAGTGGAACTGATAAAGGTTCATATCAAGAAAAATCAGTCTGATGCACTCATAAAGATACTCTCTAGAGACAGCTTTTAGAGATGTGTGACACGAATGGATCTGTTGAGAAGAGATGAGTTCACAAGAACTTGGAAGCACCAAGGTGGAGAATGTGAGCTCAGAAGTGGCACTCTCAAGTCTTGAAAATATGAAAAGATAGATCATGGGAAGACAGAAGCAAGTCGGAAGAAGAATCAATCTCAATAGTAAAGTTCAGAAATTGGGCCGACTCACTCTGAAACTGAGCTGACTTAATTGAAAACTGAATCGACTCAGTCCAGAACTGGGTCGGCTAGGTCTCAGAGGAAAATCCAGATAGAGAGCAGCATTTTTGGGCTATTGGCATAATACACAACTGGGTCAGCTCAGTCTGGGACTGAGCCAACCTAGTCGTAGGTTAGTCGGCTCAGTTTCGTAGGTTATTATTTCATGTACGTAGATTGTTTGGATTTGAAGAGTTTTTCTATGAGCTTGGGCTTGACCCTTTGTAAAGTATATATACTGAAAATAGATCAAGGTTGTATGGATGCTGAAATATACTGAATAAAATCTCTTTTCTTTCAAAAATCTCTTCTTCTCTTCTTCTCTATTTCTTGATTTATTTGATCGTGCTTTCATAGAGATCTCTGAGAAATACTTCTTTATTGCTTGGCTAATCACCGACGGCCACGTCGATCCATATGGGAAGAGCGCATATTCCCAACAAGGAGGACTCCTCACTCCCGTGACTCCAACCTCCTCCACGGCCTAACCCTCCACACAGTCCCACCTCCTCCACGTCCTTCGCCTCCTCTTTCGACCTCATCCAAGGCAGTCCCGTCTCCTCTATGCCCTCCACCCCCCTTCTCAGCCTCCTCCATGGCCTAAACCCCCTATCAATCTCGCCTCCTCTGCGCCCTCCACCTCCTCCCCGGCCTCCTCCACGATCTAACCTCTCGTGCAGTCCCACCTCCTCCATGCCCTTCGCCTCCTCTCCCGGCCTCCTCCATGGCAATCCTGCCTCCTCCATGCCCTCCGCTCCCCCCTCCGGCCTCCTCCATGGCCTAACCCCCCTATTGTAGTCCCGCCTCCTTCGTGCCCTCTGCTCCCCCCCTCCCGGCCTCCTCCATGGCCTAACTCTCCCATGCAGTCCCGCCTCCTCCACGCCCTCCGCCTCCCCTCTCGACCTCCTCCACGGCAATCCCGCCTCCTCCGCACGCTCCACCTCCCCTCTCAGCTTCCTCCACAGCCTAACCCCCCTACGCAGTCCCGCCTCCTTCATGCCCTCCACCTCCCTCGGCCTCCTCCTTGGCCATATCTCCGCCACCTAGTCCTTCCTCCTCTGCACCCTCCGCCTCTCTCCCCGATGGTTCTGCCTCCTCCACACATATCCCATCCATCTCAAAGAGAAAAATCAAAGAAAAAAAGAAGAAAACTTACAAGCTCCGGAGCTCACTGTCATCGGCTCGCCGCACGCTAGCATTGTCTCGATGCCGGTGTCGCTATTTATCTCTTCCTTCGCTGCTTGGATGCCGCCTCACCGGATGCAATCGCCTCCAATCCCTAGCCCTAAACACCATCACTTGGAAGAAGGCAAGAAGACGTACGTAATGAAACCATGAAGAGAAGAGGGTCGGGTTTTTTATTTGATTAGGCGATGGAATGTTAAATTTTGATGATCCCATGATGAATAACATGCCACACCACCCCTTATATTTCACCAATTCCTGATTGTGCATTCATGCTCTAGGATTTGCCTTGGTCCATTTGAACCAGGTGCATGCAAAAATTTTTTGGTGGGAAGGAATTTTAGATAGAAGATTTTAACTCCAATATTTAGATCTAATTATGAGTAACCTACTTCTTGATCGGATCCTAACATCATATTCAAATCCAACCTAATAGAAGATTGGATCAGATTGGATTAGGTCCATAATCAAAATTTTCGATCCAATATAATAGATCATTTGTGCTAGGTCAATCTATATATAACCAGTCTCCAACTTAAAAATTTTGAATTTGAATTGAGTCTGAGTCAAGTCTAGATTAAACAAGCGAACTATATCTTAACCTAATAGGACTTCAATCATTGTTCAAACCTTATTTCCATTCGAATGAGATAATAAAGAAAAATCACAGCTATCCATAATATATACCCTCTACCAATTTTTCGCTGGGGTTCCACCCCACCTAACCCCCCCCCCACCCCAACCCCCGATAGGGGGAAGCTACCCCCTCGACCCCCCATCCACTGATCGTGCAGCGAGACCCGCGACTACCAGTCATAGCACGCATATAAGATTCGAGTCAAAGAGGATGGATCAAGCTCCCTATCCCAACACCGGCTTAAGACTGACTGGATACAGGATATTTAATTATTAGTTATACTAAATTTTATTATAAAAAAAATTATATATTATTTTAGCATAAATGATTGTACTAATTAATTTCTTGATGGCAAGCATATTTTAGAACAACAATATAGAATTCCAAAAAAATTAAAATTAAATTATTTTTGGCTTTTGATATTTGACAAGTATTTTTATTTTTTTTCATTAATGAAGATAATAATTTATTTTGGTATCAATTATTTTTTGTTCATGATGTATATGAAAATTTCATAAAATTTTATCAAAAACTCTCTATTCCCTTATAAACCTTTCCTACCTCATTTTATTTTTATATGAATATTTAAAAAATAAAAATGATATATAAATCTTAATATAATTTATATATTTCTCTATCCTATTATATTTTTAAAAGAAGCAGAATTCTTAATAATATAAGAGTTCCAGTAAAATACTTAAATTATTGATTATTAAAGGATACTCCTTTTTATTACTTTAAGATGGAGATTAAAACTTAAAGATTCTTAAATTTAATAAAAAATGAGTTGCTACAAATTAATTTTTTAATAAAAATTATTTTTATTTTTATTTGTGATGGACATTCATCATATATAATATTTTTTATCATAAATAATCATTTTTTATGACAGCATCATAGCCATCATAAATAGCGGTCGTTATTGATAAAAGTACTTTTATTTTTGACCATAAAATATCATCATAAAATATTTTATTTCATCATAAATATATATATTTTTTTGATGGTACAATAAGTCCGTCATATACTTTATTTTTATTATGACATATATATTGAGCCTCACAAAAAGTTATAATTATGGTGATTTTAATCATCATAAATAATAATTTTTTTTTTTTTTGTGATGATAGCACTTACCATCATAAAAATGAATATTTCTAATGATTTTTGATCCGCCGCCGTCGTTATAAAAGCCCATTTCTCTTATAGTATATGGATGGATTTCTGGTTGGATCGTCTTGGTTACTGGTGTACCTAACTTTTTTTTTTTTTATCATTTTGTGTCATGCAACTTTGTTTTCCCATAGGTCCACGACAAACATTGGAGTATTTTAGTATAGTTATAATATATACGTGATGTAAAAATAGGATTTTATATCAATTATCAAATTTGATATTATGAGCAATTAAAAAATAAAAAATTAAATTGTTAGATATGGTTTACAAGACTAATGGTGCATTTCGGATCAAAATTGGAAGAAATGAAATCAAAATGGAATCTAATGAGAACCAAAGATATTTGATTCGTAATTGGAATCAGAATTTGAATTGAAATGAGATTTAAATACTAAATGAAAGTCCCGACTCGATTTTGGGGATTAGGACATTCAAATTTTTCCTCAAAATTTGAATAGAAATGGAACTCCCCCAATCAATCAATTAGGATGGAAGTTATTCATTCTTATTTCTGTTCCAAAGCCCAACTTTCCCGAGCAAACATGCCATAAAATTCTTATGCACAACTAAATATACATTTTGGAACTTCTAATTTATTCATCAAGTTGCCTCAAGTTTGATCTATTGTATCATTCAATTCTAGAGATGCAAGATGTGCCCCAAACATTAATTTGAACATTTTTTTGTACATAAATATTTAAGAACTTAAAAATCACATCCAACACTTTATATTTCTAATATTTGTTTCGTAAAATGTAATAAAACTCGATATATTTTAAGGCGTTGGCATTTCAATACTTGAATTTGTTTAGAGCAGTTTTCTATTTTCCTTTACATGTTCTGCAAAAATCAGTTTTAGGCTTCAAAGACCATGACATACATAACCCTGTTGAGTTGATCAGGATTTTTTCATGACTTAACTGCTCCTTGTGGTTTGATATAAAAGAGAAGACCATTCATGATCTTGGAAGCATAAAACTGATTTTCGAAGAACATGTAAAGGAAACTATTTAGTCATGCCCCAGTATCGCTTATTTTGATATCTTATAATATCAATTCCAAAATAGCCAACTGGGCAAGATTGGACATAGCAATATTTTTTTATGGTGAAATAAGATCACATTAATTCCCTTAAAAAAAAGGCCAGCAACAGCAACAGATTAGCTGAAATTTTACTAATAGAAGATTAACTAGGAAAATAAAATGTTAAGTCAAATTTCTTTGTGCTAATATCCATTCAAATATAAAATCTTGAGCAATTTCCATCCTAATGAGACATTTAAAAATTAGTTGCCTATTCTGTCCAGAAGAAATACGGTCTGCTTTCAACTTTCCATTCATGCTTAATTTTCACAAATTATGTAACATTATAAATGTCCACCAAGTTATTTAACCCTAAAAACTTCCATAATCAGTAAACTATATGAAATAACGTATCCATTACTTTACAATGGAGAACTAGTCGTTTAAGCAAAGAAAACATATATAACATGCAAAGTAACATTGGATTAGCAAAAGCCATATAATGCAGCAATTACTTATGATTAACAAAACATAGCATATCAAGCAAGGTAATTTGGTGTTTATCCTTATACAAGCCACTAGCTATATAAGCATATAATTAGAAGCATGTGCATCCAAAATACAAGCGTGCCAATCACTGCACTTCATCTAATATTTAGTTATACAGTTCAATGACTGATCGCAAACCCATGGATGGTGTGATCTTGTAGTCACTAAAACCTGCAGCATGGAATAAATGTCTCCATTCAGTTTCACTTCGTTCCTTTCCCGTAGTTACGATCATCATCTCCATGTCTAAGAGAAGTTGTGGTTCGATTGAGATAGAAATATCAGTCGTAACACCAACTACAATGTCTATTATGACAACCTTTCCACCATCTTTCTTAGTAGGAATAGCTTCTTTACAACGCTTTAGTATCCTGATGCAGTCCTCATCACTCCAATCATGTAATATCCACTGTAACACATTAATTTTTGAAGAATTAGAATAGCATATTATATTGTTTGCAAAAAATTGCTCTAGTTTAAATCTTTTGTTTTTGTTTGTTTCCACATTTTTGAGAAACCCAATCGGCTGAAGTACCAATATGATGAACACTTTGCAAGTAGTAAGTGTGATTTAGGTTTGCAATATAGTCCACTATATTTGAATCGATCTCTTTGAACCTGGTTGCAAGGTTGGACAAAACCAGTGATGCAGATATGACATGTAATAATACAAAATTATTGATTGCACCAAGTCCACCAGCTTAGCCATAAACCAGTTCAACCCCAAAGGGACAAGCACAAACACAAACCGATGAAAGGGAAATAGGAAGGAAAGAAAGCGAGTATCCTTTTACAATCGGACTTGTCCACGGGCTCAACCAATAACATTATTGTAATAATAGTTTTCATTGAAAAAAAATCATATGAAAATATTCTATGAAATTATGTGAGAGAACAACCAAAAATTGTGCATGTGAAAGAACACCCTTGTGAAAAAATTAATGCTTGATAGATCAGCGGGGGGAAGGATATGGGAGAGGTTCACTCACGTACACAAGAGAGATGAAAAGAAGAGGAGAGATCCCATCTAATATTTTACTATATTTTATATTCATAAAATAAAATTATTTAATATATTATTTTTATTTTCTTATTTTTCTAATCAAAATAAATATGAGTGTTAATAAATCTTATATTATAAGTATATATAAAATATTAATTCTATAATAACAATTAATATATTTTTATAGAATTTATTAATAACTAATATATTAATATTTTATTATAATATATTTTAGATTACTAATAAATATATTTTTATAGAATATATGAAGGGTAGTTTTGGCATTATGGTTAATATTTTTGGATTTCTATGAAATACCAAATAGGTTACTTATGGATTCCTAGGGATCTTTGATCACTGAACCGTGGCCTATACTGATTTATTGTTAATTAAGTTGATGGATCTAGTCCAACCAATAATTTTATTATAATAATAATTTTTATTAAAAAAAATCATCGTTATCTGCTGGCCATAAGAGAACAACAAAAAATTATGCATGTGAGAGAACACACATGCGAAAATTTGCTTGATGGATCAGGTAAGGGAAGGGAGAATATTGGAGAGGTTCGCTCATATACAGTAGAGACAAAAAGAAGAGGAGAGATCCTATCTAATATTTTTAGTTAATTCAAATATAATTTTGATTAGATTTGATCAAGTCAAAGATCGTAGGATTAGATCCAACTTATTGACAGGTCCTAACATTACTCAGCTTAGGAGCTTAGGATTGAGTTATTTTAGATGAAAGAATGATTTACTTCTATCATGCAAATCTGCCGTTGGGTCGTGCAATGATTCCTTCAAGATTGGAGCAGAAAGTGAATAAAAGAGTTTAAAATAATATAAGATCCATATGGCATGTAATCCAACAATCAACATCATTAAAGAAGAAGATCAATCATTCTTTTATGCAAACCAAACAATCCAAACCCTTATATGTGAGCTTGATCCGATCATGGACTGAGTTTAAGCATAAAAAATATCAAATTTAATATAAATCTAGCCTGATACTCAAATAAAAATGAATATTGTTGCTCCTGAATCTTCCGACTTGAGGTCGATCGACGAGGATGGAGAAGCTCGGCCATCGAGAAATATGAGGCTGAGGATGAACTTTGCTAGAGCTTCGTCCATTCACCTGCAATAAAGTTTCCACCGGAGTGTTCTCTGGTAAAGACGCTCCGACGCTCAAGTTAGAAGATTGGAGAACAATAAGGAGAGAAAGCATCGAATTGAATGGCATACTTGGAGGGTCCCAGAGCTTCTTTATTTATAGGAAAGAAATTGGAGTCATATCTATTTCGGACTCTAACGGCTTTCCAAGTTTGTCACTCCGGATTGATTCGAAATATTTTCTTCCTTCTTAGGAGAGGGATTGCAAAACATTCTTCCTTTATTCGAGTTTTTTTATTCGAAGAGGATGCAGTTTCAGTAAGAATGGTTGTAGGTCGGCCATTGACGGGCTATGATAGATCATCCTACTCATGTAGCTCGACGATCAATCTGGATCCGACGAGGATGAGGTATGAAGGTCTACAGCATTTTGCTAGGAAGCGATCTTCAATAGGTCGGCCAAAATTGTAGGTCGGCTTAGGCCAACCTATAGCTAACTGCGGGCGAAGTGTCGCATTGTTCCACTCAGACGATTCATTGGAATAGGTCGACGGTCGATCCTAAACAGATCGAGACCGCATCAGCCCCATTCCACAACAGTTTGCCTCTCACTTACGAGGTCGATCTACCTTTGAACGATCGATGTGAGTACCCTATCGAAGTCGAGGCCGATCTTCAAATCATATCCGCATTGCAGTGTTGGAGAATAGTAGCATGATAAGATTGGGAGAAGTCTAACGGCCACGAAATCTAACCATCCATTGCTTTGATCCGGGTCTGCCCATCCCGACCAATTGATATCTAACACCTAGCGAAGATCTAGAATGATAGATGAAACGGGAATAGATCGAAGCTGTCCATACCTCTTATAAATAGGGTCAGTGTTATTCTTTTTGACTGCTACTGTTGCTTAAAAGGTGAACTCTAGTACTTTACGGATGAGGAATAGCTCGAACTCAGCCGAGCTACCGTCGACCCTACCTTAACTCCCCTCATTGCTCGGCCTCCTCGACCCTTAGGTCAGTCTCCTCCGCACTCATGAGTCAATCTAGTTTGTTCCAATCTTCTTGGGGCTCGAATAGCCCTTCTGGTAAGGATCGCGATTTTGGGGTAATAGGTTCTTTGGACAAATTCGAAGAACGTGAGGTTATGGATTATGGTCCTTTTAGAATAGATTCCATCCTCTCCTCGGAGGATCTGAAAGTCATCAGGATGAAATACCATGTCCTAAACAATTTTAAGCTAGAGGTCCGATCTCGGGGAGCATACAGCTCTTCCTCGGCCTGGATGGGTCGATGTTTATGATAAATCGCTAAAGACCGGCCTTAGGTTGCCTTTTTATTTTTTGATCGTTGAGCTTCAGAACCTGTATAGAATTATTTTTTATTGTTTGGTGCCGAACTTCTGACGATCGATTTTAGGTTTTTTCATCCACTGTCTCCTCCTTGGGGTCGAGCCTACCTTCCATCTTTCTCGAGCTTGCTTTCTTTTAAAGGAGCATCCGATGGAGGTCGGATGGTGGTATGCCTCTCCTCGAAGAAAATGCTATCTTTTTCGAGGTGCTCCTTCCTTGGTGCATAACTGAAAGGAGCGCTTCTTTTTTGTTTCGATCGAGCAACCATGGAATTTCAGCACATCATGGAGGCAACCTCATAGATCGATCGTCAGACCTCCAATGCTGTCCGACACCGAGGAGGAGGCCTTGAGTCAAATCTTTAGTCTCGCTCCTCCCCCGCTGTTCAGGTTTCTTACCGAGGAGAACTTATTTAAGGTCGAACTGATTCCAACTGATCCAAGGAGTAAGTGTTCTTATGCAATTTTGTTTGGATCGTCTTTTCTTTCCTCGTCATTATCATTGACCGAGTCTTATGTTTTCTATCCAGCGATGAATCCATCCAACCTCAAAACTCTTCGACGAATGGCAAAGAAGAGAAAGACAAGCACAGTTGTGGCCCCCAAACGCGCTCGGACCGAGGCTATCCTAGTGCAACCCATGGTGGGAGGTTCTTTGAGAGTGGCCAATGCTCCGAGGAAGGAGAAGTCAGCACCGACGAAGGCTATGATGTTGATTCAGTTTGCTGCTCCAGCGGAGTCCGTCCCTCGACCTTCTGCATCTTCCTCCAAAAGAAGCTCGAGTGGGTCGAAGATCTCCATCCGGTTGTCCAATCGTGGATCCGATGTTCCTGAAAGTGTTTTTCCAATGAAAGTTTCCTCGAATATCAAGGATAAATGGAAGGACGTGGGCGACTACCGTGTCGACCATTTCTTACTGATGTCGGTCATCTTATTGGCCGATGTCCAAACCTTCGAGAAGGACGAGGGTGCCTTTCGCATTCAGGACTCCTACGATTCTCTCCTTCGAGTATGTGTTGACTTTTTTACCGACCTTCGTTTTAGCTCTTATGTTCATTCCTCGACTCAGCTTCTTTTTCTTTCCTCTTCTTCTTCTTCTTTTGTAGCTCGTCCATCATATGAACCATTTTGCCGAAGTAATTAGAGAGGTTCAGCGCCTCTCTAAGGAAGCTGAGGAGAAAGTCGCCTAAGCCAATCGAAGGGCGGACGATGCTCAGTTATCTCGACTGAAGGCCGAGGATGAGACCAGGTCCCTCAGAGAGAGGGTGAAGTAGTTAGAATCTGAGCTAGCTAAGGATGAAGCTCGAATGCTAGGGGAGAGGGAGGTCGAGAAGGCACGAGCGGAGGCCACCAAGGTAGAGGCAGTCGAGGCCTTCTACACCTCGAAAGCATTCCGCAACATCAAGGTGGATTTTGCATTGCTCTCCTACCTGCAAGAGGGTATAGACCTAAAAGAGAAGGTTTGGAGGATCTTTTTCGATTTGGACTTGGACCTCTTGGAGTCGGACGACGAGGAGGCCGAGGAAGTTGAGGGTTGGAAAATTCAAAGGAAAGATATCTTCAATCCCATGCATGACAACCCGGCCACCGAGGATGTAGCATCGGTACCACCCCCAGCCATCATCATCCTGCTGAACCAAGTGAAAGTCGACAAATCTAGAGCTCTGGATGGAGCTTCATGTATCATTTTGATCGGGCATGTTCGATTTTTTTTAGATCAACCTTTTTTGTTTTCTCCTAATTTTTATCGAGGTATCTTTGTATGGACCGACCATCACTTATAAATACTTAACTTTAATACAAAATCTTCTTTTGCTAAGCTGTTGAGTTCGTATGTTTTTCATCAAATTTTTCTTTTTCGAGACGTAGATCAGCATAAATCTTAGGCGGTGTGACTAAGAAGTTGTGATGAACGATTCAGGCTAGTGCGTTACGATCCTCGACCACAGTCGAAGAGCATATTTTGATGAATTTTTTGAGACATATTCTGATCCTTGATCGTGGTCGAGGATTGAGCATTGACAATTTGTATTGGAGATGCATACCACTCCTCGATCGTGGTCGAGGAGCGTGCATTGGCAAAATCTGATGGAGATGCATTCCACTCCTCGATCGTGATCGAGGTGCGCACGTTTGCGAGATCCAATAGAGACTGTCCCGCTCCTTGGCCATGGCCGAGGTGCGTGCGTTGGCGAGATCTAATGAAAACCCATTTCGCTCCTCAGCCGTAGTTGAGGAGCATTCGAGATCCAATGGAGACGCGTTTAATTCCTCGACCATGGCTGAGGAGCGCGCGTTAGCGAGATCCGATGGAGACATGTTTCGCTACTCGACCGTGGTCGAGGAGCATGCATTGGCGATATTCGATGGAGATGCATTCCGTTTCTCGATCGTGGTCGAGGAGCGCATGTTGGCGAGATTTGATGGAGCTGCATTTCGTTTCTCGATCGTGGCCGAGGAGCACGCATTGGTGATATCCGATGGAGATGCGTTCCACTCCTCGGTCGTGGTTGAGGAGCACACGTTGGCGATATCCGATGGAGATGCATTTCGTTCCTCGACCGTGGCCGAGGAGCATGCATTGGTGAGGTCCAATGGAGATGCATTTCACTCCTCAATCATGGTCGAGGTGCGCACTTTGGTGAGATCCAATGGAGATGCGTTCCGCTCGTCGACCATGGTCGAGAAGTACGCTGTAGCAAAATCCGATAGAAACACATTCCGCTCCTCGATCGTGGCCGAGGATCGCGTGTTGGCAAAAATAAAACCTATGAGAAGTTATTATTTATTATCAAAGAAAAATTCAAGATGAAAATTAAATTCTAAGGATAATATCTCCAAAGATTGTCAGCATTCCAGATCCTTGGGATCGGAGTTCCATTTAGTCGATAGAGATGGTAAGTTCCAACCCGAACTACTTCAATCATGCGATAAGGACCTTCTCAGTTTGGTGATAATTTTGATCGGATGGATAAAAAATCTCAGCTCGATGAAGAACTAATTATCCCATCAGAAAAGATTTGCTCTTTACTCGAGAATTATAGTACCGGATAACTTTCTATTGATAGCCAGCTATTCGAACTCGAGCTCATTCTCAGATTTCTTTCAGAAGATCCAGATTCGCTCTCATTCTGAAGGAATTGCTATCTTCATCGAACTCTTCCACTCAGAGCGTGGGTAACCCCATCTCTAGGGATATCATAGCTTCCATACCGAAGGCCAACATGAAAGATATCTCTCCAGTTGGGATATGTTGCATCATACGATACGTTCAAAGGATATTATACAACTCTTCGACCCACGATACTTTTGCCTGGCTTATGCAAGCTTTCAATCCCTGCGATAATGTCCTGTTTGTTACCTCTACCTCACCATTAGTCTGTGGATGACCTACTGACGTCAATCTATGAGAAATCTCGTAGTCATTATAAAACCTTGTAAGCCTCGGGTTATTGAAGGGTCGTCCATTATCGATTATGATGGCATGGGGTAAACCATACCGACATATGATAGACTTCCAGATAAAATTTTGAACTCTAGCTTTGGTAATCATAGCTATTGCCTCTGCTTCCACCTATTTAGTAAAATAGTCAATCGCGATAATCAAAAACTTTTTCTGTAACACGACGATGGAAAATGGTCTGAGGATATCTATTCCCCATTGAGCAAAGAGCCAAGGGGTCGTGATCGGGGCCAATGGAGTCGATGGTCGGCACTAAATGTTTGAGGTCCTTTGGCATTGGTCACACTTGCTCACTAAATCGACCGCATCTCTTTGCTTGGTTGACCAAAAATATTTCTACCATAATATTTTGTGGGACAGAGCCTTGCCCCCCCGGTGATTACCATAAATTCCTTCGTGAACTTTCCGCAGGGCATAGTTGGCGTCTAAAGGATGGAGGCATCTGAACAGAGGCAGGATGAAAGACCTCTTATACAACTTTTCTTGATAAACGATGTATTGTAAAGCGAGGCATCTCAACCTTTTTGCCTCATCTCAATCCGCAGGCAAAATTTCGTCTTGCAAGTAATGGAGGATAGGATCTATCCAGCTCGGTTCTGGATCAGCTTGCATTACCGGGGCCTCCTCAATACTCGACTTCTCCAGAAATTTTATATATGAGCTTCTTTTTAGGTCAGCCATCCCATCGTAAAGCTCCATCTCAGAGATCTTGAACCGACGTGGCAAGAGTTCATCCATAATCTTTTGAGTGAATGGGAGATCAACATTAAACCCCAAATCCTCTTCTTGTTGCCTCAGCTCCCGCAACGCATCCAGCAGCCGTTGCTTCTCTTTGAGTTTTTTCTCCATGTCGTCCTCACGAGTGGCTCGGTGTTGAGAAATCTCATGGTCTGGATAGAGCCTCTTCTGAAAATTTGTGTGGACGAGCGTTCAGGTCTTCGACGGAAAGGACCGATAGGTCGGCTGTGACGACTAGCCTCTGCCTTTAGACTTCGGGGGTGTCGTCCCTCCGATCCTATCCAGACTAGACCTAAATTTTCTTTGATTGGACGGTGCTCGTTGGTCTTTTGTATTTCTCTTACAACGGCCGATAGTGCTTACACCTGATGAAGCAGCGCGTCATACTGTTCTTGTGCGACCGCCGATGCCATTGGTGGATTTTCCTGGATTGGTGGTGGAGAAGTGCTAACCTGCTAAGCATTGTAGGTCCTCCAACCACTAAAACATTAGGACGCATTTGATGTTTCCCTTCGGATTCTCATGATATCCGGATGTGCTTTCTTCCCTCAAAATTAGACCTCAAAATCAGCCGAGACCCTTCCTCTAGCGCCAACTGTTGCTCCTGGATCTCCCGACTTGAGGTCGACCGACGATGATGGAGAAGCTCGACCATCGAGGAATATGAGGCCGAAGATGAACTTTGCTGGAGCTTCGCCCGTTCACCTACAATAAAGTCTCCACCAGAGTGTTCTCTGATAAAGACCCTCCGACACTCAAGTTAGAAGATTGGAGAACAATGAGGAGAAAAAGCGTCGAATTGAATGGCATATCTGGAGGGTCCCGAAGCCCCTTTATTTATAGGGGAGGAATTAGAGTCCTATCTATTTCGGACTCTAACGGCTTTTCGAGTTTGTCATTCTGGATTGATTCAGAAGATTTTCTTCCTTCTTGGGAGAGGGATTGTTAAAGATTCTTATTTTATTCAAGTTTTTCGATTCAGAGAGAATGTAGTTTCAGCAAGAATGATTGTAGGTCGACCATCGACGGACTATAATAGGTCATCCTACACATGTAGCTAGGCGATCAATCTGAATCCGACAAGAATAAGATATGAAGGCCTACATTATTTTGCTAGAAAGTGATCTTCAGTAGGTCGGCCAAAATTATAGGTCGGCTTAGACCGACCTACAACTAATCGTAGGCGAAATATCGCATTGTTTCACTTAGATGATCCATTGGGATAGGTCGACGGCCGACCTTAAATAGGTCGAGGCCGCACCAACCCCATTCCAGCACCATGCACGGCACCTCGGGCAACGCCTTGTCGATGGCCTTCGCCAACGTGCCCGTCCCCCCACCCACGTCCACCACCGACCGCACCCCACGGAGGACCTCCCACTGCCGCCACAGAAGCGCCACCTCCGTCACCAGCCGCGCGTCGCTCGCCGTCGCCTCGTTTAACAGCTCGTTGAAGTCTGCCCTCGCCTTCGTCTCGTCGAAGATTCCCTTGCCGTGCACCATGTCGAACGGCGTCCCCGCCGCCTCGGCCCTGAACCACTACCCCAGCTGGTGCGCCGGCCCCAGCAGGGCCGAGTTCAAGATCATCAGCGCGAACGGCGAGATACACACCTTCTCCTCCTTGATCAGCAGGAGTTCAGATGTCGGTGTGAGGAAATAACGCTCGTCTTCTCCTCCTCCTTGGTGTGGGTGACTCGCGAAAAGGCCGGAGTGGACGAGCAAGCGCATGAGGCTTCCGAGGGCGGGGGATTTGGACGGAAGGATGGAGAGGAATGTGGCAAGCTCGGAGAGATTGATGGGCTTGCGGTGGTTGTGCAAAACGTCCGGGATGCCGAGCTCGATGGCGCACTTGAGGGACATGGATCTAATGAAGCCTAGAGCGTGGTTCCACAGCTGGGCTTTGTCTTGGAGTTGGTCCTTGGCTGGCTGCTTCTCCTGAGTGAGTTCCATCGCTTGCACTGTGGGCTAACTAATTTCTCTGAACTAGAGAGCTATTGAGCTTGCTTTTGCAGTATCGTGGTCTTGAGCTTCAGAGCTATATATAGCTAGCGAGAGGGTTATTGCTGCTGTATCCCAAAAGAAAAGAATCTTTTTATGGTGGACGGATCGATCGCGAGGATCCGATCCGACCAATAATTTCTAGGCACAGGAAGTGACTGCTAGTCTAGTGAATTTAGCTCTTCCGTGGGGCATGGCAAAAATTGCTGCACGCAAGCTTCGTGGGTCGCCAGCAATAATATTTTGCAAATGGCGCCCGTCGCACGTGCATGATCCTAAACAACTTTTTCTGCCACATGAAAACAATATTACTGTTCCCTGAACACGAAACAGTATTGCTGATAATTTTATTTGCATGTATATCTTTCTAAATATTTATATTTATATAAATATTTTTTAAAAAATTAATATTTATATATATATTTTTATAAAATATTTATTTTATATATATATATATATATATTATTTTTTTATATGTATACCAATATCATCTATCATCAGTTAAAAATTAAAGATTTAAAATTTAAATGACTAAAATATTTTTGTAGATAGATGTGCAAAAAAAAAAAAATTATAAGGATATATATACAAAAAGCAATTTTACGAGGGTATTCATGTAAATTTAAATATTTAGAAGGATATACATAAAAATTCTAATTTTCTTTGTATCTATTTCGCTTAGATGGATTCGGACCATCTTACTCTATAGTGTAGTAATATATTACATAATACAATAACATAATAATAATACTATATAATATTTTATATATTAGAATACTATATTATATTTTACTTTTATACAAGATAGGATGATTTGTTAGAATTTTATTCATTCAATAAAAAAGTATAATAAATCTTTCATACAAATTTTCATTATTATTAAATATCTAAATCCATAATTATGTCCATTCTATATAAATATATAAGCTATCCATCTAACATTAGATTCAAATATTTTTTTAAAATATATTATTTTATATTAAAAAAAATATGGATGATTATGATTTATCTATTTTTTAGATAAAATAATTTTGATCTATTATTGAATAAAAGATTTTTTTTTATCAATGTAAGTCAATAAATTAAGTATTATTGACGCAGAAACTGATCGTCGTCGGAGTCCGCCAGAGTTGAGGCCGATGAGGTCGCCGTCGGAGACCTGCAAAACAAAATTCCGTCCAGAGCCGGTGGGGGATGGCTCCGGCAAGACCCTCTAATGATCAAGTCAGCTTTGGCCAATAGGAATGGAGTACTCGGGAATGAGTTCCGGAGCTTAGAGAAGAAGAGGAGAGCTTAGAGATCAGAGTCCAGATATTAGCGTATCTGGAGGATCCCTTTTATAGTGGAGCTTGATGGTGACAGCTGCAGCCGCGTGCTGGCGGACCGCTCGAGATTCGATGGAGTCAGTCTCTCGGGGAGGTGCCGTCTGCGGCGGGTTGATGGTGACAGCCATCGCCGCCTGATAGCGGATTGCCATCGCTTGCGGTGGACTGATGGTGATGGTTGCAGAGCTTACGGCGGACTGATGGTGATGGCTGCAGAGCCAGCCGAATGAAAGGTTGAAGGCCTTCATCGTGTGCCCATTTCGAAGGAGTTCGGACTCCTAAAGAGGAAGCTTGGAAGGAGTTCGGCTTCTGCAGGCATCTGGCTGGAGGTATGCGGCTAAGGCTCGACCGCTGTAGAGTTCGGTAGGAGCTCGGTCGGCCGAAGGGGGTGTCAGGGAGGTGTCCGACTCCTGAAAAAGTTCGTCCAAAGGGTGTCTGGGATGAGTCTGACTTCCGAAGAAATTCAGCCAGAGAGGAAGCTTGGAGGGAGTTTGGCTCCCACAAGCGCCTGGCCGTAATGACGCGGAGAGAGTTTGGCTCTTGCGGGGGTTTGACTGAAGCTCGACGGTTGAGTTTGGCTAGAGCCCGGCTGTTGGGGTCCAAGGAGCTCGGCCACTAAGTAGCTCGATTAACTGAAGGGGTTCGGTCCTGATGCTGTGAGTCCGAAGGAGCTCGG
Source organism: Cocos nucifera (assembly GCA_006176705.1). Classification (NCBI taxonomy): domain Eukaryota; kingdom Viridiplantae; phylum Streptophyta; class Magnoliopsida; order Arecales; family Arecaceae; genus Cocos; species Cocos nucifera. Next base: position 1,312,653 of record QRFJ01000161.1, on the reverse strand, counting down.
CGGCTAGGAAGTCAGAAGGAGCTCGGCAGCTAAGTAGTTCGGCTGGCTGAATGGGTTAGAAGAAGCTCGACCGCTGGGGAGTTTGGTAGGAGCTCGTCTGCTGAAGCTCTTTTGTAACTACTAGTTGCGTTAGACTGAGCATCGAATTAGACTTCGACGGGAGTGGGGTTTATCTCCAACACTAGCCCCCCACTCTCGAGTTCGAAAATCGAAGGAAGGGAGTGCAGGAAAGGCAACTGCCGAAGTCTTCCTCTAAGCTCCGTGCTGGTCCAGGTCGAAGATCGGGGGAGATCTCATCCCCAGCTAAAGTTGATATCGAAGTTGAAGCCCGGGGAAGATCCCATCTCTAACCGAGGTTGAGGGAGGCTTCGTCCGCTGCGATCGAAGTCGGAGGTTGAGCTCCTCGAGGGCGACATTGTCCCCTACTGCCGAGGTCGATGTGGGCGCTCGAGAGAGATCTGATCTCAGGACGAGATTGTCTCCGATCTTATCTCTGGCCGAGGTGGAAGTTGAAGCTCTCCAGCCGAGGTTTGCCCGGTCGCTTGGGGGAGATCTTATCTCCTTTGGCCGAGGTTGATTCGAGGTTGTCGCTCGGAAGAGATCTTATCTCTGGCCGAGGTCGCTTCTCGGGAGAGATCTTATCTCTGGCCGATGTTCATTCTTGAAAGAAATCTCATCTCTGGCCGAGGTCGTCGCGGACATTACCTCTATCCGAGGTTTCTTGGGTGCTCTAGTCGAGGTTGTCCCGGGCCTTATCTATAGCCGAGGCTTCTCGGGTGCTCTGGCCGAGGTTGTCCCGGGCCTTATCTATAGTCGAGGTCATCGATCGCTTCGGGAGAGATCTTATCTCTAGCCGACGTTGATGGAGATCCTATTTCCTACGGACTTAGGAGCTCGGACTTGGACTTTGCTCACGCTAGGATGAGGTTCTCCTCCTGCTCCTAACGGATTATGGAGGCGCATTCAGACTGTCGTCCGTCTCCCCCCATCTCGTCTAAGGTGGACGAGGCCTTGGACTTTGCTCGCATTAGGACGAAGTTCTCCTCCTATTCCTAACGGGCTGTGGGGGCACATTCGGATCATCGTCCGTCTCCCCCCATCTCGTCCTTTGTGAATGAGGCCTTCGACTTTACTCGTGTTAGGACGAGGTTCTCCTCCTATTTCGAACGGGCTGTGGGGGCACATTCGGACCATCGTCCGTCTCCCCCCATCTCATCCTTTGTGAACGAGGCCTTCGACTTTGCTCGCATTAGGACGAGGTTCTCCTCCTGTTCCTAACGGGCTGTGGGGGCACATACGGACCGTCGTCCGTGCCTCTCCCCCCATCTCGTCCTTTGTGAACGAGGCCTTCGACTTTGCTCGCGTTAGGACGAGGTTCTCCTCCTATTTTCCTAATGGGCTGTGGGGGCACATAACGGACCGTCGTCCGCGCCTCTCCTCCCATCTCATCCTTTGTGAACGAGGCCTTCGACTTTGCTCGCGTTAGGATGAGGTTCTCCTCCTGTTCCTAATGAGGCTGTGGGGGCACATACGGACCGTCGTCCGTGCCTCTCCCCCTGTCTCGTCCTTTGTGAACGAGGCCTTCACTCGGGAGAGATCTTATCTCTAGTCGAGGTCGTCCACGGTCGCTAGGGAGAGATCTTATCTCTAGCCGAGGTTGTTACTTACGTTAGGATGAGGTTCTCCTTCTGTTCCTAACCGAGGTTGTCCACGGTCGCTCGAAAGAGATCTTATCTCTAGCCGAGGTTGACTCGGTCGCACGGAAGAGATCTTATCTCTAGTCGAGGTTGATGCTCGTGTTAGGACGAGGTTCTCCTCCTGTTCCTAACCGAGGTTGTCCACGATCGCTCGGGAGAGATCTTATCTCTAGCCGAGGTTGACTCGGTCACTCGGTCGCTCGGAAGAGATCTTATCTCTAGCCGAGGTTGATGCTCGTGTTAGGACGAGGTTCTCCTCCTGTTCCTAATGGACTGTGGGGGCACATAAGGGACCGCTGTCAGGGCCTCTCCCCCCATCTCGTCCTTTGTAAACGAGGCCTTCGCTCGGGAGAGATCTTATCTCTAGTCGAGGTTGTTGTTTGCATTAGGATGAGGTTCTCCTCCTGTTCCTAATGCGGCAATTATTGACTGCTTCTTTCCTGTCATCGCATAGTTTTTGCATCCAGAAATAATATTATCGAAAAGAAAGAATTTTATTGAAAGAAAGTTACTGACAGCACATCCCCAAATTCTGTATTTCAAGATCGTGGTAGCGTTGTTCCTCCGCATTTCTTTGACAATAAGTCCCGGGGTGGACGACCTCCTCATGCTGACCTCCTCAATTTGATGCAAGCTCTTGTCGCTGGGAGACGACGAATCGCTGATGCACCAAGCTCCTCCCAGGGGCAATGTGGATGATGTCGTAAGGTGGCCGACCTTCTTGCGGTCTCTGGCTATGGCAGCGCCGAGCTCCTTATCGCCTCTGGCTATAGCAGCGCCCTTGGCCGATCTTTTCTTGCTTCAGGCTGGTGTCGGAAGAATTTACCCGACCGCCCCTTTCTGACGAGCTCCTCAATTTCGTCTCGGAGCTGGATGCATTCCTCGGTGTCGTGGCCGTGGTCGCGATGGTAGAGGCAGTACTTATTTCGATCGCGCCTGTTTGGGGGAGACTGTAACCCTTCTAGTCTTGGCAGCTGATTCTTCACTTCGGTGAGAATCTGAGTTCGAGGAGCGTTGAGGGGGGCATAGTCGAAGAACCTTTCGGAAGGAGGGCTTCTTCGCGCTCCTCTATCGAGGCTTCCTCGGTGGCGAGTTTGAGGAGTTCGGGCCCGCCTGCTTTCGGAGGGAGTCTGTGAGCGCGGTCGAACTTCATTCCGTTCCTTTGGAAAACCTGTGGGAGAACTTCATGCTACTTCGTCGGGGCTTCTTTGGAGTCATACTCGAGAGGGGGTCCATGCTTGCCCTGGGGCGGTTGTGAGCTCGGCCAAACTTCGTCCCACCTCGTGTGAAATCTTTGTAGGGGGCTTCCTTGGTGACATACTCGAGCGGGAGTTCGGCCTCACTTGCGTCGAACTTCATTCCGATGATGAAATTTGAGGGGAGAGTTCGGCCCTGCGTGCGTCGAACTTCATTCCGATGACGAACTTCGAGGTGAAGTTCGGCCTTACTTGCGCCGAACTTCGCTCCGCTTTTCCGCAAAAGCTTCCATGGGAGGACTTCATTCTCCTTTGTCGGGGCTTCCTTGATGATGAGTTTCGAGGCGGAGTTCGGCCTTCTTCGCACCGAACTTCATTCCGAATCTTCATTCCGCTTTCCCGCAAGACCCTCCGTGGGAGAACTTCCTGCTGCTTTTGTCCCAGACTTCCTTGAGGACAAGCTCGAGGGGAGCTCGGCTTTCCCCGCACTTGACTTCATTCCACTTTCCCGCAAGACCCCCCGCGGGAGAACTTCCTTGGCGACGAGCTCGAGGGGGGAGCTCGGCTTTCTTTGCCCGGACTTCACTCCACCTTCCTACGAATTCTTTGTAGGGGGTTTCGTTGACGACGCACTCGAGGGAGAGTTCGACCTCGCTTGCGCCGAACTTCACTCCACCCTTTTATGAAGCTTTCATCGGGAGGACTTCATGCTTTTTTGTCGAGGGTTCTTGATGGCGAGTTTGAGGGGGAGCTCGGCCTCGCATGTGCTGGAAAGTCGAGAACACGGCCGAACTTCGTTCCACCCTTCTTGGAGAACTTCATGCACCCTCTGTTGGGGCCTCCTTGATGGCGAGTTCGGCGGCGAGCTCGATGGCCTCATACACACCAAACTTCTTTCTGCCTTCCTAGTTGAACTTCATACCCTCTTGGTTGGGGCCCCTTGATGGCGAGCTCGAGGTGAAGTTCGGCCTCACTTGCGCTGGGAATGTCGTAGACGCGGCCGAACTTCATTCCGCCTCCTTGCGAAACCCTCCGCGGGGAAACTTCATGTTTCTTCGGGAGTGCTTCTGCTCTCCATTTCTCCTTCCTAAGGATGATTGGTATGCCCAAATGCTCTTTCTTGAGGCTGGTTCCTCGCGTCCTCATGGCGGGTTTGCTGACAAAGTCTCCGCCAGAGGTTGTTGCATGGCTTGCATCATCTCGGTGGGGCCGCAAACCCGACCAGCAGGTTGAACTGCTCTACATCTGCGGTGGCTTCGGATGGAGCCTGGGCTGTCGGGGCTGCAACGGGAGTAGATGGACCTGACGCGCAGGACGCCGATCGTCGATCGCCGAGTCGAAGCTCTCCTGGAGGCATTTTCTCTTCGGGAAGGAGCTCTAGTGAGGATGAAGAGATCTCTGGAGAGAGAGAAATCATCGTCAAGCACTCCTTTAAGAATAAGAGAACCTCGGAGGTTCAGCCTTTTCTCTAGCGCCAATCTGTTGATGAGAAATTGGTCGTCGTCGGAGTCCGCCAGAGTTGAGGCTGATGAGGTCGCCGCCGGGGACCTGCAAAATAAAGTTCCATCCGGAGCCAGTGGTGGGGTGGCTCCGACAGGACCTTTCGACGATCAAGTCAGCTTTGGCCAACAGAAATGGAGTGCTCGGGAATGAGTTCCGGAGCTTAGAGAAGAAGATGAGAGCTTAGAGATCAGAGTCCAAAGATTAGCTTATCTGGAGGGTCCCTTTTATAGCAGAGCTTGATGGTGACAACTGTAGCCGCGTGCTGGCGGGCCGCTCGAGGTTCGGTGGAGTCAGTCTCTTGAAAAGATGCCGTCTGCGGTGGGTTGATGGTAACAGCCATCGCCGCCTGATAGCGGGTCGCCATCGCTTGCGGCGGACTGATGGTGATGGCTGCAGAGCTTACGGTGGACTGATGGTGATGGCTGCAGAGCCAGCCGAATGAAGGGTTGAAGGCCTTCGTCGTGTGCCCATTTCGGAGGAGTTCGGACTCCTGAAGAGAAAGCTTGGAAGGAGTTCGGCTCCCGTAAGCGTCTGGCTAGAGGTATGCGGCTAAGGCTCGGCCACTGGAGAGTTCGATAGGAGCTCGATCGACCGAAGGGGGTGTCAGGGAGGAATCCGACTTCTGAAGAAGTCCGTCCGATGGGTGTCTGGGATGAGTCCAGCTCCCGAAGAAATCCGATCGGAGAGGAAGTTTGGAGGGAGTTTGGCTCCCGCAGGCGCCTGGCCGTAACAATGCGGAGAGAGTTTGACTCTTGCAGGGGTCTGACTGAAGCTCGACGGTTGAGTTTGGCTAGAGCCTGGCTGTTGGGGTCCAAGGAGCTCGGCCGCTAAGTAGCTCGGCCGGCTGAAAGGGTTCGGTCCTGACGCTGGGAGTCCGAAGGAACTCGACGGTTGGAAAGTCAGAAGGAGCTCGACAGCTAAGTAGTTCGGTCGGCTGAACGGGTTAGAAAAAGCTCGACCGCTGGGGAGTTCGGTAGGAGCTCGTCTGCTGAAGCTCTTTTGCGACTACTGGTTGCGTTAGGCTGAGCATTGAATTAAACTTCGATGGGAGCGGGGTTTATCCCCAACAAGTATATTCATTATTTTGATTTGCATGTTAATTTTTTCATTAGAATAAAAAAAATTAATAAATTAGAAGAGGTATATTTATATTTAAGATTTTTTTAAAATATATATCTTTTCAAATATTCAAATTTGCATGACGATCCTTATAAAATGATTATTTATATATATATTTTTATAAATTTTTTTTTGCATATCTATTCATAAGGATATTTTTAATTATTTTAATTTTAAACCTTTAATTTTTTTTACACCATTAGATAATTTAGGTATATATATAAAAATATTTTTTTATAAAAATATATATATAAATATTAATTTTAAAAAAATATTTATATAAATTTAAATATTTAGGAAGGGATATACATGCATTGCTATATAAATTTTGGGGAAGGACATGCATCACGAGAAATGCTGCCCATAGGTACGATAAGATTCTTTCTAAATCATATCAATTTTTTTGTTAAGAAAATCACATCATTTTTCGAGGAACGGGACACATGGTTGCTATTATTTATTATCTTGTACTGAAATTTTGTAATAATAAAAATAAAGTACACCGATTTTTTTAAAATAAAATAAATTAATTAAATTATAAAAATATAAATATATATAAAAATTGATAAATAAAATATTAAATAATAAAATTGAAGGATATGGTGCACCGATCCAGCACCATCCATATAACTGACTCCCCAACGGCTAGCACCATCTATAAAAAAATATTTTTTATTAAGTTGGATCAGAACAAGGGAATCGTTATCATTAACAGCATTAATTACGACTAATTTTAGAGCAATCACCCGTGATGGTAGTTTTCAGAAGAGTTAGGTATAATTAAAAATAAAAATAAAGCGTGAATTTTAGAACTACTTCGTTTGCTGGGACAGCCGTGAATCATGGCCTTCGAAGACTGCAACGTCGAAAGAGTGACATCTTACCAAAAAAATATATATATATAAGACGGCATCATTAGAACTTGTTTAAGGGAACCTGCTCAATGCAGTGCTTCGGGAACGTGATACGCGTTCGCCATCATGGAGAGAGAAGATAACATGACACTTAATCATGTGCTGCAATTTATTTATTATAATAATACTAATTATTGGACAATGCCACCCTGTCAGCAACCTACTTGCCATCTGGCGCTGATGCTACCCCGTCATCAACCTAGTTGCCACCTCGAGCGTGAAATGGAGCGTTCTACAAACTTTTTAATGCATGCGCATTGGCACGGGGGCATATATTTCCGGAGAGCAGTCGATCAGTTGATGTAATCTGATGTCACAGATATTGGTATATCGTTCCAGCGCTTATAATGAATTAGTTTATATAAGCCAATATCTCGGTAATTTGGAAGTCATGCGTCAGCAGAATTTATAAATACCTTTCGGACTGCATACGGATTGAATTGAAAGAAAAATATAATCGAATCAAATTCGACGGAATTGAAAAAAAATTAATCTACTAGTTTATCATATATAAATTATTTAAAATTAAAATAAATAATTTATAATGAATTTAGATGAATTATGTCGGTTTATTCTTCACTGTTGATCCAATATTAATTTGAAGCATTACAAGTGAATACATCATTTAATTCATATAGAAACTAGGATATAATAATTTCATAACATCTATAAATCAATACATAATGTTGGGGATAAATTTTACTTTTATCGAAGTCCAGTCTGATGCTTAGTTTAATACAACCGATAATTACGGAAGAGCTTTAGCGACCGAGCCCCAGTCGAATCTCCCAACGGCCGAATTCCTGTCAGACTTCTTCAGGAGTCAGATTCTTTTTTAGACATCTCCTTCGATCGGAATTCTACAGGAGCCGAACTTCCTTCAGATTTCTCCTTCTGTCAGGCTTCTACGAGAGCAAACTCCTTCCAGATTCCTCCTTTTATTGGGCTTCTATGAGAGCCAAACTTCTTTCAGATTTCTCCTTCTATCGGACTTCTACGAGAGCCGAACTCCCTCCAGATTCCTCCTTCTATTGGGCTTGTATAGGAGCCAAACTCCTTCTGGATCCCTCCTTCAGTCAGACGCCTATGGAAGCCGAACTCCTTCTGAGCTTTTCCTTCGGTCGGACTTCTCCAAGAGCCGGACTTCTCCCAGATATCTCCTTCGGTCGGACTTCTATGGAAGCCGAACTCCTTTCGAGCTTCTCCTTCAGTCGAACTTCTCCCAAACGTCTCCTTCGGTCAGACTTCTATGGAAACCGAACTCCTTCCGAGCTTCTCCTTCAGTCGGACTTCTCCTAGACATCTTCTTCGATCGGACTTCTACGAAAGTCGAACTCGTTCCAAGCTTCTCCTTCAGTCGGATGCCTACGGGAGCCGAACTCCTTCCGAGTTTCTCCTTCAGTCGGACGCCTACAAGAGCCGAACTCCTTCCGAATCCCTCCTTCAATCGAACGCCTATAGGAGCCGAACTCCTTCCGAGCTTCTCCTTCAGTCGGACTTCTACAGGAGCCGAACTTCTTCCGTATCTCTCCTTCAATCGAATCTCTACAGGAGCCGAACTTCTTCCGAGCTCCTCCTTCAGCAAGCATTCCTTCTGAATGATCCTCTCTAGCCGTATTCTCTTTGGGAGTTCGAACTTCTCTGAAATTGATATACGTCAAAGCTCTTCACCTCTTCATGCGGTCCCAAGCGGCTCAGTATCGGACGGCTGCAGCCGTCACTATCAGTCCGCTGCAGGCGACAGCGATCCACTACCAGACGGCGATGGCTGTCACTATCAATCTGCTGCATGTAGTGCCTCCCTCCGTGACTGACTCTGCTAGACCTCGAGCGGCCTGCTACCAGGCAACTACAGCTGTCACCATCCATCTGCTACAAGCTTCGCCTATAAAAGGGATCCTTCAGATATATTTTCTCTAAGCTCTCTTCTCCTTTTCAAAACTTTACCGAACTCTTGCTTGAGCACTCCATTTCTATTGGTCAGAAGAGCTGACTTGATCATCGAAGGATCCTACCGGAGCCACCACCACCGACTCCGGATGGAACTTTATTTTGTAGATCATCGACGGTGACCTCATCCTCCTCCACTCCAGCTCATTTCGATATCGACCAGATTCTGCACCAACAGAATTGGCACTAGATGAAGGGCCTCTATCTCTGAGGTATCCTTATTCTTAAAGGAGTGCTCAGCCGACCCTACCGACCTTCTTCTCCAAGGTTCATCTCCATTCTCTTCCTCAATTCGAAGAAATGCTTCAAAAGAAGGTGACTATCTAGAGATCTACCGCTTTTGCCATCAGTTCTGAGCCGATCCATCCACTCCTGCTCCATCACCGATACTTCAACCTCCACCTCCATCGACGATCATGGTAGATCTGGAGTAGTTTAACCTACTGATGCAGTAGGTTCAGAGCCTCATCGAGATGGTGCAGACCATGCGGCAGCCCCCAATGGCAACTCCACCAAAAAATCCATCATTAGGATGTCAAAAATTGGTCCCAAGAAAGAGCACTTGGGCTAGCATACCCATCGCCCCTATGAAGAAAAAATAGAGAGCAGCGGATCCGTACTTGGATCATGATTCTTCTTTAGAGGAGACCCTTCCCATCTGTAGTTGGAAGCCATTCAAGATCTATGACCGAAAAAACATCCTCGATCACAAACTACGAGAGATGGATCGACGGATTGAGGAACTCTGCCATGTCATCCCAGCTCGCTGTGATGACGTCTGCACCAATCCCCCTTTCTCTTCCTAAATTATGTAAGAGCTCATTCCACCAAACTTCAAGCCCCCTCAATTTGAAAGCTACGATAGAACCTCTGATCCGATTGATCATCTAGAGGCCTTCTAGACCATAATGCTACTCCATGGTGCATCAGACGCCATATTATGCCTAGCTTTTCCATCTACCTTAAAGGGAGCAGCAAGAAACTGATACTCGGCATTGAATCTAGGCATGATCTTTTCTTTTGATCAGATGAGCCATCAATTCGTGGCCTACTTTGTCAGTAGTCGACGTCCATGCCGAGGTTTGAATTTTCTGATGAATGTCAAGCAGAAGGAGGAGAAATTCATCCGAACTTATGTCACCTAATTTGATGCTGCGGCATTGGAGGTCGGGGGCCTGGACCAGTCTGTTGCAATGACTGCACTCAAGGATGGCCTTCAGAAGAATGATTTGCTGTTCTCCCTGAAGAAGAAGTACCTCAAAAACTTTGCCGATCTGCTAGCTCAGGCTGAGGGATATGTCTGTGCAAAAGAAGCCTTAAAGATGAAGGATGAAGAAGTTGTAGGAGAGCGATGGATGGATAGTCTAATAGACCCACCGTCGGTGGAGGATCGAGTAAAGTTCGATAGTGCTCACGAACTCCCCCCCCGAGCGCAAGCGAACCCGAACTTCTTCTCGAGCTCGTCATCAAAAAAGCCTCGATAGAAGAGCACGAAGAAGTTCTCCCTTCGGAAGGTTCCGCAACTACGTCCCCCTTAATGCTCTTAAAACTCAAGTTCTGATGGAAATTAAGAATCAGCTATCAAGATCAGAAGAATTACGATCTCCCCTAAACAAGCACAATCAAAGCAAGTACTGTCTCTACCATCGTGACCATAGTCACGATACTGAAAAATGCATTCAGTTTCGAGATGAAATCGAGAAGCTCATCAGGAGAGGTCAGCTGGATCGATTTCTCAAACGCCAGTCTGAAGCAGAAGAAGATCGGCCAAGTGCGCTGCTATAGCTAGAACCACCAATAATGGAGGAATAATAAGGAGGTCGGCTGCCTTTCGACATCATCAATGCTACCTCTGAAGGAGGCTTGGTACTTCGACGAGCCATCATCTTTCAGTCTCAAAATCAAGAGAAGCTTGCTCCAAATTGAGAAGGCCAGCATGAAATAGAGGTGGTCATCCGGTCCAAAACTTATCATCTGAAGAAACTCGGAGGAACAACACTCCCACAATCCTAAAACACAGAGAATCTGAGGATGTGCTGTCAGTAATTTTTCTTCAATAAAATTTTTTCATTTTAATATTATTATTTTTTGGTGCAAAAATTATGTGATGATAGGAAAGAAGCAGTCAATAGTGGTCGTGTTAGGAACAGGAGAAAAATCTCGTCCTAATATAAGCAAGTCGATGTCCTTCAACCTCGGCTAGAGATAAAATCTCTTTCGAGCTTCAAAGTCTACGTCAATAGGAGATAAGATCTCCTTCAACCTCGACTAGAGATAAGATCTCTTTCGAGCTCCAAAGTCTACGTCAACAGGAGATAAGATCTCCTTCAACCTCGACTAGAGATAAGATCTCTCTCGAGCTCCAGAGTCTATGTCAATAGGAGATAAGATCTCCTTCAACTTCAACTAGAGATAAGATCTCTTCCGAGCTTTTACGTCAATAGGAGATAAGATCTCCTTCAATCTTGGCTAGAGATAAGATCTCTTCCGAGCTTCTACGTCAATAGGAGATAAAATCTCCTTCAATCTTGGCTGGAGATAGGATCTCCCCCGAGCTTCAATGTCTATGTCAATAGGAGATGAGATCTCCTTCAACCTCGATTGGAGATGAGATCTTCCTCGAGCCTCAACTTCAACTTCAACCTCGACTGAAGATGAGATCTCTCCTGAGTCTCGACTTCAACTTCAACCTCGTTTGAAAACAAGATCTCCTTCGAGCTTTCACTTCAATATCAACCTCGGCTAGAGATAAGATCTCCCTCGAGCTTCAATCTCGGTGGATGCAGAGCCTAAAAAAGAACTTCGGCGGTCACCTTTTTTGTACTCTCTTCCTTTGAATTTCGAACTCGGAAGTAGGAAAACTATTGTTGGGGATAAATCTCGCTTCCACCGAAGTTCAGTCTGATACTTAGCCCAATATAATTGATAATCATGAAAAAGCTTCAATGGTCGAGCTCCAATCGAATCCCCCCAATGATCAAATTTCTGTCGGACTTCTCTAGGAGCCAAACTCCTCCCAGACATCTCCTTCGGTTAGACTTCTACGGGAGCGAAACTTCCTTCAAATTTTTCCTTCTGTCGAGCTTCTACGGGAGCGAACTCCTTCCAAATTCCTCATTCTATCGGACTTCTACGGGAGCCAAACTTCTTTTAGATTTCTCCTTCTATCGAACTTCTATGAGAGCCAAACTTCCTCTGGATTCCTCCTTCTATCGGGCTTCTACAGGAGCCAAACTCTTTTTGGATCCCTCCTTCAGTCGAACGCCTATGGGAGTTGAACTTCTTTCGAGCTTCTCCTTCAGTCGAACTTCTCCAAGAGTCGGACTTCTCCCAAACATCTCCTTCGATCGGACTTCTATGGGAGCTGAACTCCTTTCGAACTTCTTCTTCAATCAAACTTCTCCAGGAGCTAGACTTCTCCTGGACATCTTCTTCGATTGGACTTCTATGGGAGCCGAACTCCTCCCGAGCTTCTCCTTCAATCGGACTTCTTCAGGAGCCAGACTTCTCTCAGACATCTCCTTCGGTCGGATGCCTATAGGAGCCGAACTCCTTCCGAGCTTTTTCTTCAGTCGGACGCCTACGAAAGTTGAACTCCTTCTGAGCTTCTCCTTCAGTCGAACGCCTATGAAAGTCAAACTTCTTTCGGATCTCTCCTTCAGTCAGACACCTATAGGAGTCGAACTCCTTCCAAGCTTCTTCTTCAGTCGGACTTCTACAGGAATCGAAATCCTTTCGTATCTCTACTTCAGTCGAATCTCTACAGAAGTCGAACTCCTTCCGGGCCCTTTCTTCAGCTAGCATTCCTCTCGAATGATCTTCTCTAGTCGTATTTTCTTTGAAAGTTCGAACTCCTCTGAAATTGATATACGTCAAAGCTCTTCACCGCTCCATACCATCCCGAGTAGCTCAGTATCAGACAGCTGCGGTTGTCACCATCAGTCCACTGTAAGCAACAGCGATCCGCTACCAGGCGGTGATGGCTGTCACCTTCAATCTGCTGCAGACGGCACCTTCCTCTATAACTGACTCCACCAGACCTCGAGCAGCCCGCTACCAGGTAACTACATTTGTCACCATCCATCCGTTACAAGTTTCGCCTATAAAAAGAATCCTCCAGATATATTTTTTTTAAGCTCTCTTCTCCTTCCCGAAACTTTGTCAAACTCTTACCTGAGCACTTCATTTCTATTGACCAGAAGAGCTAACTTGATCATCGAAGGATCTTACCGGAGCCACCACCACCGACTCCAGATGAAACTTTATTTTGCAGATCACCGATGGTGACCTCATCCTCCTCCACTCCAACTCATCCCGGCATCGATCAGATTCTGCATCAACACATAATATGTCATAATTATTAATTTTTAATATCTAAATAGTTTAAATATTAAAAATATTATATCAGTCGGTCATCTTCGATTTTATATGGATTAAAAATGTAGAAACCAAATTTGACCGTAATTAATCAAATTTTTTATGAATCACAATCCGATTCAATCTGGTTCAAATCTTTCAACTAATCGAAACTGATGTTTATCGAATTGGATTGGATGGATTTCTTCAGATTTTGATTATTTGCTCAGTCCTAAATATCCCAATCCTTTTTGCAAATTTTCCTTTTGTTGTTTTCTTGCTTTAGTTTAGCATCAACTAGGAAAATAGAAAGTCCCTAGATTATGTTTATTAGACTTTCTTATTATTTAAAACTTTTGATATTGTAAGTACCATTTTGGCAAATGCTTGCTTAGCATGTTAGTACCTAGGGATGAACCTGACCTAGGTTCTACATTTTCAAGCAAAATATAATTTGAGGCAGGTTGTATTGTGTTCGAAGGGATCAGTCAGCTAGCTTGGCATTTTAAGAGTATTTGTCATCATGATTTTACATTTTTAGGCAAAATTAAGCATACATCAGAATCAAACCTACCATGGAAATTTAGGTTAGTTTGGATTTATTAGGTTTGACCAAGGCACTACTTTAGATAACTTAGTTGCGAGAGGATGCCAAGCTAATAAGAAAAGCCAATGTTGATGCACCTGGATAGCATTTATCTACCATTATGTTTTGTAATATTAGAGAATTATATGATAGACTTTGTTTTTATTTCTTAGCACAAGAAAATAAAAATTCTAGTTGGATTGGGCTATCTAAACTTTTCAACTTAACCTAACAAACTTGAGATCAAATAATTAACATGATCCATCTTCATCCTAACTATCAAAAATCAACATTTTCCAACCCAAGTTTGTCATGATACAAACTAGCCCAACCAAATTATAGATTGGCTATATGTCAGCTTTAGCTGATAGGGCAAAAATTGCTCTCCAACTAAATACTTGTGAACCTAAATGCCTTCCTTGTTTTAATTGATCACCGAACCTGAAACTTAATTGGCCGGTACGGTTTAGATATACAACTATAGTTGCAAGCATGGTATAGGCCCAATGCCATTGGTAGCTTATATAGATAGAATCACCACCATTTCTAAATTGTATGTTCAGAAATCTTTTCTAAAAAAAAAAATCTACATGCACATTTTTCTAATTATTCTTCTAACTTCGCACCTCTCATCACCATCATGAAGTGGGACATCAATGACACAAATAATCAACTGTTTCATAATGTCCTTGCTCTTATTTTTAACTTAAGTTATTGCATTTTTAGAAATCGATGTCTGATTGTCAAATGGGGTATCTTGCTAGTAATCCATGATTGTTAGCTTGGTTTGTACCATCTTTTCTTGGAAGAGGTTTCTAGTTTAATCCTAGCACTTCTCGACCTCTAAACTAGCAAGTGATGTGGGCATTTAATTCTTGAAAGTTTCTGTTAATCATGATGCTAACATGAACCACACATGACATTGGGTGTTAAAATCGTAGATAATGTACATGCCATATATTGGGGATAAATCCCACTCCTGTGCAGTTTGATGCTTAGTCTAATGCAACCGGTAGCCACAGAAAAGCTTCAGTAGACGGATATTAGTCGAACTCTTTCATCCGATCGAACTCCTTAATAGCCGAACTTTAGTCGGACTCCCACGAGAGCCGAACTCTCTCCGCGCTCTTCCAGCCAGACGTCTGCGGGAGCCAAACTCCCTCCATGCTTTTTCTTCGATCGGACTTCTTCAGGAGCTAGACTCCTCCTAGACATCTCCTTCGACCGATCGGACTCCTCAACGGTCGAGCTCTTTTCGAACTTTTCAGCTACCGAGCCTTAGCTGCACTCCTTCAGTCATACGCCTACGAGAGCCGAACTCCCTTCGAGCTTCCCCTCGATCGAACTCCTCCAGGAGTCCGAACTCCTCTGAAATTGATACGTACCGAAGTCCGTCGATCCATGCCCGCTTTCTCAGAGCCACGGTTATTAAATCTAGACGAACTATCGCCATCAATCTGCCACAGACGACGTAATCGAACGACATGGCCACCACTACTGACGACACCACTCTCTCCATAGCTAGCCCCTTGCGGCTCACGATCCATTAGTATGGCTGTCACTATCCGCCTGACGATGCCTTCCTCTTCGTACCGAACTTTATGCGGCCCTGAGCGGCCCACGGTCGAACGATATGGCCATCACCATCAATCAAGCTCCATCTATAAAAAGGATCATGCAGATACGCTAGTCTCTAAGCTCTCCTCCCCTTCTCTAAGCTCTGTGGAACTCATTTCCAAGTACTCCATTTCTATTGGTCAGAGTTGACTTGATCGTTGGAGGGTCCTGTCGGAGCCACTCCCCACCAGCTCCGAACGGAACTTTATTTTGTAGGTCTTCGATGGCGACCACGTCCATCTCCACTCTAGCTGGGTCTGATGACAACCAGTTTCTGTACCAATAAATTGGTGCCAGAGGAAGAACACGAACCTCCGAGATTTTCTTGTTCTTAAAGAAGTGCTCGATGACGATTTCTCTCTTCCCTCTCCAGAGATCTCTCTTCTTCCTCCCTAGAGTTCTTTTCCAAAGAGAAAATGCCTCCTAGAAGAGCTTCGACTCGGCGATCGGCAGCCTCCATGCCAGGTCCATCCACTCCCATTTCAGGCCCGGCAGCCCAAGTTCCATATAAAGCCACCGTAAATGTGGAGCAGTTCAACCTATTGGTCCAGCAAGTTTGTGCCCTCGTCGAGATGATGCAGACCGTGCAACAGCATCTGGCGGAGACTTTGCCAGCAAACCTATCATGAGGATACCAGGAATCGGCCTTAAGGAAGAGCAATTGGCCTAGCATACCAATCGCCCTTAGGAAGGAGAAATAGAGAGCAGAAGTTCTCCCCTAGAAAGCTTCACAGGAGGCAGAATAAAGTTCGATCGCGTTCATGACCTCCTCAGCGTAAGCAAGGCCAAACTCTCCCTCGAGCTCGCCATCAAGGAAGCTCCGATGAAGGTTTCATAGGAGGACGGAATGAAGTTCAGCATGTGCGAGGCCGTCGAACTCTCCCTCGAGCTCGTCATCAAGGAAGCCCCGATAAAGGGGCATGAAGTTCTCCTGCCGAAGGTTTCATAGGAGGGCAGAATGAAGTTCGGCATGTGCGAGACCATCGAACTCGTCCTCGAGCTCGCCATCAAGGAAGTCCTGACAAAGGGGCATGAAGTTCTTCCAATGAAGGTTTCACAGGAGGGCGGAATGAAGTTCGGCATGTGCGAGGCCGCCGAACTCGCCCTCGAGCTCGCCATCAAGGAAGCTCCGACAAAGGGGCATGAAGTTCGGCCTCACTCACATCGATAAAGGGGCATGAAGTTCTTTCGCAGGTTTCATAAGAGGACGGAATGAAGTTCGACCGTGCTTACGACCTCCCCAGCGCAAACAAGGCCCGAACTCTCCGAGCTCACCACCAAGGAAGCCCCAACAGAAGGACGCAAAGAAGTCCTCCTTTCGAAAGGTTTTGTGACTATGCCTCCCGCAACGCTCCTCGAACTCAAATTTTCATCAAAGTTAAGAACCAGCTACTAAGATCAGAAGGATTACGATCTCTCCCAAATAAATGCGATCGAAGTAAGTACTGCCTCTACCATCGCGACCACGGTCACGACACTGAGGAATACATTTAGCTCCGTGATGAAATTAAGGAACTCGTCAGAAAGGGGCGGCTAGATAAATTCCTTCAATGCCAGTCTGAAGCAGGAGAAGATCGACCAAGGGCGCTGCCATAGTCAAAAACGATAAGAAGGTCGGCCGCCTCGTGGCATCATCAATGTTACCCCAGGGAGGAGCTTGGTACTTCGACGGGCTATCATCTCCCAGCGTCAAAGCCAAGAGAAGCTTGCTCTAAATTGAGAGGACCAGCTTGAGATAGAGGAGGTCGTCCGGCCTGGGACTTACTGCCCGAGGGAACCCGAAGGAACGACGCCCCTACGACCCTAAAACAGGGATGTGCTGCAAGTAACTTTTCCTCGATAAAATTCTTTCCTTTCAATAATATTATTTCTGGGTGCAAGAGTTACGTAATGACAGGAGAAAAATGAACGAAAGTGGTCTGTTAGAAACAGGAGGAGAACCTCATCCTAACACGAGTAAAGTCGAAGGCCTCGTTCACCTTAGACGAGATGGGGGGAGAGGCCCTAACAGCGGTCCTTATGCGCCCCCACAGTTCGTTAGGAACAGGAGGAGAACCTCGTCCTAACACGAGCAAAGTCGAAGGCCTCGTTTACCTTAGACGAGATGGGGGAGAGGTCCTGATGTGCCTCCATAACCCGTTAGGAATAGGAGGAGAATCTCATCCTAATGCGAGCAAAGTCGAAGGCCTCGTTCACCTTAGACGAGATGGGGAGAGAGGCCCTGATGTGCCCCCATAATTCATTAAGAATGGGAGGAGAACCTCATCCTAACGCGAGCAAAATTGAAGGCCTCGTTCATCTTAGACGAGATGGAGGGAGAGGCCCTGACAGTGGCCCTTATGTGCCCCCATAGTCCGTTAGGAATAGGAGGAAAATTTCATCCTAACACAAGCAAAATCGAAGGCCTCGTTCACCTTAGATGAGATGGGGGGAGAGGCCCTAACAGCGACCCGTATGTGCCCCTACGGCCCATTAGGAATATGAGGAGAACCTCGTCCTAACGCGAGCAAAGTCGAACCTCATCCTAACACGAGCAAGTCAAAGATCTTCAACCTCAGCCGCAAGAGATAAGATCTCTTTCGAGCGATCGAACCAATCTCGGTCAGAGATAAGATCTCTCTCGAACGACCGCGATAACCTTGGCCCGAGCGCCCGAGCCAATCTCGGCTAGAGATAAGATCGGAGACAATCTCGGTCAGAGATAAGATCGGAGACAACCTCGGTCAGAGCGCCCAAGACAATCTCGATCGGAGATAAGATCCGAGACAACCTCGATCGAAGATAAGATCTGAGATAATCTCGATCGGAGATAAGATCGGAGACAACCTCGGCCAGAGCATCCGAGCCAACCTTGACTAAAGATAAGATCTCTCCTGAGCGTCCGAGCTTCAACTTTTGGCTAGAGATAAAATCTCTCCTGAGCGACCGCATCAACCTCGGCTAGAGATAAGATCTCTTCCGAGCGATTGAGACAATCTCGGCCAGAGATAAGATTGGAGACAACCTCGGCCAAAGTAACCGAGCCAACCTCGGCTAGAGATAAGATCTCTTTCGAGCGATTGAGACAATCTCGACCAGAGATAAGATTGGAGACAACCTCAGCCAAAGTGCCCGAGCCAACCTTGGCTAGAGATAAGATCGGAGACAACCTAGACCAGAGATAAGATTGGAGACAACCTCGGCCAAAGCGCCCGAGCCAACCTCGATCAGAGATAAGATCGGAGACAACCTCAGCCAGAGCGCCCGAGACAACCTCGACCAAAGCGCCCGAGACAACCTCGGCCAGAGATAAGATCCGAGACAACCTCGACCAGAGATAAGATCGGAGATAACCTTGGCCAGAGTGCCCGAGTCAACCTCGGCCAGAGATAAGATCGAAGACAACCTCGGCCAGAGCGCCCGAGTCAACCTTGGTCAGAGATAAGATCTCTCCTAAGCGCTTAAACTTCAACCTCGGCTAGAGATAATATCTCTCCCGAGCGACCACGACAACCTCGACCAGAGATAAGATCTCTTTCGAGCGATCGAACCAATCTCGGATAGAGATAAGATCTCTTCCGAGCGCCCGCGATAATCTCGACCAGAGATAAGATCTCTTCCGAGCGATCGAGACAACCTCGGTCAGAGATAAGATCGAAGACAATCTCGCCCTGAGATCAGATCTCTTCCAAGCGTCCGTATTAACCTCGGCTGCAAGAGATAAGATCTCTCCGAGGCAACCTCGACTGTTGGAGACAATATCGCCCCCGAGGAGCTCAACCTCCAACCTCGATCGCAAGAGATGAGACCTACTTTAACTTTGACTGGAGATGAGATCTCTCCCCCCGAGCTTCAACCTGAACCAGCACGGAGCCCAAAAGAGAACTTCGATAGTCGTCTTCTCTGCACTCCCTTCCTTCGAGTTTTGAACTGGGAAGTAGGGAGACTATTATTGGGGATAAACTCCGCTCCTGCCGAAGTCCAGTTCGATACTTAGCCTAATGCAACAGGTAGCCACGGAAGAGCTTCAGCGGACGGATCTTAGCCGAATTCCTTCATCCAACCAAACTCCACAGTGGCCGAGCTTTAATTGGACTTCCGTGAGAGCCGAACTTCCTCCACACTCTTCCAGTCAGATGCCTGCGGGAGTCGAACTTCCTCCATGCTTCTCCTTCGATCGAACTTCTTCAGGAGCTGGACTCCTCCCAGACATTTTCTTCGGTCGGTCGGACTCCTCAGCGGTCGAGCTCCTTCTGAACTCTCCAACTATCGAGCCTTAGTCGCACTCCTCCAACCAGTTGCCTACGAGAGCCGAACTCCCTCCGAGCTTTTCCTCGGTCGAACTCCTCCAGGAGTTTGAACTTCTCTGGAATTGATACGTACCGAAGTCCATCGATCAATGCCCACTTTCTCAGAGCCACTGCTATTAAATCTGGATGAACTATCGCCATCAGTCTGCCACAGTCGATGTGATCGGACAACATAGCCACCACTACTGGCGACACCACTCTCTCCGTAGCCAATCCCGTGTGGCCCACGACCCATCAGTATAGCTATCACTATCCGTCTGACGATGTCTTCCTCTCCGTACCGAACTCCATGTGGCCCCGAGCGGTCCACGGTCGGATGATATGGCCGTCACCATCAATCAAGCTCCATCTATAAAAAGGACCCTCTAGATATGCTAGGCTCTAAGCTCTCCTCTTCTTCTCTAAACTCTACGGAACTCATTTCGAGCACTCTATTTCTATTGGCCAGAGCTGATTTGATCGTCGGAGGATCCTATCGGAGCCACCTCTCATCGACTCTGGACGAAACTTTATTTTATAGGTCTTCGACAGCGATCATGTCTACCTCCACTCCAGCTAAGATCGATGATGATCAATTTCTGCACCAACACCATATATCATGGATGGTCACTAATAGAAGTAATTACAACCTACAACTCTTCCTCTGTGCGAGAGCCAAAAGGGCTTCCAATTTACATGTTTATCATCGGAGGTCATGGAGCAGCATTATAACAATACCTTTATGTGTACTGGCCATCCTTGAAGTCCAATTGTCCGTGTAATTGTCTGCTCAACAACTAATTTCTATTTGTAGCTTGTTCTGCTAAAAAATTATATTTGTATGAAAAAAATTAATTTTTATTAAATAATTTCAAAGAGGAGATCATTACCATTAATTACGACTCATTTTAAAAAATATTTGATACATAGAATAAAAATTAAAATTAAAATTAATCAAATCATCCAAAATATTTGATTCATGATTAGAATTAAAATCAAAATAAAAATTTAATTTTTATAAAAAATAAAAATTAAATTTTAAATAAATTAAATTATTTTCATTTCATCTCAAAATTAGAATTTAAATTAAATTTCATCTAGTTGTAATGAAAATTATTTATTTTTATTTTCATTTCAGATCTCAATCTCTTTCAATCAAATATCTTGTTGGCAGAATTTTTTTAAAATAAATAGCACTCTTAAAGATAGTTTTTAGAAGATTTACATATAAAATAAAAATAAAAATAAGCGTGGGAATTTGAGGACTACTGCATTCATTTGGTGAGTCATCGGTGACATCATGTCTTTCTAGAAGATTGAAACATGAAAATGATGGCATCTCATCAGGAAAACAAAAAAAAAGAAAAAAAAAAAAGATTCCGTGAAATCTAACTGTGAAACGTCCTTGCCCACTTTAGTTCAGCCACAAAGCATGCTGCACGTGCTTTGTTTGATCAAGCTTTTACGGTCCCTCTCTTGCAAATTATATTAATTATTTTTCTGCATCGAATCAAACCGATCATGCAAGTTGGACGTTCGAAACTTTTGCCACGATGGCCCGGTCTCCAGGTATTTTTGTCATTTCACCCTGTTCATTTGACTTTTCCTTGTTGCGTGTGGAGTCCGGGCTCCCAGCTGGAGTCGCTTGCATTCTCCACGGCCATTGCCACTGTTAGATGTGGACTGGAGGGTTGTGATCCGCAGAGCTATCGGAACGCAATGTGTGTCCAATGATAGAAAAAAACCTAGGATAACGTAATAAGACGCACGATGGCAAGCTAAAATTCATTATAATTAACTGGACAACGCTACCCATTCGCCTTCTCGAGAATGCGATGCGCGGTTCTCCAAAATTTTGAAAGCCTGCACATTTCCGCGAGGGCGTTGGACATGGAAAAATTCCGAGGGACGCTCGATCAGCCAATGTAAACCCATATGTTATCACTTTCCGCATTGTTTATGTGTAGCATCTCTAATGATCTGCAGCAAAAAATCAGATGACTCATTGGTTTTCTTGGACCAAACTTTTTGATGCTCAAAATATCACTTTCCACATCTAACAGTCCTTTCTTATTTGGATTTCTGAAATTATAGAGTTGTAATTGTTCCTGTTAATCTGCTCTGAATCCAAATTTGTTTGAAATTTGGTCTTCCGGCGTGCTACGTATCTATGATAGGCATGTTGAATTTAGGCCACATCACAAACCAATATCTTAGAAATTTGGAAGTTGTATGTCAGCTAACATCTACAAATTATCCCATTCCTTCTGGAAAATTTTCTGTCTGCTTGGTTCACCACAGCATCCGCGAGGGAAGTAGAGAGCCCCTGGATTTTAGCAATATTTGTTATCATGATTTTATGTCTTTAGCCAGAATTAATTAGTATACATTAGTGTCAAGCTTACCATGGAAATATAGATCAAGGCTGAATTAATTAGATTCAACCAGCGCATTACTATAGATAATTTGGTTAGGTGAGGATGCCAAGTTAGTAAGAAGGCCAGTGATGACGTATCTAGATATGATTTATTCTTGAGAAATTCTTTGTGCACCAGCGCGTGGTGCAGAAACGGTGATTGGATCATGCGACGGGGTGCGACGGCATTGCTGCAAAAGGCCACCCAAATTGGTGTGACTTCCACCATTCCATTTGTTGGGAGTTTTGAGCCATCGAAGTGCCAAGATGCTTGGATTGAAGATACTAGCTTAAAATATGATGGATTAGTCATCAATTCAAACCGAGCAATCTAGAAAACATTATGATCTCAATCCAAGGGTCGGATTGGAGAGGTCTAGCCTGCAATTATGGACCGTTCGTGATCTCCATAATGATTGATTCATGATGCTTTAGGTCACGTATCTTCAGCAGCAAACAATCTATGTAAATCTAAAATTCACTTGTCATCTCGGAGGCAGAACCTCTTCGATCCAAGCCCCCACAAGCAAGCTAGGATCCCAGTCCACAAAATAAGGGCTAGCATTCTGTTTGGTTCACGACAATTAGAGATGTCCGAATCTCCGAAACAATCCACGTAACCAAGCAATGCTATGGTTTAAAAGTAATTCATGTGTCTTGCTTCATTACTTATTTGCATGTGGAATTGTAGATATATCGGCATTTAATTCATAATCTCCATCTATTTACTTAGTTATAGGTTGAAAGCTGTACTTCATTTCAATCTAGTGCCCATTATCATCCATAGATATCTCCAGAAATTACTCAAAAAATAGTTATCTCGGTCTCAAATAATTGAAGGCAGCATAAATATTTTTCAAATGTACTGAAAAAAGAGTTTGGCGCTGCAATAATTAAGAAGTCTGATGAATTTTCACGCACACATGCACGGACATGGATATATATATATATATATATATATATATATATATATATATATATATATATATATATATATATATATATATATATATATATGTATGTTGGAAATAAATTTTGCTCCTACCAAAGTCAAGTTTGGTGCCCAATTTGATGCGGTCAGTAGCCACGGAAGAACTTCGGTGGATGGATCTTGGTCGAATTATTACAGCCGACCGAACTGCTAAGCGGTCGAGCTCCTTCGGACTCCCAATGATCGAACTCCTCAAGCGGCCGTCCCTTCAGCCAGCCGAACTCCGCAGCAATAGTCCCTCGATCGAACTTCTCAGCTTACTCCTCGGTCGGACTTCTTCGGGAGCCGAACTCCTCCCAGACATCCCCTTCAGCCAGCTGAACTCTCCAGCGACCGAGCTTCTACAGAAGTCGGACTCCCTACGGACTTCTTCAGCAGCTGGGCTTTTACGGAAGCCGAACTTCCTGCGGACTTCTTCAGTGGATGGGCTTCTCAATGGCCGAACTTTCATGAAAGCCGAACTTCTTATGACAGATTCCTGCAGGCGATCCCACTACTAAACGGTTACACGACAATAACGATCGACATTTATCAAGTCAATAACGATCGATATTTATCAAGTCAATAACGATCAGCATTGATCAGGATAGTTACGACAATCATTAATCAAGGCAGTTACAACAAGCTTCCTCTATAAAAAGGATCTTCCAGATACACTTATGCCAGGTTCTAAAAATCCTTCTCTCTTCTCCTCTAAACTCTACGAAATTTCATACCGAGTGCTCCATTCTTGTTGACTGGAGCTAACTTGATCGTCGGAGGGTCCTACCGGAGCCACCCCCCACCGGCTCCGGATGGGACTTTATTTTGCAGGTCCCCGGCGGTGACCTCATCAGCCTCCACTCCAGTGGATTCCGACAACGATCAGATTCTGCGTCAACAGATTGGCACTAGAGGAAGGGTCCGATGATGATTTCTCTCTTAAAGAAAGCCGAGGTTTTCTTATTCTTAAAAGAGTGCTCGACGACGATTTCTCTCTCTCCGGAGATCCCTCTTCTTCCTCACTACAGTTCTCTCCCGAAGAGAAAATGCCTCGAGAGCATCGACTCGGTGATCGGCAGCCTGCACGCCAGATCCGTCTGTTCCTATCTCAGCCTCGGTAGCCCAGTTTTCATACGAAGCCATCGCAGACGTGGAGCATTTCAACCTACTGGTCGGGTCCATGGCCCCATCGAGATGATGCTGGCCGTGCGACAACCTCCGGCGGGGACTTTGCCAGCAAACCCGCCATGAGGATGCGAGGAACCGACCTTAAGGAAAAGCATTTGGCATACCAATCGCCCTTAGGAAGGAGAAACGGAGAGCAGAAGTTCTCCCACAGAAGATTTCATGAGAAGGTCAGAATGAAGTTCGACGGAAGCGAAGCCGAACTCCTCCTCGAAGCTCATCATCGAAATTAAGTTCGGCGGAAGCAAAGCCGAACTCCCCCTCGAAGCTCATCGCTCAAGTTAGGCCGAACTCCCCCCATCTCGAGTATGTCATCAACGAAACCCCCTACAAAGAATTCATAGGTGGCGGAGTGAAGTTCGACAGCTAAAGCAAATCCGAGCTCCACTTCGAGCTTGTCGTCAAGAAAGTCCGAGCAAAGAAGGAAGAAGTTCCCCCACAGAAGGTTTTGTAAGGAGGCGGAATGAAATTCGGCCGCGTCCAAGGAGGCGGAATGAAATTCGGCCACATCCACGACCTTGAAGCTCATCATCGAGGAAGCCCCAACAAAGGGGCATGAAGTCCTCCCGCAGAAGCTTTCGCAGAAAAGCGAAATGAAGATCGGCAGCTCAAGGAAAGCCGAGCTCCCCCTTGAGCTCATTGTCAAGGAAGTCCAAACAAAAGAAGCAGGAAGTTCTCCCACGGAAGGTCTCACGGGAAAGTGGAATGAAGATTCGGAATGAAGTCCGACGCGAGGAAAGCAGAGCTCCCCTCGAGCTCATCCTAAAGGAAGCCCCCTACAAAGATTTCATACGAGGTGAGATGAAGTTCGGCCGAGCTCACAATCGCCCCAAGGCAAGCGAGGACTCCCTCTCAAGTATGACTCCAAGGAAGCCCCGACGAAGTTGCATGAAGTCCACCCGCAGAAGCTTTCGTGGAAAAGCGGAATGAAGTTCGGCAGCTCAAGGAAAGCCGAGCTCCACTCGAGCTCGTCCTAAAGGAAGTTCGAACAAAAGCAGCAGGAAGTTCTCCTGCGAAGAGTTTCGCGGAAAAGTGGAATGAAGTTCGGCGCGAAGAAAGCCGAGCTCCCCCTCGAAGCTCATCATCGAGGAAGGGGCATGAAGTCCTCCCACGGAAGCTTTCGCGGGAAAGCGGAGTGAAGTTCGGCCGCGCTCACGACCGCCTCAGGACAAAAGAGGACTCCCTGACTCCAAGGAAGCTCCGACAAAGGGCATGAAGTTCTCTCGCAGGTTTCACAAAAGGACGGAATGAAGTTCGGCCGCACTTATGACCTCCACAGCACAAGGCCCGAACTTTTCAAGCTCGCCACCAAGGAATTCCCGCGAAGGGTTTCGCAAGTCCAGCCGCGTCCACGACCTCCCCAGCGTAAGTGAGGCCGAACTTCACCTCGAGCTCGCCACCAAGGAAGCCCCAACAGAGGGGTGCAAAGAAGCCCTCCTCCTAGAAGGTTCCACGACCACGCCCCCCTCAACGCTCCTCGAACTCAAATTCTCATCGAAGTTAGGAACCAGCTGCCAAGACCAGAAGGGTTCAGTCTCCCCAAAATAAGTGCGATCGAAGCAAGTACTGCCTCTACCATCGTGACCACGGCCATGACATAGAGCAATGCATCCAGCTGCGAGACGAAATTGAGGAGCTCGTCAGAAAGGAGCGACTGGGTAAATTCCTTCGGTAGGAGAAGATCGGCTAAGGGCGCTGCCGTAATCAGAAACTATAAGGTCGGCCGCCTCACGACGTCATCAATGTTACCCTGGGGAGGAGCTTGGTACATCGACGATTCATCGTCTCCCAGCGACAAAGCCAAGAGCTTGCTTCAAATTGAGAAGGCCAGCATGAGATAGAGGAGGTCGTCCGACCTGGGACTTATTGCCAGAGAGGACACGGAGGAACGACGCTACCACGATGTTGAAACACAAAATTTGGGAATGCGCTGTCAGGAAGAAGCAGTCAATAATTGCCGCATTAGGAATAGGAGGAGAACCTCATCCTAACACAAGCAACAATCCCGATAGGAGATAAGATCTTCCCCGGAGAAAGCTCGGCTGCCGAAGATAGGATCTTCCCCGAGGCAAGCTCGGCTGCAGGAGACAAGATCTCCCTCGGGTCAACTTCGGCCGTGGGAAATAAGACCTTCCCAAAGTCGAAGGCCTCGTCGTCCGAATGTGCCTCCACAGCCCGTTAGGAACAGAAGGAGGACCTCATCCTAATGCGAGCAAAGTCGAAGGCCTCGTTCACGAAGGATGAGACGAGGAGAGAGGCTCGGACGACGGTCCGAATGTGCCCCCACAGCCCATTAGGAACAGGAGGAGGACCTCATCCAAATGCGAGCAAAGTCGAAGGCCTCATTCACCTTAGACGAGATGGAGGGGGACGGACGATGGTCCGAATGTGCCCCCACAGCCTGTTAGAAATAGGAGGAGGACCTCATCCTAACGCGAGCAAAGTCGAAGGCCTCGTTCATGAAGGACGAGATGGAGGAAGAGGCTCGGACGACAGTCCGTATGTGTCCCCACAGCCCGTTAGGAACAGGAGGAGGACCTCGTCCAAACGCGAGCAAAGTCAAAGGCCTCGTTCACCTTAGACGAGACGGGAGGAGACGGATGACGGTCCGAATGTGCCCCCACAGCCCGTTAGGAATAGGAGGAGGATCTCATCCTAACGTGAGCAAAGTTGAAGGCCTTGTTCACGAAGGACGAGACGGAGGAAGAGACGTGGACGATGGTCCGTATGTGTCCCCACAGTCCGTTAGGAACAGGAGGAGGATCTCGTCCTAATGCGAGCAAAGTCGAAGGCCTCGTTCACCTTAGACGAAATGGGGGGAGACGGACGACGGTCCGAATGCGCCCCCACAGCCCGGTAGGAACAGGAGGAGGACCTATCCTAATGCGAGCAAAGTCGAAGTTAGCAATAGGAGGAGAACTTCGTCCTAATGCGAGCGCTCGCATCAACCTAGGCCAAAGGAGATAAGATCTCCCCCGAGCGATCGGGCCAACCTCGATTAGAGAGCTTCAACTTCGACCTCGGTGAGAGATAGGATCTCTTCCGAGCGATCGTATCAACCTCGACTAGAGAGCTTCAACTTAAACATCAACTTTAGCCGGAGATGAGATCTCCCCTGAGCTTCGACCTGAAACAGCACGGAGCCCGGAAGAAGACTTCGGCAGTCGCCTCTTTTGCACTCCCTTCCTTCGAGTTTCGAACTCGAAAGTGGGGGGCTAGTGTTGGGGATAAACCCCACTCCTGCCGAAGTCAAGTTCGGTGCCCAGCCTGGTCCGGCTAGTAGCCACGAAAGAACTTCGACGGATGGGTCTTGGCCAAACTATTACAGTCGACCGAACTGCTAAGCGGCCGAGCTCCTTCGGACTCCCAGCGGCCG
Source organism: Cocos nucifera (assembly GCA_006176705.1). Classification (NCBI taxonomy): domain Eukaryota; kingdom Viridiplantae; phylum Streptophyta; class Magnoliopsida; order Arecales; family Arecaceae; genus Cocos; species Cocos nucifera. The sequence goes on along the minus strand of QRFJ01000161.1, from coordinate 1,285,497 downwards.
AACTCCTCAAGCGGCCGTCTCTTTAGCCGGTCGAACTCCGCAGCAATAGTCCCTCGACCGAACTTCTCAGCTTACTCCTCGGTCGGACTTTTTCAGAAGCCGGACTCCTCCCAGACACCCCCTTCAGCCAGCTAAACTCTCCAGCAGCCGAGCTTCTACGGAAGCCGAACTCCCTGCGGACTTCTCCAGCGGCCGGGCTTCTATGGAAGCCGGACTCCCTGCGGACTTCTTCAGCGGACGGACTTCTCAATGGCCGAACTTTCATGAAAGCCGAACTTCTTATGATGGATTCCTGCAGGCGATCCCACTACTAAATGATTACACGACAATAACGATCGGCATTTATCAAGTCAATAATGATCGACATTTATCAAGTCAATAACGATCGGCATTGATCAGGACAGTTACGACAATCATTAATCAAGGCAGTTATAACAAGCTCCCTCTATAAAAAGGACCCTCCAGATACACTTACGTCAGGTTCTGAAAATCCTTCTCTCTTCTCCTCTAAACTCTACGGAATTCCATACCGAGCACTCCATTCCTGTTGACTGAAGCTGACTTGATCATTGGAGGGTCCTACCGAAGCCACCCCCCACCGGCTCCGGATGGAACTTTGTTTTGCAGATCCCCAACGGCGACCTCATCGACCTCCACTCCAACGAATTCCGACGACGACCAGATTCTACATCAATAATATATATATATATATATATATATATATATATATTCATGCTTCAATAAAACTCCACAAGCCTTGATCACCATCTTAAATTTAGGCTGGTTGCAGATGCAGATGGCCTTCACCCTCTCAAGATTGATTTTCAATTTTCCTCCACCAACCACAAATCTTGCGCACATTACCTCCCGCTTTACAATTATTGGGGTTTAACCAATTTTTTTTTAGCATCAATTCTAAGAATTTGGTGATGCTTGAATATAGTCCTCCAAGTTGTTACTGTATAGAATCAATATATCATCCACCACGATGTCTTTTTTTGAAAAACCATAATACCTTATCATCAGGTACATATAAATACGTCCGCTTTTTTTTTTTTTTTTTGAATGTAACATATAGATACATCTTGCAAAATTTGTTATTAAATACAAGCAACATAAGGTTATATGCCAGGCCTCACTCAATCATGGTTCATCTCCGGTTCAATCACGAAACAAATAGCATTCCAACCCATCAGGCAAGCTGGTTTTTTTTTTGGTAATACTGAAAGAGAAACACCGAAAAAAAATAGAAAAACCCTTGCAACAGGAATAGGCGGATCCGGGAGAAGATTAGAGGCTTCTGAGAAATTGACCAAAGTAAAAGGACAAAAGATGGCAATATATAGAGGCTGTCAATGTTCCTGCCTACCAATCACGTACATTTAATCATGTCCCACGTTGTTAGTAGGTTTCTGCACATTTGGGTCACATAATTCTTGTTCTGTTATTATTAGTTAGCCTCCAACAAAGAAAATTCCAGCGCATGAAAGCAACAGATTTGTACTGGCTAGCCTTCCTTTTTTTCAAAATTGGAATCCTCATTTTTAATTTGGTACGCATGATACGATTTTGCGTGGCTATCGTTGGACTTTGAAATTTTTTTTTAAAAAAAAAGAGTACTTACATCCGAAAAGTTTGGCTAAAACATATTCTATTCTTATTTGGATTATAGTAAAAAATAAAAATGCCCTGACTCTTCAAAATTCAATCTATACCTTTTTTTTTTTTTCTAGCATTCAAATCGTACTTTATTTTTAATTCTGATTTTAGTCCCAAATCAAATATATTATGAAATACGATCCCATTCCGATTCTATTTTCGATTTGCTAAGGAACTCAATGCACCTATAATTCTAATCCTCATCTAGCCTAGTTGATATCACTCCAACCTATCTAGACCAGCATTAATTAGCCCGGGGCTAGTAAATAATCTTGCTAGAATAGATTAGTTATTTAGTTCCCTAGTTTCATGCTTCATTATGGGTGTACTCATCATTACAGAAGCTTTTGGACTTTGATCCATTTCGTTTTTTTGACTAGAGCAATATTCTCGGCTACCCGGGCTCTAACTGCAGTCCAGCTCAGCTTACCAACATGATTTAGAGATGAAAAAATAATTTTTACACTATGATTGATGTAGCTCCGCAGATATTGTTCATGATGATTGACTCTCTCGCGTAGGCTTATAACGAATTTTTTTTTTTTGGGCTCTGCATTTTAATCCTGCGTGAGAGCCAATCATCACAGACGGTGTCCATGAAGCTACACTATCCGCAATGTAGAAAGAATTTTTCTTTAGAGATTCAGGATGAATGGATTTATTTTTATTGAGATCATTTTGATTACTTGCATTCTTGTGCTCTTTTTGTATGCCATCCAACTTCCCTTTAGCAAAATATACATGCAACCATTTTAGAACAGTTATAATATACACATGACATATAAACAGGATTTTATATCCATCGTTATCAAATTTGATGTTAGGAGCAATTAAAAAAATAAAAAATAAATTATTTGATATAATTTACAAGACTAAAATCCTTATGCACAGGAACTCATATATTTTGGAACCCCTGATATTTATTCATCAAGTTGCCTTTAATTCAGTTCTAGATGCACAAACAAGATGTTCTTCAAATGATTGAACTTTTTTTTTTTGGGTACATATATATTTTGGAACTTGTAAATCACATCCAATGCTTTGTATTTTTGTTTATTAAAAATATTTATTCATAGAAATATAATAAAACTTGGTTTATTCAAGGCATTTATTGTCATTTCAATAGTTGAATTTGTCTATTTTTCTTTTTATTTTATTCTTCAAAAAAAAAAGTCAGTATAGGTTCCAATGGCAATTATACACAATCTTGCTCGGTTTATCAGGATCTTTTTCATGACTTGATTGCTCTATCCGTTTGATGTGAAAGAGAAGACCGTTCTCTTCCAGCATGATTAAGGTTGAGTTCCAAAAGAAACTTTGATCTCGGGCCAGCATCACAATTGGCATCTTATTGTATCAATTCCCAAATGGCCAACCGGGCAAAATTACGCATAGCAATATTTTTGATGGTGAAATAAGGTCACATTAATTAATATCTTTGGAAAAAAAAAAAAGGCCAACCACAGCTATAGATTAGCTGCAAGTTTGACTAATACATAATTGCGGCAAAGGCTTCCAGTGACGCCAGAACCTCCATCTCCATCGCTGGGAGCACAACCTCCCATGGAGGCTGAGGCAAAGAAGAAACAAGGAGCCGTGGAAAAGGGTCTATGCGTGCCCGGAGATCAGCAAGAGCGCTTGGAGATCTGACCGGCATAAAGAAGCCCTTCTGCGGGAAGCATGGCGTGAAGAAGTGGAAGTGCGAAAAGTGCTCCAAGCGATACGCGGTGCAATCCAACACCAGCGGCACGAGGGAGCACCACTGTGACTGTTAGGCCACTGTTTGGTACTTGTTCCACGATAGAATCTGATGTTTTGGTTGGCAATAAGTCCGTGCCATGGATCAGTCTGCTTATTGGAAGAGAAAACTCCATGGTGTTAAAGTAATAAGCAGCTGATGCTATAGATAGTGACTAAATAGCTTGTTTTGATGACCAAGACCACTCCCCATTCTCCTTTATTTCACTTGGCTTTTAGTGCCAAAAAGAAAAGATTAAAGGAAAGAAGATGAAAGGATGGACTTACGAGTCCTGACTACTATTGTCATCTTCACTGCTAATTCAACTAATGATATGAACTTTTTCTTTCACTAACGCACGGCCTTCTCTGATGCCTTAGCTGAAGAGACCGCAAGAGTTTCTGCAGCATCCAACATCAACAACATGGTGCCGATCTGCGATTTGCCAGTTATCGTTTCACTGGCGCGCGGTTGATGAGATCGCAGAACTCCTCCAACTGCGAAGCCCATGATGAGGCTAGACCCGGGCTTTCGTTGTGGATGGGCCATGGCGTTCAGAGCGGCGAGCCCTTAAGTGGCATTCCCAGTCTCTCTGACATCAATCAAATTGGACCAATGGCTGCCGGAACCTTGTATGGTGATGTCTTCACTTCATGCTCAGATGGGCAGCAATTCAAAACTCGGTTAGGTTGGTGGCATGGCAACAAGCTCTGGCCGAGATAACGGGCTTCTCGATTCCAACAACCACCAAGGAGGAGGTCGACAGCTCGCAGTTTCTCCTCACGAGAATTCCTTCCTTGTTTAGCACTCAACATCAAATCAAGAATATGCCTGCAACGGCATTGTTGCAAACAGCCACCCAAATTGGTGTGACTTCCACAGTTCCATTCATTGGGAGTTTTAAGCCATCAAAGTCCAAGATACTCGGATTGAAGATTCTAGCAAGTATGATGGATTACTCAATTCAAACTAATGGTCTAGAGAACATTGTAAATGGTTTCACAGCAAAGAAAGATGCATGTTGACACCGGAGCTAGCTCTCTAAACGGACAAATTATTGCATGCACCAGGTCCAAGTGAACCGGAGCAAATCTTGGAGCATATGCACAGTGGATAGCGCATGATTGGGGAATTGGCCAAATACAAGGGGTGACGTGGCATGTCATCCACCATGGAATTTGCCAAAGTCCAATTGCATCTGGTGCATGCAATACTTTGACCTCGAAAGGATGGTCTAAGTGGAGGAGGAGAGATTAGAGATTTCGTGAGATCTATGCGGTGGGCGGTTCAATGATAGTTTAGTGTAAAGGAAGGTGAATCTTTTTTTCGTGCAAAAGATAGAAGACGGTCACTAGATGTAAAAGATATCTTGCTCATTTTAATATTTATTGGAATGGATTTTGCTAGGCTATTGTACATTTTTTATAAAAAAATAAATAAAAAAAAAGCTTCAGAGATTTTCAAAGATAGTATATATGTCTGGTCATGAGTAATTAATTTAAGAAAAATTACTGTTGACCTCATGATCATGATGCATGGTTGATGATTATTTCTCATTAAGTATGTATGGTAAGAAAGAATAATCTAGAATTGCAATTATTGACTTAGACACTTCTTCATCTTCTTTAATGAGGTACATAAATTTTGAATGGTGTATACAAATTTTTGTTTGAGCCGTGAAATAAAAAATTACCATCCTTACAAAGACATACAAGAAACTAAACTCAAACTCGTTTAGACAACTAAATGGATTGCATTGAATAGGCTCATAACTAGCATGAGTTTCAAGCCGCTAATAATCAAGTACAAGATATTTATTGAGAAACATCACAAGTTTCGCGTGAATATTTTCATGCTATCGTATGGTCAAGGATAAAGCTCAATGACAGAGTATACACCTAGTATTGGAAAAATTTTGTAGTCTGTAAATCCAGCATTGTTGAAAATTTTTCGCCATTCATGTTCCTCGCGCTCCATTCCTCCAAGGGCGATCATCATACAGATATCATAGAAGAGATGTGTCTCAGTTACTTTTGCATCATCAGAGTTTATTACCATATCCACAATGATAACTTTTCCACCCTCTTCTTTTTGTGGAACTGCTTCCTTACACCGTTTTAGTATCTTCACGCAATCCTCATCACTCCAATTATGAAGAATACTCTGCGTGCATACAATTTACAAGTGCAGAATTCTATCAATGGAAGGCCAAATGCAACAAATATCCAAATTTTTATATATGAAGTACTGTTATCAATGTTAACTGCAACACAACTCCAAGAACTCATCATAATTGCATAAAAATCTAGAGAATCTGCATTTAAAGCATAAAATTGCAATTGTATATAACTTTAAGATCTTCCATTGTTATATGTAATTAATATAACTATAATAGCACCCCATATTCTTGGGATATGCATAATCATTAAGTATGGATATATATGTATGTATATATGTGTATATATATATATATATATATATATATATATATATATATATATATATATATATATATATATATGTATGTATGTATGTATGTATGTATGTATATATATGTATATATATATATGTATGTATATATATATATATGTATGTATATGTATGTGTATGTATATGTATGTATGGATGTATATATATATATATATATATATATATGGCATCCAGCCCTTTGCTTCGAAGCATCCAGCGTTCATGAATGACATCAGCTAACGTTGGATGCCGACGTTAGGCGACGAATTCAAATTCTATGACTTCGCTGGAGTTTAGCGCCATGCACGGACACATATAGCGATTTCAAGATTTAAAAAAAAGTGCCTACTTTCAGAAAGACTGCATCGGCCGGCGGAATGGAGTCAAACATGCTCCCACCAACGGCGTCGACCAGCTTACTCTCCGGCAAGGCGGCGACGACGTGAGGGAGGTCGAACACGGTGCATTTCACGTCCGGGAAGGCCTCAGCGATCATCGTCGCCGAGGCCCCCGTCCCTCCACCGACATCCACCAGCGACTTGAGCCCTCGGAAGAACTGCGGGAATTCGGTCACCATCGTCTTCATCACCCAGAACGTCTCGCACGACATGGCATCGTTGAACTTGTCGTTGAGCTCGGGCCGCTGCTCGGTGAGGTCCCAGACGCTCTTGACATCGTAAGCAACCTCCAAGGGAGTCGATCCTTTTCTCTTGAACCATTCGCCCATGTGGAACCATGGCTTCAAGAAAGACGGATCCGAGTTGGCCCGGATGAAGGGCGACAGGTTGGTGCCCTTGGTGAGAAGGAGCTCCGATAAGGGAGTGAGGAAGTAGGCAGTACTCTCGTTTTCGTGACTATTTCCATCAGGTTGCACCGCAAAGACGCCATGGCTCACGAGGAGACGCATGAGGCGGCGGAGAGAGGGAGCCTTCTCGGGAGGGATGGGGATGGATCTGGCCAGCTCGGATAAGGGCATGGGGCCGCCGTGGCTGTGGATGAGGTCGGCGATGCGGAGCTCAACCGCACAGTTGAGGGACATCAGCCCGGCGATGCTGAGCGATTGGTTCAAAAGAAGGGTATGGGCTTGGAAAAGCTTGCCAAAGCTCTGGCCATTGGTGAGCTCCATGATACTAGCTAGTTGTAGCGAGTTCTTTGCTTAAAGGTTGCTGGCCTGCTCCACCGGGAAACTACGCACACCTATTTATAGTGTGGTGGCCTGGGCGCATGGCTGATGGCTGGAGCTTCGAAATCAGGACTGAGGGTGACACAGATGAGTACAGATGCGTGTTCAAACTTCTTGGGATATTGTTGCGACAGTTTTTCAAGTCCGGTGGGCTGTTTTTGTCAACGATGGATTCAGGATCGAGAACCGCCGTCGAAACCGCAGCAAATATACGCTGGTGCCACCGGGACCACCAAGTGTTCAAACTTGAAATCCTATCATCTATGGGAGCGATAAAATGGGATTTGGATCCTCTCCATCCAAGTGCGGAATTGCATAAGTCCAGCGTGCGATCATAGACCGTTCGTGATCTCCGCAATGGTTCATGATGCTTTCGGTCACGCGCATTGACCCGCGAACCATCTACGTAGGGAGATTGAGGACGTCGCGCATGCAGAACCTCTCCAATCCAAGCCCTAACAAGGAAGGATTCGAGTCCGAAAATAAGGGCTGGCGTTCTCTCCAGTTCACGACCGGACCAGAGAAATCTAATCCATCCAACCAAGCAATGTGATGGTTTAAAAAACACTAACAAAGTAACTCAAATATCTTGCTTCGTTACTTACTTGCATCTGAAATTGTAGGTGGAATAGGAGTCCAGAAGTAGACATATCGGCATTTAATTACAGCTGGAATTTTCCTGCACCAATCACAAATCTTGCACAGACTACCACCAGCTTCACAATTATTGAATTTTAACGACATCTGATGTTTTTTTTTGGGCATCACCTCTAACACTTTGGTGATGTCTGAATACAGTCAGTCCTCCTAGTTGTTATTGTATAATCAATATATCATCTACATAGACCACAATGATGTCTTTTTCGAAGAACCGTAGTGCCTTACCATCAGGCACATGAAATGGCACTAGAATAACGTACGCCATCCTCGACTTATGGCCAATATCTTCATAATTTATCTCTGATGATGAAATTGCTAGTTGCTAAATTCATATTCAAGAATATGTCCCGCATGAGTTAGAATCCTCTCTAATTGTCTATTAAACTAAAGATATAAGAAATACGTCTTTCAAAATATTTTTATTAAGTGGATCCAAGCAACATTAAGTTTTGTCGGTCCTCAATCAATCACGGTTTGTCTCCCGTTCAATCACGAAACCGATCGATAGCATTCCTACCCGTCAGGCAACCTGGGTTGTTCTTTTTCTTTTTTGGTAATATATATTGAGAAAGAGAAACACGACGGAAAATAAAGTAGAAAAGCAAGAACAAACGGAGGACGACAGCTAAGAGCCGTCTGGAAAACAGAAGAACGAGAATAGTCGGATCCGGGGGAAGGTTAGAGGCTTCCGAGAAATTGGCCAAAGTACTGGTAAGGATAAACGATGGCCATATATTGATGCTGCCGATGTTGCTAACTACCAGTCACGTACACCTAACCGATTCCTACGTTGGTAATAAGTTTGGGCACATTTGGGTCAAATTATTCTGGTCCAGTTATTATTAATCAGCCTCCACGAGTTCCAGCACGTGAGAAAAAACATATTGACCGGATCAAGCTATCTATCTGGTCAATGGTCCTCTCTTTACAAAATTAAACGGTCGTTGTTCCTCTCGTCGATGTTACTCAACTCGTTGTTCCAATTTTAAGTTGGTACGCATACCAACCTCCAAGAAATCACATCAGTTGCATCAATTGGCATGACTTTTCAGACTATCTAGACCAGCATTAAGTAGCTCGGGGCTAGTATATGCTCTTGCTGGAATAAATTAGTGGTTTAGTTTTCTAATTTCATGCTTCGCCATCATTGTCCTCATCATTAGATTCATTATAGAAGCTTGTGGGCTTTGATCCAATCTTTTTGTTTCTCGGCCTTGATCCATTTCATTCTCAGGGAAGGGCTATCCAACGCCCAGCTACCCAGGCCACAAGCGCAATCCAGCTCAACCTACCCATATGATTTAGATTTTAGATAAAGTATGGATGGATTTCTGGTAGGATCGTCTTGGTTACTGGTGTTCCAACGTTTTTATCCCTTTTTTTTTTTTTTTTAACATTTTGTGTCACGCAACTTCGCTTTACCACAGGTCCGCGACAAACATAGGAGTATTTTAGTACAATTATAATATATACGTGATGTAAAAACAGGATTTTACATCAATTATCAAATTTGATATTACGGGCAATTAAAAAATAAAAAAATTAAATTGTTAGATATGATTTACAAGACTAATGGTGCATGTCGGATCAAAATCGGAAGAAATAAAATCAAAATGGATTGGAATGAGAATTAGAATAACCGTATCCTAGCATGTTTGCCTCATGATTGGAATCAGAATCTAAATTGGAATGAGATTTAAATACTAAATGAAAGTCCGGATGAGATTTTGGGGATTGGGACATTCAAGTTCCTCCTCAAAATTTGAATAGAGACGGAACTCCCCCAATCAAACAATTAGGATGGAAGCCATTCATTCCCATTTCCATGCCAAAGCCCAACTTCCTCCAAACAAACATGCCATAAAATGCTTATGCACGACAAAGTACACTTTTTGGAACTCCTAATTTTATTCATCAAGTTGCCCCAAGTTTGATCTATGGTATCATTCAATTCTAGAGATGCAAGATGTGCCTCAAACATTTGAACATTTTTTTTGTACATAAATATTTAAGAACTTAAAAATCACATCCAACACTTTATATTTCTAATATTTGTTTGGTAAAATGTAATAAAATTCGATATATTTTAAGGCAGTTGTTTGCATTTCAATACTTGAATTTGTTTAGAGCACTTTTCTATTTTCCTTTACATGTCCTGCAAAAATCAGTTTTAGGCTTCGAAGACCATGACATACATAACCTCGTTCAGTTGATCAGGAATTTTTCATGACTTAACTGCTCTTTGTGGTTTGATATAAAAGAGAAGACCATTCATGATCTTGGAAGCCTAAAACTGATTTTTGAAGAACGTGTAAATATTTAGTCATGGCCCAGTAAGGCTTTTTTTGATATCTTACGATATCAATTCCAAAATAGCCAACCGGGCAAGATTGGACATAGCAATATTTTTTATGGTGAAATAAGATCACATTAATTCCCTTAAAAAAAAAGGCCAGCAACAGCAATAGATTAGCTGCAATCTTACTAATAGAAGATTAACTGTGTAAATAAAATGTTAAGTCAAATTTCTTTGTGCTAATATCCATTCAATATAAAATCTTGAGCAATTTCCATCCTGATGAGACATTTAAAAATTAGTTGCTTATTCTATCCAGAAGAAATACGGTCTGCGTTCAACTTTCCATTCATGCTTAATTTTCACAAATTATGTAACATTATAAATGTCCACCAAAAGTTATTTAACCCCAAAAACTTCCATAATCAGTAAACTATATGAAATAACGTATCCATTACTTTACAATGGAGAAGTAGTAGTTTAAGCAAAGAAAACATATATAACACGCAAAGTAACATTGGATTAGCAAAAGCCATATAATTAGTGCAGCAATTACTTATGATTAACAAAACCTAGCATATCAAGCAAGGTAATTTGGTGTTTATCCTTATACAAACCACTAGCTATATAAGCATATAAGTAGAGGCATGTTCATCCAAAATACAAGCCAATCACTGCACTTCATCTAATATTTAGTTACACAGCTCAATGACTGATCGTAAACCCATGGATGATGTGATCTTGTAGTCGCTAAAACCTGCAGCATGGAATAAACGTCTCCATTCGGTTTCACTTCGTTCCTTTCCCGTAGTAACGATCATCATCTCCATGTCAAAGAGAAGTTGTGGTTCGACTGACATAGAAATATCAGTCGTAACACCAACTACAATATCTATTATGACAACCTTTCCACCATCTTTCTTAGTAGGAATAGCTTCTTTACAACGCTTTAGTATCCTGATGCAGTCCTCATCACTCCAATCATGTAATATCCACTGTAACACATTATTTTTTGAAGAATTAGGATAGCATATTATATTGTTTGCAAAAAATTGCTCCAACTTAAATCTTTTGTTTTTATTTGTTTCCATATTTTTGAGAAACTCAATCGGGTGAAGCACCAATATGATGAACACTTTGCAAGTAGTAAGCGTGATTTAGGTTTGCAATATAGTCCACTATATTTGAAGCTCCTTGGACCTAGTTGCAAGGTTGCACAAAACTAGTGATGCAGATATGATATGTAATAATAAGAAATTATTAGTTGGACAAAGTCCACCAGCTTAGCCATAAACCAGTTCAACCCCAAAGGGACAAGCACAAACACGAACCGATGAAAGGGAAATAAGAAGGAAAGAAAATGATTATCCTTTTACAAATGGACTGTTCCACCAGCTCAACCAATAACTTAATTTATTGTAATAATAGTTTCCATTGAAAAAAAATCACATGAAAATATTCTGTAAAAATATGTGAGAGAACAACAAAAATTGTGCATATGAAAGAACACCCATGTGAAAAAATGCTTGGTGGATCAGTAGGGGAAAGGATATGAGAGAGATTCACTCATGTACACAAGAGAGATGAAAAGAAGAGGAGAGATCCCATCTAATATTTTACTATATTTTATATTTATAGAATAAAATTATTTAATATATTACTTCTATTTTTTATTTTTCTAATCAAAATAAATATGTGTATTAATAAATCTTATATTATGTATAAATAAAATATTAATTCTATAATAATAATAAATATATTTTTATAGAATTTAGTAATAACTAATATATTAATATTTTATTATAATATATTTTAGATTATTAATAAATATATTTTTATAGAATATATGAAGGATAGTTTTGGTATTATGGTTAATATTTTTGGATTTCTATGGAATACTAAATAGGTTACTCTTGAATACCCAAGGACCTTTGATCATTGGACCGTGGCCTATCAAACACCATGATCTTTGATTGCTGGGGATCCGTTCATCTTAGGATTTGAATCATCGGTGATCTTAAATCATTATGGTGAACTTATATGAATTACCAAACATTATTTTTGTGATTATACTGATCCATTGCTAAGCTGGTGGATCTAGTTTAACCAATAATTTTATTGTAATAATTGTTATTATCGAAAAAAATCATCGTTGCCCACTGGCTATAAAAGAACAACAAAAAATTATGCACATGAGAGAACACTCATGTGAAAATTTACTTATTGGATCCGACGAGGGAAGGGAGATCGAAGAAGTTCACTCACATACACTAGAGAGACAAAAAGAAGAGGAGAGATCCTATCTAATATTTTTAGTTAATTCAAATAACATTCTAATTAGGTTTGATCAAGTCAAAGATCGGTTGGGTTAAATCCAAACTTATTGATAGGTTCTAACATTACTCAGCCCGAGAGCTTGGTATTGTATTTGTTCAGGCGAAAGAATGATTTACTTCTGTAATATGAGTCCACTATTGGATCATGCAATGGCCCCTTCATATAAAGTGAATCAAAGAGTTTGGAATAATGTAAAATCCATATGGCGTGTAAGCCAACAATCAACATTATTAAAGAAGATCGATCATTCTTTTATCCAAAAGATACAATCCAAACCCTCGTATATGAGCTTAATATGATCATGGATCGAGTTTGGGCGTAAAAAATATCAAAATTTAATATAAATCTAGCCTGATACTCAAATAAAAATGAATATCATTTGTTCTGAGGTCTAGTTCATGATCAGCTATAATCTGAGCCTACCACCATCGTCACCCGAAAGTTGTTATAATTACATTATTTTTAAAATAAATTAATTTAGTAAGATACCCCTGTAGCTTAAAACGGTCGCTGAAAAAGGTCACTCAACTGGTGTGGTGTGTTGTCATCGCTTGGCACCGAAGTGTGCCATTGAATGATTGGTTCAAGAACCCGAGTGACTTTTTTCAGTGGTTTTTCTGTGTAATTAATTACGATAGCTTTGCTCGTTAGCATATTATAAGAAGCAAACCCTAGTAATCTTCTCTGACAGTGAGGTTACCCTACTTTGAGCAAGACGGCATCCGCCGGAGGGATGTGCTCGAACATGTCCCCTCCGATGAACTCCACGCCCTCCCGCTGGTCTTCGTCCATCGTCGCCACCACGTGCGGCAGGTCCAGCACCATGCACCGCACCTCGGGCAACGCCTTGGCGATGGACTTCGCCACCGTGCCCGTCCCCCCGCCCACGTCCACCACCGACCGCACGCCGCGGAGCACCTCCCACTGCCGCCGGAGAAGCGCCACCTCCGTCACCAGCCGCGCGTCGCTCGCCATCGCCTCGTTGAACAGGTCGTTGAGGTCTGCCCTCACGTTCGTCTCCCCAAATAAACCCTTGCCGTGCGCCATGTCGAACGGCGTCTCCCCCGCCGCACCGGCCCTGAACCACTCCCCCAGCTGGTGCCCCGGCACCACCATGATCCAGTTCAATATCATCAGCGCGAACGGGGAGATACACGCCTTCTTCTCCTTCACCAGGATTTCTGATGTCGGCGGGAGGAAATAACTCTCTTCTTCTCCGCCTCCTTGGTGTCGGTGACTAGCGAAAAGGCCGGAGTGGACGAGCAAGCGCATGAGGCTTCCGAGGGCGGGAGTTTTGGACGGAGGGATGGAGAGGAAGGTGGCAAGCTCGGAGAGAGTGATGGGCTTGCGGTGGTTGTGCAAAACGTCCGGGATGCCGAGCTCGATGGCGCACTTGAGGGACATGGATCTAGTGAAGCCTAGAGCGTGGTTCCACAGCTGGGCTTTGTCTTGAGTTGGTCCTTGGTTGGCTGCTTCTCCTGAGCGAGTTCCATCATGTGAGCTAACTAATTTCTCTACACCAGAGGATCTATTGAGATACTTTTTGCAGTACCGCGGTCTTCCGCTTCAGCTCTATATGTAGCTGGGGAGAGAGCATGGTTGCTACTGCTACTGTACCGAAAAAAATAAAATAATATTTTTGGCTGTACCACGTAGGATTGTGCAAAAACACGTTTGCTTCGTCCCGCTGCTATTTCTTTTTCGTTCGTTTTTGTGCTATGGATTGGTCGACCTGTGAGCTGGCTGTTGGGAATAGACAGTGATTGCCAGTTTAGGGGCTTGGCTCCTCCGAGGGAATGACAAACGTTGATACAATTAGGCTTCGTGGGTCACGAACAATAATATTTTGCAAATGGACCTCGTCGTACATAATTATAAACAAAATTTACTATGATGTGGAAACAGTATTCCGCTAACTTTATAATTACCGCAATGATACAAATTTTGGGAAAGTACGTACGTCATAAGAAGTGGTGTCGACACGTTACGATCCCTCCTAAATGTCATCAAGCTTCAGCGACCGCATGCAAAACTTCTTCTCTCGTACCCGGGCCTTGGCAACAATGATGATCAGAGGAATCACGTGCACGGGCCACCCTTGACGTCCAGCCATCCGCATAATTGACTCCCCAACGACCAATTTCCATTTGTAACCTGTTCTGCTAAAAATTTCCATTTGTATAAAAAAAAATCAATTTACATTAAATACGATCGAATGTGAAGATCATTATCATCAGCATGGATTGAAATTGCAATCAAAATTAGCCAAATCTCTTAAAATATTTAATTCATGATTGAAATTAAAATTAAAATAAAAAATTAATTTTTATAAAAAAATATGGATTAAATTTTAGATAAATTAAATCATTCTCATTCTATTTTAAAATCAAAATTCGAATAGAACTCCTCCCAATCAAATAATTAGAATAGAAGTCATCCATTTACGTTCTCATTTGAGATATTAATTTTTTTTAACTAAATATCTCTTTAAATATATCAAAAATAAATAATACCTCTAAAAATAGATTTTAGAAGATTTGTATATAAACTAAAAATAAAAATACAAATAAGTATGGGAATTTGGGAACTACTACGTTCATTTAGTGAGTCATCGAGTCATTGGTGACATCATGGCATTCTAGAAGACTGAAACGTGAAAATAATTGCATCTTATCAAGAAAAAAAAAAGGAAAGATTCTGTGAAATCTAACCGTGAAACATGCCCATTTTAGTTCAACGATAAAAGCATGCCCACTTTACAGCCAGCGTGCTGCACGGCACGTTGAAAATGGTGCTTTGTTTGATCAAGCTTTTACGGTCCATCTCTTATAAATTATATTAATTATTTTTCTGGATCGAATCAAACCTACCAAGCAAGTTGCACGTTCGAAACTTTTGCCACGATGGCCCAGTCTCCAGGCACTTTTGTCATTTCACCCTGCTGCTTGCGGAGTCCGGGCTCCCAGCTTGGACAAATTATTCCACGCACCAGGTGCTAGTGAACCAGGGCAAATCTCGAAGCAAATGCACCGTAGACAGCGCGCAATCGGGAATTGGTAAAATACAAGGGATAGCGTGGCGTGTTATCCACCGTGGGATTTACGCGGTGCAAATTGGACCTGGCGCAGGCAATACGGAGGCCCCAGCTTACCCGGTGGCATGCTACAATTCATTATAATTAATTGGACAACGCCACCCGTCAGCAACCCATTTGCCTTCTCGAGCATGCCATACACGGTTCTCCAAATATTTTAAAGCCTTCCACGAGGGCGTTGGACGTGGACAAGCGCTCGATCAGCCAACGTAAACCGCTGTGCTTTTAGATACTCTTAGGGTTGGTTCACGAACTCAAAATCAAAATAAAAAATTAAAATAATTTAATTTTTTAAAATATTTAATTTATGATCAAAATAAGAATGAAAATAAAAATTTGAATCCATAAAAAATAGTAAAGATTGAGTTTTAGATAAATTGAATCATTCTTATTCCATCGTGAATTAGAAATTGGAATAAAACTTTTCTCAATCAAACGATTGGACTGGAAGTCATTCATCTTTATTTCGATTTTGGATTTCTACTCCTTCTAACCAAGTATCCTCTTATTTCATTCGAGCATCTGATGTTGTTATCATTTTTTACTATAAAAATTTAAATTATTAGCAACAGCTAATTATCATCATTAATAATTTTTTCTTCGTCATTAATAACTCTACCATCATTAATATCATCCTAAAAGTCAATATACAAAATTTTTACCACTAATTATCATTATTAGCGACAGCAAATTTAGCCGTCACTAATAAAACTATTAACAATGACTTTAGAAATTAAATAATTTCATCTCTAATTATTTTTATATTTAAATTAAATTTTTTAAAAAAATTATAAAAAAATATTAGCGATGATATTTTCATGGCTAATACCATTGCTAATAATTATTAGCGATCAAAATTACCATTGCTAATGCCATTCCTATTTTTTTAATTTTAAATAAAATAAAAAAAAATATTTTAAAAAATATTAGCGATGGCATTTTGGTCTTTAATGTCGTCATTAATAGTTATTAGCGACGACAGCTATCATTACTAATATCAATACTAATAGTTAATATTATTTTTTTTAAAAAAATTAATATTAATTTTTTAACCTATTTTAATTAATCATAATGAATTATGGTTCCTAATATCTGTTGTAATTAAAATCCAAAAATAATATGACAATAAAAATTAAAAACTAATTATTTTATAAAAATATATATTATATAATTTTTTTTATAAGCAGTATCAAAAAATATAATATATAAAAAAAATTAGATCCAATCCTCATCATCGTCCGTCTCCTCCTTTTGATCCTTTCCAATAGCTGGTGGATGAGAGCTAGATATTCCAGCATCCTGTAACAAAAAATATAAAATAATATTAGTAAGTTTCGATACAAAGAAGTATCTTTTAATACGGAGGCATATCTTTCGATACACTACTTCGATTCTCGAACAGATTATTCTCAAATATTTTATTCGATGATACAGAGCTATAGACACCTCCGGCCCCTGGATTGAATGGTTATATTGAATTTTTAGCCCCTAAATCTTCTTTCCTAACTCAAACCTGAATATACGAAGCTTCTAAATATAAAAACTCAAAATTTTAAGATTTAATAATATAATTATCTGATGTGATGATTGGAACGACGAGCCCAGTTGGTCGTAGAGCTATGGATCCCAAAGAAATTCCATGACTGTATCACAAATGGCGTCTAGGAGGCTCTAAGATCATTGGCTCAGAAGTCTCTATACGATCTCCTCCATGTGTGCATCGCTCCAGATCTGGAACGTCGAAAGATATCAAGGTAGTGGTGGGTTGAAGTTATGATCGAATCCTATGATCTGGCTCCTACTCACCCCCTGGTGGTGCTGAGACATCCCTCAAGATCAAGAAGGGGCTCAAAAGATGGGTTATCATCGTACCTCTCAGCAATGTACATTACATGATGAGTCTATATAGTTCAAAAATATATTAGTTTTAATATAAAAATTAGATCCTATAATAACTTAATTAGTAAATAAAATTTAAAATTCTTACCGCAATCTATCACTGTTGGTGCAGAAACTGATCGTCGCTGGAGGCCGCTGAGGTCGCCGTTAGGGACCTGCAAAATAGAGTCCCATTCGAAGTCGATGGGGGGTGGCTCCGGCAGGACCCTTCGATGCTCGAGTCAGCTCTGGCCAGCAGGAATGGAGTGCTCGAAATGAGTTCCGGAGCTTAGAGGAGAAGAGGAGAGCTAAGAGATCAGAGAGATTAGAGTTAGCGTATCTGGAGGGGTCCTTTTTATAGCAGAGCTTGATGGCGACAGCTGCAGCCGCGTGCTGGTGGGCCGCTCGAGGTTCGACGGAGCTAGTCTCACAGAAAGGCGCCGTGTGCGGCGGGTTGATGGTGACAGCTGCAGCCGCGTGTTGGCGGGCCGCTCAAGATTCGACGGAGCTAGTCTCACGGAAAGGTGCCGTGTGCGATGGATTGATGGCGACAGCGCTATCACTCGCGGTGGACCGATAGTGATGACTGTAGAGCTTGGGGCGGACTGATGGCTTTTGAAGATGAAGCTTGGAGGGAGTTCGGCTCCCATAGGCGTCTGGCTGGAGGTACGCAGCTAAGGCTCGTCCGCTGAGGAGTTCGGCCGCTGGGACTCCGAAGCTCAGCCGTTGGAGAGTTCGGCCGAATATTGGACTTCGGTTGAGGCTTGTCAGCTGAGGAGTTTGACCGCTGGAAATTCGAAGCTCGGCCGTTTGGAGAGTTCGGCCGGCTGTTGGACTTCGACTGAGGCT
Source organism: Cocos nucifera (assembly GCA_006176705.1). Lineage (NCBI taxonomy): Eukaryota > Viridiplantae > Streptophyta > Magnoliopsida > Arecales > Arecaceae > Cocos > Cocos nucifera. The sequence continues at coordinate 1,267,334 of QRFJ01000161.1, read as the reverse complement.
CGACCGCTGTGGAGTTCGAGGAGCTCGATTGGCCGAAGTTCGGGACAACCGCTGAGGAGTTCGGGCGTCGAGTGATTCCGTTAAAGCTCGGCCGCTCGGAGTCCAAAGAGCTCAGCCGCTAAGTAGCTCGACCGGCTGAAGGGGTTCGATCTTGATGCTGGGAGTCCGAAGAAGCTCGGCAGCTAACTAGTTCGGCCGGCTGAACGGGTTGGAAGAAGCTCGGCTGCTGGGAGTTCAGCTGAAGCCCGTCTGTCGAAGCTCTTCTGCGGCTACTGGTTGCATTAGACTGGGCATCGAGCTAGACTTCGGCTGGAGCGAAATTTATCCCCAATAATCATGATGTAGTATCTAAATAATCATCAGTCCTTCTAAACTAGTGTATGGCCCACCATAACTATAACAGGTCTAGTAGACAACCTAGCTGTCATGTTTACAATAAATAAATAATAAAATTAAATTAATTAAAATATGCATATAAGAATTTTTATAGTTCTAATAAAAAGTTTTGATATTAATTTCTTACCAGTCTATCGGACACAACATATGTGCAACCGAGCCACCCATGTGTTTGATCGAATCCTACTGGATTGCTAGATTCTGCTGGGTCCTCTATCACCTACCGAAGTACTCCTCGTTGCTCTATTGGTTATAGAGGGCCTGTAATATGTTCACCCATATTCAATGATCTATGAAGGACCTCTAGTCCGATGGTGACTGAAAATAGGAGTGCTGGATGGCAAACTGCTTGAGGCTGTAGAGGCCATCTCGAAGACTCCAAGTGGCCACCTCCTCGAATGTCTGATGGCTAGCCTCCTCATCTTGGAGAGTCTTAAATTGATAATACTCTTATAAAATAGAAGCAAGTATGTATTAATATATAATTAAAATATTAATAAATTAAAATTTTAAAAATTAAACTAGCTTTAACTTACAAAAATATCTTCCACGCTGCATCACGAGTTTCAGATGGCCAGCTGGAGAACTCGTTCACCAGCCCCGACATCAAGCATCAAATGATGTCAGTAACCACACGAGATATTTTAGACTCTCTAAACATGTTACAAAATTAATTTTCAAAAATAAATATTAACTTTAAAATAACTAAATTCTAAATATATTAATTAAAGTTATAGTACTTATGAGTAACTCTGAATGTGGATGAGTTGCCTATCCTCCATCCGAATCAAAAGTGCCACGAGCCAGGTGGATCCTCGATCATGACTCTGTGTCTGGGAGCCGGTCTCTATTGCATATGACTATGGGGTCACTGGTGACTCCCTGTCATCCCTTTTTGAGCATATAATATCTAATATAAAAAATATGATATTAGTTAGTAAAGAATAAAATAACAAAAATGAGAATATCTAAAATGTTAGAATTTACTATCCGATGTGAGATATGCGAAATTATGCAAGTTGGATGCATGATCGTTCTCTCCTCGAGAACTCTGTCTTTAGTTGGAATGGCTCCGATCTCAAAAAGACATGAAGTATAATTTCTAAAAATAAAAATAAAAATCAAAACAAGCAGATGATCTAAAAATTGGTTCAAATAAAACATCCATTAAAACATAACAAGACGATCAAAATTTAACTCACGTGTAATAAAGATTGTTAGTTAGCTATGCAATATATCAAGAAAAAAATAATTCTCATTCAGCAATACATGATAATATTTTGATCAACTAGTTTCCTGATTTAGGCATTATTTGATTCTCATCCAGCAATACATAATAATCTCAGTACATAAAAATATGAAGAAGGTTCAAATCTGTCATTAAAAAATAAGGCATTGCAAGTTCCTCTGCACCTTTAACCATAAGGTGACTACAAGTGGTTGTTTACGATATAACAGACCATCTAAGCTTGACCATACAACAACAAGAATAGAATGTATCATCTTCATTTAGGCGCATCTTGCATAGGTAGTCATCATAGTCTCTCTGAGCCCCCGCCCACCTCCTCAAGCTACAAACTAAAGTATAATTTGTTTAAAAAATAAAATAATAACTTAAAAATAAAATTCATGTACTCACGTAGCCTAATCATCTAGCAAGCTTCAAGTCCGCATGGGTAGGATGTACGCGTATTCTAATGGTTTTCATTTGTAATGATATCCCTTACTTCTATGATTATGCTTTTGAAAATGCTGCACTCTTAGTTCAAGGACGGGCTCATTGTCCTTATAAGAGATGTCAATAGAAAAATACTTGATAGGAATACAATAGTTGTCCATTTATATAGAAGTAAATTTATACCAAACTATAAGTATTGGTACCTGCATAGAAAGACGTGGAAGATAATATGTACGAACGAAAGGCTCTACTTGTCCAATACATTTGCTGATATGCAAGAGCTTAATGGTTATAGGCTCGAGCAGATGATTAGCACATTTGATGAGTTTGATCTCGTTATTGATGAAAGTCCATATAATAATCTTTCAGGTAGCTAGCAACCACTATAGTCGTGATGGACTATAGGGATTGCTATAGTTATAGCCTTACTTAGCCTCTAAAGGATAGCAACCCTACAGAGGATAAGCATGATTATAACCATAGCAATCCTATAGTCCATCATGACTATAATCACTACAAGAAAATAGAGTTTTAGCAGTTGAAAAATCGATCGCTAATAATTTAACGATCAATTTTGCGATCAAAAATTTTTTATTGCAAAAGACTGGTTAAAAATATTTTTCGATCGATTTATAGACTCAAAAAAAATAAAATTATTAAAATTAAAAAAATAAAAACTTATGATCAATTTTTTAACTAAAAAATTGATTACTAATTTTTAAAAAATTTATAAAAAATAAATAATATAATTTTTAAAAATTAAAAATTTATAAAAAATTAATTTCAAATTTCTAAAAAAAATTTATAAAAAAATTATAATTTTTTTAATTTTTAAATCGATCAAAAATTTGGTCGTAGATTTTTAAAAAATATATTTTTTAAAAAAATTGATCATAAAATTGATCGCTAAATTAATAAAAAATATTAAACTAAAAATTTAAATAATAATCGATAAAAAATTCCATAGTAATTTTTTTAAAAAATATTTTTTTAAAAAATTGATCATAAAATCAATCACTATTTATTTTTTATAATATTTAAATTTTCAAAATTAATTACAAAATTGATCTCTAATTTTTATTTAATATTTTAAATTTATATAATTTTAATTTTTTTATATATTTTATTTTATATAAAATAATAAATTATTAATATTTTTAAATTATTTTTAAATATTTTATTTTTAATATTTTATTTTATTTTTTTCTCATCCTCCTTCCACGCGCCTTCAGCATTCTGCCTCCATCACCATCCTCATCCACCAGCGCCACCGCCCTCCGATCCCCCGCACCACACCCCCCATGCTGCCCCTTGACCCACACCGCTCGTCGTCCATTGACCGCCTGTCTTGTCCCTAGGCCACTCGCACCACCCCTCGGTCGCCTGCCCTGCCCCCTGGCCACACGCGCTGCCTCCTAGCCACCTGCACCCCCCTCGGTCACCTGCCCTACCTTGGGCCACCTGCACCGCCCGCGCTGCCCTCCGACTGCCCGTGCCGCCCTCGTTACCACGATGGTGGAGATCGGCGGTAGATGGTGGTAAGGAGAAGGGGAAGGAGAGCCATCGCAGGCGGGCCGACAAGAGGAGGCCGAAGAGGAGGGGGGCATCACAGGCCGACTAGGGGAGGGGGGACCGTCATGATGAGTCGTCGAGGGGAGGTCGTTGCGAGAGAGAGTTGGGGAGAGGAAGAGAGGCCATCACGGACAGTAATCGGGGAGAGGAGGGTGGGCCGTCACGATGGGCCGACGAGGGGAGGCCATCATGGGCAGTCTCCATAGAGGAGAGGGGGGCCTATCGCGGGCGATCATCGAGGAAGAGAAGATGAGGGTCGAGGGCGGTTGGGATGGGGCTGGGGGTGGGGCTTATAAAGTTTTTCTTTTCTTTTCTTTTATGAAAAAATAAATAATCGACTAAATTAATAAAATAAAGAAGCCAAATAAATTTTTTTAAAATTTAAATTTGCAATCAATTTTTTGGTTGCAAAAAATTTTAAAAATTTTATGATTGAAAAATCAATCAAAAAATACCAAAATTATTTTTTTAATTTAAAATAATTTAAAAATTTTTTGATTAATTTTTTTATCAAATTTTTGGTCATAAATTTTTCTATCAAAAAATTAATCAAAAAATGCCAAAATTATTTTTCTAATTTAAAATAATTTAAAAAAAATTTCAATCAATTTTTAGTCTAAAAATTAATTTTTCCTATCATATTTTTGATCATAAATTGTTCAACCAAAAAATTGATCAAAAAATGCCCAAATTATTTTTTTATTTAAAATAATTTTAAAACTTTTTGATCTATTTTTTGGTAGAAAAAAAATATTTTTGATTGAATTTTCGATCGTAAATGTATTTTGCAACCAAATATATTTTTTTATTTTTTTTGAATATGATATAATTTTAGAATTTAAAGTTTATTTTTAACATTCATTATCTAAATAATTATCGTTAGAGTCTTGTCACAAAAGACTGGCTTGATCCGGTAGCCCTAGCTATGTTGATCAATAAAATTTGATTTCGATAATCATAAATAATCGTATGATGATATGATATATAGAGACTACCGATAAGTTCAAAAATTTACAACGATGTTCTCGGTAATATTTATAGCATATTATCAAAGTTTTACTTTAATCAGATATCATTAGCATGATCAATTTAGTACGAGATGATTTAGATCGTTAAATAAAAATGAGTGATCAAAAGGCCAAATGGCATCCGATTATAAGATAATTTTTTAAATAATTAATTTTTGCTACTACTTTAATTATTTGTACGATGGTGATCGTAAAATTCAAACTATGCATATACGAACTATCGATGTTAAGTAGATCTTACAAAAGTACATGTATAATTACCTAAGGACTTTAAGAATGAGTATCAAGAAATATATAGTTTTAGATCGTTCATATATGCATGATTTAAATTTTTCGATCAGTACCATACAAATAATCAAAGTAGTTATAAAGATCATTAATCTAAAAAATTATCTTATAATCGAATGCCATTTGACTTTTTGATCACTTTTTTTCATTAAACGATCTAAATTATTCCATGCTAAATTGACCATGAAAATGATATCTGATTTAAGTAAAATTTTAATAGTATGCAACAAATATCACCAAGATCATCATTGCAAATTTTTGAACCCATCAATAATCTCTATCTATCAGATCATCATACAGTTATTCATGATTATCGAAATCAAATTTTATTGATCGACATAGCTAAGGCTATCAGATCAAGCCAGTCTTTTGTGACGATACTCTAATGATAATTATTTAGATAATAAATGATGAAGATGAGCTTTAAATTCTAAAATTATATCATATTTAGAAAAAAATAAAAAAAAATTATATTTGATTGTAAAATATATTTATGATCAAAAAATTGATTAAAAAAAATTATTATATGATCAAAAAATAGATCACTAAATTTTAAATTATTTTAAATTAAAAAAGTAATTTTGGCTTTTTCCAATCAATTTTTTGATCAAAAAATTTATGATAAAAAATTCAGTTAGAAAAAATTAATTTTTTGATAAAAAAATTGATTGAAATTTTTTTAAAATTATTTTAAATTAAAAAATAATTTTGGTATTTTTTGATCAAAAAATTTATGACCAAAAAATTGGTCAAAAAATTTATTGTTTTCATAAAAAAATTGATCAAAAAAAATTTTAAATTATTTTAAATAAAAAAAAATTTTAGCATTTTTTGATCAATTTTTTGATTAAAAAATTAATCAAAAATTTTTTTGAGTTATTTTAAATTTTAAAAAAAATAATTTTAGTATTTTTCAATTGATTTTTTGGTTAAAAAATTTGCGACCAAAATTTTGGTTGTAAAATAATTACAAAATTTTATAAAATTAATATTTTATAAATTTATTTTTATATTCAAATTTTTTATTGCAAAATCGATCGCAAAATTAGAATTTTGTAATCAATTTTGCAATTAATATTTTTTGGTCTCTATATTAATTTTTTTTAATAATCGATCATAAAAATTTTGATCATAAAATCGATCATAAATTTTAAATAAAAAATTCATTCGTAAAATCGATCACAAAATCACTATTTTCTTATCGTGAATGATTGCAATATAAAAGATTATTACATAGACAACTACCAATAATCAGATCAAACATACCAAATGTGCTAATCATCTGCTCAAAACCTATCACCATTAAGCTTTTGCATATTAGCAAGATCTTGGACAAGTAGAGCCTCTGAAGCCCTTACAATTGTCTCCAATGTGTTGATCCCTATACAGGCACCAATGCTTGTAGTTTGGTATAAATCTACTCCTATATAAATAGGCAACTATTGTATGCCTATTAAGCATTTTTCTATTAACTCATCTCTTATAAGGATAATGAGCCCATCCTTATACTGAGAGTGTAACATTTTCAAAAGTATAATCATAAAAGTAAGGGACATCATTGCAAATGAGGATGGTCAGAATGCGCATCCTATGCATGTGGGCTTAGAGTGTGCAAGACAACTAGGCCTGACGAGCACATTGAAATGAAATCCAGGCAAATCCCATCCTGAAGTCTGGTCCAAAAATTTAAAATTAATTAATTTAAATATTATTAATTTATACTACTACAAAAAGGTTTTATGGCAGCACATACTATGGCAGCGATTTTCAAAATCGCTGCTATAGATCCTACGACAGCGATTTTCGTTAATCGCTGCTATAGGTCTGACCTATGACAGTGATTATAGGTCCGACCTATAGCAGCAGTTACATGAAACCACTGCCATAGATCGGACCTATAGCAGCGATTAGTGAAACTACTGCTATAAGTCAGATCTATAGCAGCGGTTAGTAGAAATCACTGCTATAAGCTTATTTATGGCAGCGGTTAATTATAACCACTGTCATATATATATATATATTTTAAATATTATAAAATTTTAAAATTTAATGTCCATCTTCATCGTTCATTATCTAAATAATTATCATTAGAGTATCGTCGCAAAAGGTCACCTCGATCCGATGGCCCTGCTTCATCGATCAGAAAAATTCAATTTCGATGACCACGAATGATGGTGCAATGATCTGATAGATGAAGACTTTCGATGGATCCAAAAATCTGTAATGATGATCTCAGTGATGTTTGTAGTATACTATCAAAGTTTACTTCAATCAGATATTGTTTTCTTGGTCAATTTAGTATAGATTAGTTTCGACCATTAAATGATAAATAAGTGATCAAAGGATCAAACGGTGTTCGATTATGAGATAATTTTTTTTTATAAATGATCTTGGCTACTATTTTAATTATTTTTTATGATAATGATTACAAAATTTAACTCGTAAGATGAAGAACGATCTAAAACTATACGTCTCCTGATAACCATTCTAAAACTTCACTTTTTATTATGCTTGTGCTTTTGCAATATTTGCTTAACATGAATAGTTTATACAAAAATGATTTAAATTTTACTATCATCACCATATAAAATATTTAAAATTATAATAAAGATTATTTAATTAAAAAATTATCTCATAATCGAACGTCATTTAACCCTTTGATCGCTTGTTTCTAATTTAATGATCGAAATCAAAATTGACCATGATAACGATATCCGATTGAAGTGAAACTTTGATAGTATGCTACAAACATCGTCGAGATCATCGTGGCAGATTTTTGGATCCATCGAAGATCTTCATCTATCAGATCATTGCATTATTTTTCATAATCATCAAAATCAAATTTTTCTAATCGATGAAGCTAGAACCATCAAATCAAGGTGACCTTTTGCGATGATACTCTAATGATAATTATTTAAATAATAAATGATGAAGATGGGCATTAAATTTTAAAATTATATAATATTTAAAAAAAAATTTAAAAAAATTATTTCCAACCTATGACAGCGGTTATCAAAAATCGTTGCTATAGATCTACAACAGTAGTTATAAAACCGCTACCATAGATCTATGGCAGTGGTTTTGGGTAGCCACTGTCGTAGATCTATGGTAGCGGTTCAATAACCACTACCATAGATTAGGTTAAAAATTTTTAAATTTTTTCTGCTTCCTTCCCATGCGTACTCGATCTCTCTCTGTCTCTCCCCCTCCTCTCCATCGTCGATGAGACTTCTTCCCCCCCGACCGGCATCAGCCCCTCCTTTCCCTCGACAGGCATTGCCCCACCTTTCCCCTCCCCCTCTGCCCTCCATCCCCGGTCGTCCCTCCCCGCCACCCCCCACCCTCTCCTCGATCGCCCCTCCTTCCCCCCCATCCCCGACCGCTCCTCCCCACCACCCCCACCCTCCTCCCGACCGTCCCTCCTTCCTCCCATCCTCGACCACCCATTTCTACATCATCCTGCCAACCGCCAGCCCCCCGATCTCCGATCCCGATCGCCCCTCCCCGCCACCCCCCCCCCGACCCCCGCACCCCCATCCTACCCCGGCCGCCCCTCCTTCCTCCATCCTCAGTCGCTCCTCCCTGCCATCAGCAACCCCCCACTCGGACGCCAACCCTCCACCCTTGCCCCAGCCGCCCCCCTTCCCCCACATACTTGGCCGCCCCTCCCTGCCACCCTGCCACCACCCCTAGCCCCCATCTCCGGCGCCCCTCCCCGCCACACCCCACCCAGCCCCCCATCCCCCATCCTCCCTCCGACGCGCCCCTTCTTCTCCCCCATCCCCGGTCGTCCCTCTTCGCCTCCCAGCCACCCCCCACCCCCATCCCCGGCCGCCCCCCCGCCACCCTCCACCCGCCCCCTCACCCCCTATACTCTTCCTCCCGGTCGCCGACCCTCTCGTCGCTGTGCCTCCTCGTTATTGTGCCCCCTCCCCGACCGCCTCTACTCTCTCTTTCCTCTTTTTCTCTCTTCTCTATCTCACTATTTTGCTTTTATTTCGTAGGTTACCTCTAATGCCATCGTCCTTCTTTAGCATCATCATCGGCAACCCTCAGAGAGTGAGAGAGGGAGGGATCGGGTCCGGCCTTGCTGGTGAGAGAGATCGAGAGAGGGAGAGAGGAAGATCGAGAGATGGAAAAACTGGGAGGAAGGGGTTCGGCCTCGTCGTCGTCGCTAGTGAGAGAGATCGAGATCGAGGGGATGGCACACAGCCGAGCCAGCTCGGATACGCAGCCGAGCCAGCTCGGGCCATTATCAAGCCGATTGGAGGAGGATGCGAGTCGGATGTCTCAGGCATAGAGCCGGCTCGACTTCTGAGTGAATAGAATTTGATATGTCTCTCTAAGGTTCCAACTTTAAGCCCTAAGGTGCCACCATCATCTACTTTATTCTTCTTTCAGATTTTTGGATTAACACCAAGGTTCGTGCAAGAGATCGGATCTACGACTATTGCTCATCCTTAATTATTTATGAATATAATTTATATTATAGAATTTATTGCATAATATTTTCTGAATGTTTATATCTTGTTACTTTTGTTTATTGCATTGCATAACGATAGACTCGTCAATTGATTAGTGTACATATTAGAGACTATTTATTGATGCTATACTAATATTATTGTTCAACATGTTATATTGATTAATGTTCATTAACGTTGTAGATCATAATGGCACCGAAATGCTATTTAGCTTTCACCCATGTTCCTCAATGGGTTACGTGCAATTTAGCATCCGAGGAGCAGTCGGAGCATACTCCATCCACCTCGACATCAGCTGCTCAGGGACCTCCATCACCGACATCTGCTCCACCGATGGTATCTACTCCACTGGCAGCTGAGCCTCTACCGTCGTCCATATCTGAGACACATGCTAATATGCAAGCATCTGAGTGTACATTTTTATTATATTAGCATAACTTTATATTTTATATAGTATTTGTACACTTATATATTTGCATAACGTATTTGCATTGCAGGTACATCATCCAGTCGGATATTTCACGATCCCACACGTATGGCACACGTATGAAATCGCCAGCATCAGGTGATGGTCTATTACGATACAGAGGGGAGGTCGGTAGGAAAGACCGTATGGGAGATGCATTTTTTTTTAGAGTGCTTGTGAGACAGTCGGACATCATTTCCATAGAGCCCAAAGACTGGCGTTTGATGGATGCTGCCATTAGGAATCGAATATAGAAGGAGATATGGGTAAGTACGCGCATCTTAGTTATATTTATGCATTTTATATGTTTACACTATATATGTTTGATTAGAATAATTTTGTAACTGATTTTTGATAACTTTGTGCAGAGGAGGTACAACTTCTCTGATCATGAGAGGGCTCGAGATGCTCGACTGAGAAAGATCAAGAAGTTATATCAGGGTTACAAGGTCAAGCTCCACAGAGGATGGCTCAAGCATCGATGAGACACTCTAGAGGAGCTTGTTCTCTGGATTCAGGACTGCCCTCCGAGTCAGTAGGAGAGGATGGTTAGACATTGGAGGAGCAAGGAGTTCGAGATAAAATTCATAATTTTTAAATTTTTTAATATACTTAAAATTTTATTTAAATATTATTTAAATATTTATTATTTATTTAAATACTTGTTAGGCTATCTTTTGTCAAAATCGGAAGAATCGTGCAGCCCAGGAGTATACGCACACTCTAGGCTGTGAGTCTATGGCCAGTCATATGCATAGAGAGATAATTAATTCTAAATCTTACTAGATAAATTAAATTCATATTTTTTATCATCTTTTTAATAAATTTATTCTTTGTTATAGCGGATGAGAGATGGAGTGATATCCAGCCATAGCGAGATCTTCCGATCCAACCGCATGGACAAGACAGGCAGGTCGATAAATATTACGATCGAACGTATTTTTATAAGTATTAAATATATTAGTATATATAATTAGTATTATAGCATTTTTTATAAAATTTTATTTTAATTTATAATTATATGATCAGTTAGAAGTGCTTGCAAGTGAGGGCCCGGATACCTCTGGGCCCCATGACTATCTATCTCAGGTCTTGAAGCCTGAGCACTCTGGGAGGATCTGATGCAGGCTCGGACACACATCGATGAGCTATTGGTCCGAGGCGAGCGTCTTCTCACAGACTTTCGATGTCGTCAGTCAGGAGGAGCTTGAGGAGGCATTGGCACAGGCAGATTATGCTGCGATGCGGACAGATCGAGCTGAGAAACGTGCATCTCATCTGGAGGGCATCATGAGAGACATGATGTTGACGCTTAGCGCATCTTTTGGATTCGTGAACTTTAAGGATATGTTGGCCCATATTTTAGCTCCAGCACCAGCTTTAGCTCTGGCTCTAGCTACAGCTACAGCTCCAACTCCGGCTCCGACTTTCAATGACGATGATGATATAGATTTAGAAAACTTTGATATATTTTATTTTTTAAAAAAAATATTATAATAATTTTTATTCGATAATAAAATTTTAGCATTTCAGAATAATTTTTATGTTTATTATATTTTTTTATGTTATATATCTATATTTATTAGATAAAATATATAAAAAAATAAAAATTTTAATTTTTCTAATTATTCAATATCTATGGCAGCGATTTTATAACCGCTACCAAAGGTTCTTAGTGCAAATGGTGTCAACCACTGCATTAGACCTATGACAGTGGTTAAGAAATCGTTGCTATAGATTACCTATGGCAGCGGTTATGTAATCGCTGCTATAGATAACCTATAGCAGTGGTTACATAACCGCTGCCATAGGTCGATCTATTGTAGCGATTTATAAACTGCTACAATAGGCTATCTATAGCAGCGGTTCAAACAACCACTGCAACAATCACTGCAATAAAGCTACGATGATGGCTGCAGTAGCAGCGGTTAAAGAACCACTGTCATAGCTTATGGAAGTAAATTTTTGGACTACAATAGCGATTATGAACCGCTGTTGTAGTCCTTTTTTGTAGTAGTGTTAAAATTAATTTTAAAAAAATAATGCTATCGGCCTGAGCATGCAGGGCGTGCGTGGGTTGGATGCCATGCATGCCAACTGGAACTTGAGGCTAGAGGATATAGGGCATGCCCTAGCTCCATGTTTGCAATGCTATCTGGACCTTTTCTCGATTCGAGCACTCTGCATGCTGAGACCTGAGCATATAGGATACATCTTTTGGTCCCGTGTTTATAATATTTTTCAAACCTTTTCTCGATTCAAATGCTCTACATACCAAAATCCAAGCATGCAAGGCATGTCTCGGCCCCATGTTTGCAATGCTGTCCAGACTTTTCCTTAGTTCGAGTGCTCTACATACCGAGACTCATATCTTATACTACTTCTAATTAAATTAATATTTAATTAATTATTTTTTAATATCTAATTATACTTAATTAATATAATTTAAATAAAATATTAACTTTTAGTGATTGTATTAGCCATCACTAATATTATCGCTAATACTTACAACAAAAGGCAAGCTACCATACAGGACTGAGGCATGAGCTACCGTACCAGGATTGAGGTATGAGGAGGCATAGGTTGGCGAGCAGGGATTAAGGCTCGGGGCTGCAGCCATGGACAGGAGCTCGAGGTCAGGTCAGTGGGATAGTGGCTGTGGAAATGAGGGTGTGGGGATGGGCTGAGAGAAGATGGGAGGCGGTCGAAAGCTCACAATCGGAAGCTCGTGGAGATGGACGGGTGTGCCAAGGGAAGGAGGTCGGAGACTCAGGGAGGTGGCCGTGGAGAGGCGAGCCAAGGAGAGGTAGGCTGGAGGGTGGTGTGAGGCAGTTGGGGAGGTTGGAGGCAGCCAGGGGCTCGAGAGGGTGAGCCAAGGGGAGATGGGCGAGGGGAAGGTGGGAGGCAGCAGGGGTCTTGAGGTGGCGGTCGTGAAGAGGCGAGCTGGAGGGAGGCAGGCCAAGGGGAGGTGGGAGGCATACGGTCGGAGGTTTGAGAAGGTGGGTTGGGTGTAGCCAGGGGAAGGAGGCTGGAGGGAGGCTGGCCAGGTGTAGCTGGGGGGAGAAGGCCTGGGGCTCGGTGAGGCAGCCATGGAGAGGCGAGCCGAGAGGAGGCTGGCTTGGTGTAGGCAGGAGGAGGTCGGGGGCTCGATGATGCGACCGCAAAGAGGCGAGGTAGGGGGAGGCGGGCCGGATGCAGTCGATGGAAGGCAGCCAAGGGCTCGGGGACACGGGAGGCAGCTGGGGGCTCGATAAGGCAGGCTGAGTTTAGTCGAGGGAAGGCCGCAAGCCGGAGGAGAGGGAATGACAAGGGGGATTGAAAGGCAAGGGAGAGGGGGTTGGCGATATGGGATAAAAATGCAAGGAGGATAGAAAAATGATGGGGCGGTGGGCAGTGGGGTGGGAAAAAATGGGGGCATGCGATGGGATGGAAAAAATAAGAGAGGGAAGGTTATTAGCGATGGTAAATTATCATTGCTAATAATATTCTCCCGTCTCTAGTGTTTAAAAAATTATTAGCGATGGCAAAACATTGTCAGTAATAAATTTACTATCGCTAATAATTATATTTTTAAAATAATATTTTTTTAAAGTTATTAGTGATGGTAATATTTACGTCACTAAGGCCATTGCTAATAATCATAATTTTTTAAAATTATATTTTAATATTAAATTTTTTTAGTTTTTTTTATGAAAAAAAATTAATATTAGATTTTATTAAATTTTTGAGCTTAATTAATTAATAGATCAAGTCCTAGTTGATTTAAATTAGACTTAATTTAATTAGGCTTGACTTAATTTGAGACTAATTAGGTTTTAATATTTTAAGTAAGACTTGGATTCAAAGTTTAATTGAATTAAGTTTGACATGATTTCGAATTGAATCTAAATTAAAAATTATTTTATCTAGTTGATTTAAATTAGATTAAATTTAATTAGGCTTGACTTAATTTGAAGATAATTAGATTTTATAATTCAAATAGGATTTGGATTCAAAGTTAAATTGAATTAGGTTTGACGGAATTTTGAATTAGATTTAAATCAAATTTTAATCAGATTCAAATTAAATCTAAATTAAAAAATTATTTTTTAAATTATTTTAAATCATACTTAATTTAATTAATCTTAATTTGAGGCTTATTGGATTTTATAATTCATGTAAGACTTAAATTCAAAGCATGATTGAATTAGGTTTGACAGAATTTTGAATTAGATTCGAATGAAATCATGGATCAAGTCTTATTTGATTTAAATTAAATTAAATTAAAGTAGGTTTGACTTAATATGATACTAATTAGATTTTATAATCCAGGTAAGACTTGGATTCAAAATCTAATTGAATTAGGTATGATAGAATTTCAAATTAGATTTGAATCGGGTTCAAATTAGATTTAAATCAAACTCAAATTAAAAATTATTTTTTTAATTAATTAATTTAAATTAAATTAAATTAAATTAGGTTTGACTTAATTTGAAGTTAATTTGGTTTTACTATCTAGGTAGAACTTGTATTTAAAGTCTAATTGAACTAGGATTGATAGAATTTCAAATTAGATTCGAATTGAATCTAAATTAAAAATTAATTTTTTTAATTAATATAAATTAGATTTAATTTAATTAATCTTAACTTAATTTGATACTAATTAAATTTTATAATTAAAATAAGATTTGGATTCGAAGTTTAATTAAATTAGGTTTGACAGGATTTCGAATTGGATTTGAATTGGATTCGAATAGGATTATTAGCGATGGCAGAAGTTCTCCATCACTAATATCTCTACCATTGTTAATTCTATTGCTAATAATATTTTCAAATAAACTTATTTTTATTTATTATTAATTTTTTTTAAAAAATATTAGCGATGGCATGATTTTCGTTGCTAATAAACAAAATCTACCATCGTTAATAATTATTTTATATTTAAATATTATAAAAAAAATTAAAAATTTTAAATTGTATTAGCGACGGCTTATGTCATCACTATTAACCAAAGAGCCATCGCTAATAGTTTTTTGCTAGTAATGAATTTTTTACGTCGCTAATAAACTAATCCATCGTTGCTAATAATTTTTTAATATTTAAATATTAAAATTTATATTTTTAGAGACAGTATCTATCGTTGCTAATAATAAAATTTTCATCACTAATACTATTAGCAATAATATTTTTTTTATCGATGTTATGATGGTAAAAAGATATTATTAATGATAAAAAAATTTTTCATTGCTAATATTTAAAATTTTTATAATATTCCATACTGTTTATGCATAGCATCTCTAATGATCTGCAAGACAGCCAAAAAATAAGATGACTCATTGGCTTTCAATGGCAATTCAAGATCAAATTTGAATAATATTAACGATGGCTTATATCGTCACTATTAACCAAAAGAGCCATCGCTAATAGTTACGCCGCTAATAAACTAATCCATTGTTGCTAATAATTTTTAATATTTTAATATTAAAAAAAATATTTTTAGAGATGGTATCTACGTCGCTAAAAAGCTGATAGTTCATGTTGACCTATCAGCTTATGAAGCTGTGTATGTTTAGTATTTTACCTTGTCCGAGCCTAACTTGTTGAATCACTCCATCCATGCTTGATGTGAACATGGTAACGCTATATTTTCTGTATGCATGCATAGAAATTTCTACTGGAGAAGATTTGGCATTTGAAACAAATCTTCACTCGCTATTGTTATTGGAGATGTGAGAATAAATTAATATTCACAATTTTGGTACCGGATCCATATTGATATATATTGGTCCAAATACTAGTAATATCTGGCACAGGAGTTGGTTCGATGTATCCACATTCAGTTAACCCATGCATCGATATGCTAGATCTTGAAGTAGATTTAAAGATTTGTTTAACTTATAAAATTTTATGATTTGTTTAACTTATGCTGACCAAGTTTATAATAAAGCAATTCCGGTCAAATATTCCATACTTGACTAAGTTATAAAAGAACCTTTATGCCGAATATTACATCCTTGACAAAGTTATAAAAAAATCTTTAATGAAGTCCATTTATCTTAGATGAGACTGGAAATAATCAGGTCCGGACTATAGATTGCCGTCTCTGCTTCTGGAGCAGGAACAGTGCAGTTCCGGCCGGGATGCCATACCTAACCTTAATCCTATATTTTTTCCAAGTGAAAGGAGACGTCAACAAGTTCGGTTAGTGAAGAAACTTCCTGTCTGTTAGTGTTTACTGGCGTAGCTGGTGAGGACTTTTGAGGGTTGGTACATGGGTCAACTTGATTTAGGATACTTGAAGCGTGGAGCCCGGCCCACAACTAGCCCAATAACCATGCTAATTCTTGGTTAATTTGGTTGGCAAAATTTTCCTCTGGTTTCCCACCCTCGCCTTAATGCCTGGCCAGCATGGCAAGAGCAGGCCATTTTCTCTTCCCCTCCAAACACCGAACAAGTGTAAGAGCCCCCTTGTTCAAGGCTGTCGAAAACCACTCCATCCCTTCCTTCCAGCCAGGTACACAAACAAACCGAACACGCACACCTTTGCCTAAGAGGAAGAGGCCACCACCTCCGACGAGGCCTAGGCGAAGACGAGGCGGAGGATCGTGGTCTTCGAGGAGCTCCAGCGTGTAGTGGGGAGGCTCCAGTTCGGTGGCGGGGACAATGTGGGAGGGGATCGAAGGAAGGAGGTCGCAGGGGAGGTGCTGCGGCTCGCCAAGGATGGACTCTCGCGATGCTCAGCACCATCCCTCCCTTGGTGGGAATGCTTAATTCACTGGATATTGACTTCCAGATCTCGGCACTCTACGCCCTTCTCATTCTAGGGATCGGAAATGACCTGTAAGAGCTCTCATTTCCTTCTCCAGGAGTCTATAAGCTTGTGGTTTCTCATTAGAGGTTTTGATTTCAGGAACAAGGCGGCTGTAGTGAAGGCCGGAGCTGTGCACAAAATGCTTAGCCTGATCGAATCGGGAAGGTCCCTCTCGGTCTCTGAAGCGATCGTCGCGAATTTCCCTGGCCTCACCGCTCTGGATTTCAACAAGCCAATCATCGGCTCCTCTAGCGCGATACCATTCTCGTGGGTGCTTTCAAGAACCCTAGCGCCATCGCCAGGGGTGGAGGCTCCTCTCAGGCGAGGCATGATGCGCTCTGGGCATTGTTCAACCTCTCCATTGCCGCTGCCAACACCCCTACCTCATCGACGCCAACATCGTCCCCGGCCTCCTGGCGGCGGTCAGCGACATGGAGGTGAGCGAGCGGGTGCTCTCAGTGATCTCCAATCTCATCGCCGCGCCCGAGGGACGGCGGGTGGTGAGCCGATCACAGGACGCGTTCCCGATGTTGGTGGACGTCCTCAACTAGTCGGACGCCCCCGGGTGCCAGGAGAAGAAGGCGTATGTGCTAATGGCATACGTTTTGTTTTTCCGGCGGTCAATGCAAAAACCACCGGCAAAAATTCACTTTTTTCAGCAATCATGGCCGCCAAAAAAAATTTTATTTTCATCAGCAACCGGTAAAAACTTGACATGCTACAGCAACAGCAACTTCTCCAGCGGCGTAGCAGTCATCGAAAAAACTGCTAGAAAAAGATTTATCAATGACTTTTTTTTAATTTTTACTGGCAATTTTGATCGCTGCTAAAGTTCTTATTTCTTGTAGTGTCCTCTCTCCAAATGTTGAGCCATCACTGCCATCCATCTAAGGGCCAAGAAGCCTCCGTTGGCTTCCTCGTAGGACAGTGGGTGCCCAAGATTGCCATCAATGCCTACGTCGCCTCCAACATCATCCTCGTCGGTGAGATCACCATCCACGATGGTGCCTCCATCCTCTACGGCGAGCTCAACAAGATCACCATCGGGTTCTACTCCAAGGTCCTCCACACTGCCTAGTCCTCCCCTACAGGTCCCTCCATCCTCCAATCTATCCCTTTATGGTTTGTTGTTTGAATTAACGAGCTTAGATCGATCTTTTCTATTTCTCCTAACTTGATATGGAAATTTAAATGGAAATGGTAAACCTTATGATGCTTAATTAGGTTGATATACGTTTATGGATGGAAATTTCATTGGTTGCTCTTTGTTTTTCCTCCAACAATTCATCTTACTAGTCCAAGGTTTAGTCATTGTCCTGTTGAGATTTAGTAGTCAAGCAGGTGGGCTTAGCAATAACTGATTGTATGATGTATGCTGATTCATGATTTTGATTCGAATATTATTGCAATTGTACCCTTGATTTTTAACTTATCTTGATTTGATATGTACCTAGATGAAACTTAATTCTTACTTGGGCCCAATTACACCACTATTGCGATTGTCAATGATCTTAGCAATTGAACAAGGTTCTGTTCCTACAGTTTAATCTCAGGTCTTTTATGTCAAACTACTTAAAAAATGAGAGCGAATGTGTCGTAGTCTTTAACTAATTATAGATTAATTAATCTTTTAATGAACTACAAGTTGAGAACATTTACTTTGTAAGATAAGTTTCCTGGTAAAAATTTAATTAATATTTTCATAACTAAGTGTTGTTCCCCACTCCCCTTTCCTTATGGTGACTCGGATGAATAGACAACAGTCATGCAATTCCCTATTTCTTAAACAATCTGCTTTTTAAACGTGATTTCTTTCAATATTTATATATTTATGACAAAAATTTTAAATTTTCATGAACTGCTTCTAGTGTTATGAATACGGAGTTCTTATATGCAGAAAGCAGAACAGACAACCAACCGAAAGAAAAAAAATTGTTGTCCATGGGGGGTCGAACTTTTCATATGCCAAAGGTATAATTATTAAATTCTTGATAGTCATGCAGATTGGTTTATGCCATTTTATATTTTTGTGGTGTTGAAAAGATTGTCAACTATGGAATGATCAGATATTGTAGGCATATTTTTTTTATTGCTTAGTGGATATATTATTTATTAACTTTTACATTCAATCTTAACTATTAATATATCTTGAATTTGTAGATATTATTATTGATTATTGTATCTTAGCCTCTTAAAAAATTTTACTTCAATATTCTTTATTTTTTTTGTATTTATTTTAGATAAATATATAGCTATGAACATAAATTGGAGTTGGTTGAATTTAGCAAGGTATCAAAGATTGGTTTATAAGATTAGAATTTATATATATATATAATACTTAGATTCTCATTTTATCCGGTATTTATTTTTTTAGAGATAAGAGTTTGAAAGATATATTTTGTGAGGTTTCTGTTTCTTATACAACTAAGCCCGATGCTCCATTGCTTGTAAAGGACAAAAGTCAACTTTTAATGAAACATGCTGTGGGCACTCACATTGTTTGGTGGAAAGATTATGTATGTGTCTATATACATATATTTTTAATAGTAACTTAAGCTCTAAAATGATATATATATAGGCTAGGGATATGATAGATAGTGTCAAGAAAAGATAAGAATTATC
Organism: Cocos nucifera; assembly: GCA_006176705.1. Classification (NCBI taxonomy): domain Eukaryota; kingdom Viridiplantae; phylum Streptophyta; class Magnoliopsida; order Arecales; family Arecaceae; genus Cocos; species Cocos nucifera. Next base: position 1,248,013 of record QRFJ01000161.1, on the reverse strand, counting down.
TTACTAATGGCTTCATAGATTGATAAACTCTTAGATTTTATAAAATTAACTATTTGGTGTCATCAATTCAAGTCTACTTTATTCTTGTTTTGGTATAGTAAAAGTGAGCTTAGAACTTATATATAAAGTACAGGAGATCAGCTGAAACTTATTTATTCTATATTTTGAGTTCTAGTATTTACTTTCTTTTGTATTTAAATCTGATGGTGTATAGCTTTATGCTTGGATTTTGATGAAACTAAAAAGATTGTTAGAATAATTTTTTTGAGACTATCACTATGTATATTCAATTTTCTTTAATATAATGGTAAAGATTATTTCTTATTTTTATTTTATCTTTTTGAAGCTACTAGTCTTCATATATTATTCAGCAGTACAGGATGTTAAATAAGTTACCAATACAAAATTTCTATTTTTATTTATTATTATATATGATCCATATTTTAAAATTGGATAGAACAGTAATGTCTAAAAATTGATTATATACCTATATTTTATTATTGATAGTAAAGATCTATTTATACCCACGCTTTGATAACTTTCACAAATTCTAATTCGTATGTATTTAGTTATCCATGTTTAATAAAAAAAGGTGTATACTAGATCTATACCTACGTATACACTCTTATCTATGTTAGATATTACATGGGTAAAGCAGGGGATACACACATAAAAAATAATAATATGGGTATAAGCTACATCCACGTCGAACATATCCATGTTTAATCAAACGTGTGTACCAATATGGGTGTAGGTGTATCCCCACATTTTTTAGGTCTTTACTTATGTATATTTCACGTGGGTGTATCTCAACTTTTTTGTAGTGGATGGTGTAGGAAACAGCTCTTCTTCATAGCATCCATTATCTTGATGCAGCCTCTAACCCAAACATGGCTTTCATTCTGAACCGTAGCTTTTTAATGATCGAAGATAGCTTGAAACCTTTGTCTGGGATCTTATTTATAAGTGTTGGAAGACAGAAATCTTTGTTGTCAGGCAATGTGGGACTAAAACATCATGTAGATCCATGTATACGAAGGAATCTAAATAAAAATTGACTTAAAACACTGCCTGATTGAGTTCTATTGAGTTCTGCATTTTCTGGCCGTCAGATGGTGATTGATCGATCAAAAATCACCTAAAAAGCTTTGTAAAAATCCCAAATCAAGTTAAAATGGATATTAACCATTGGATGGCATTAATCAGGATGATCTAGGCCATTAGATGAAGCTCTGGAGTGTTTGAATCAGAATCAGGGCCTCTGTCAACCATTGGATCAATATTTGGGCGAGATCTGGCCATTAGATCATCCCCTAGAACATTCATAGCCGTTGGATGGCGCAAATGGGAGGCTGGGTAATAGAATTAAAATAGGATTTAACGTGAACTACCAGATCTGGATCGGGAATGATATGGACCATCCAATCATGCTTTACTGTTCATATGGACCGTAGTGAATTAGGCTTCTATGAGCTACAATCAATCATTATGCAGCATCTCCCAAAAATGACCAAAATGCCCTCCCTTGAGGGTTCATGATGAGCCACGATAAAACTAACATCAGCAGCTCACCAGATCGGTTTTAGACACTGAGCTGGCTTGCGGTGCACCGATTGGGTGGCTTCGCTGAGCGCGTTTGGAAGCACCGACTGGAGAATGCGTGCCAGCTTGATTTGATGAGCCGACAAAGCCATTTTTCTTTTTTTATTTTATTTATTTAATGATAAAAATATTTTATTTTTTATTATTTTTAATTAATAAAAATATTAATTTCATAAAATTATATATAAATTAATTATTATTTTTTAAAAAATAAATATAAATTAATCATTAAATTAATATTTTTATTAATAAATTTATGATAATTATCAAAGTTCATGTAATAATCTTTCAAGTAGCTAGCAATTGCCATAGTCGTGATGGACTATAGGGATTGCTATAGTTATAGCTTTACTTAGCCTCTAGGGGGTAACAACCCTATAGAGAATAAGTATAACTATAACCATAGCAACCCTATAATCCATCATGACTATAATAGTTACAATCTAAAAGATTATTATATAGACATCTACCAATAACCAGATCAAATACATCAAATATGCTAATCGTCTACTCAAAATCTGTCACCATTAAACTCTTGCACATTAGCAAGGTCTTGGACAAGTAGAGCCTCTGAAGCACTTGCAATTATCTTCTACATCTCGATCCCCATACAGGCACCAATGCTTATAGTTTGGCATAAATCTATTCTTATATAAATAGGCAATTATTGTATCCCTATTAAGTATTTCTTTATTAACACATCTCTTATAAGGATAATGAGTCCATCCATATACTAAGAGTGCAGCATTCTCAAAAGCAAAATCACAAAAGTAAAGAACATCATTGCAAATGAGGACGGTCAGAATGCGCATCCCATGCATGTGGACTTAGAATGTGCAAGATGACTAGGCCTAACGAGCACATCGGAATAGCATCTAGACAAATCCCATCCCAGAGTTTGGTCCAAAAATTTAAAACTAATTAATTTAAATATTATTAATTTAAAATTAATTTTTTAAAAATTAATACCATCAAACTGAGCGTGCAGGGCATGCGAAGGCTGGATGCCATGCACGCCAACTAGAACCTGAGGCCAGAGCACATAGGGCATGCCCTAGCTCCATATTTGTAATACTGCCCAGACCTTCTCTCGATTCGAGCACTCTGCATACCGAGATCTAAGCACATAGGATACGTCTCGATTCCATATTTGCAATATTGTCCGGACTTTTCTCCGATTCAAGTGCTCTGCATACCGAAACCCGAGCGTGCAAGGTATGTCTTGGCCCCATTTTTGCAATGCTGCCTAGATCTTTCCTTGATTCGAGTGTTCTGCATACTGAGACCCAAGTCTTGTAGTACTTTTAATTAAATTAATATTTAGTTAATTAATTTTTTTAATATCTAATTATACTTAATTAATATAATTTAAATAAAAAATTAACTTTTAGTGATAGTATTAGCCATCATTAATACTGTCGCTAATACTCACAATAGAAAGTAGGCTATCATACAGGACTGAGGCACGGACTGACGCACCAGATTAAGATGTGAGGAGGCATAGATTTGCGAGCAAAAATTAAGGCTCGAGAATGTGGCCATGGACGGGAGCTCAAGATTGGGTCAGTGGGATAGTGGCCGCGAAAATGAGGGTGTGGGGATGGGCCGAGGGGAGATGGGAGGCGGCCAAAAGCTCGCAGTTGGGAGCTTAGGAAGATGGGCTGGGTGTAGCCAAATTTATTAGCGATGGCAAAATATTATCAATAATAAATTTATTATCACTAATAATTATATTTTAAAAATAATATTTTTTTAAGTTATTAGCAATAGTAACATTTACATCACTAAAGCCATTACTAATAATCATAATTTTTTTAAAATTATATTTTAATATTACATTTTTTTCTTCTAGATCTTTGTTTGGTGGTTAAAAATTAATATTAGATTTTATTAAATTTTTAGATTTAATTAATTTAAGGATCAAGTCCTAATTGATTTAAATTAGACTTAATTTAATTAGGCTTGACTTAATTTGAGGCTAATTAGGTTTTAATATTTCTAGTAAGACTTGTATTCAAAGTCTAATTAAATTAAGTTTGACAGAATTTCGAATTGAACCTAAATTAAAATTTATTTTATCTAGTTGATTTAAATTAGATTAAATTTAGGTTTGACTTAATTTAAAGATAATTGAATTTTACGATCCAATTAGGATTTAGATTCAAAGTTGAATTAAATTAGGTTTGATGGGATTTTGAATTGGATTCGAATCGGATTCGAATTGAATCTAAATTAAAATTATTTTTTTCTAATTATTTTAAATCATACTTAATTTAATTAATTTTAACTTAATTTGAGGCTTTTTGGATTTTATAATTCATGTAAGACTTGGATTCAAAGCCTAATTGAATTAGATTTGATAGAATTTCGAATTAGATTCGAATAAAATTATGGATCAAATTTTAATTAATTTAAATTAAATTTAATTTAAGTAGGTTTGATTTAATTTGAGACCTATTGAATTTTATAATCCAAGGGGGACTTGGATTCAAAATCTAATTGAATTAGATATGATAAAATTTTAAATTAGATTTGAATCGGATTCAAACTAGATTTGAATCGAACTTAAATTAAAAATTATTATTTTTAATTAATTAATTTAAATTAGATTAAATTTAATTAAGTTTAACTTAATTTGAAGTTAATTTGATTTTACTATCCAAGTAGAACTTGGATTTAAAGTCAAATTAAACTAGGATTGACAGGATTTCGAATTGGATTTGAATTGAATCTAAATTGAAAATTAATTTTTTTCTAATTGATGTAAATTATATTTAATTTAATTAATTTTGACTTAATTTGATGCTAATTAAATTTTATAATCTAAGTATGACTTGGATTTGAAGTTTAATTAAATTAGATTTGGCAGGATTTTAAATTGGATTCGAATTGGATTCAAATAGGATTATTAGTGATGACAGAGATTCGCCGCCACTAATTCCATTGCTAATAATATTTTTAAATAAATTTATTTTTTTAATTTATTATTAAATTTTTTTAAAAAAAATATTAGCAATGGCATGATTTTTGTTGCTAATAAATAAAATTATTTACTATCATTAATAATTATTTTATATCTAAATATTATTAAAAAATTAAAAAATTTAAATAATTTTAGCAACAGCTTATGTCATCACTATATGTTAACCAAAGAGCCATCGATAATAGTTTTTTGCTAGTAATGGATTTTTTACGTCGCTAATAAACTAATCTATTATTGCTAATAATTTTTTAATATTTAAATATTAAAAATTTATATTTTTAAAGATAGTATCTATCATCATTAATAATAAAATTTTCATCACTAATACTATTAGCGATAGTATTTTTTTCATCAGTGTTATGATGGTAAAAAAATATTATTAATAATAAAAAAAAATTATTATTAATATTTAAAATTTTTATAACATTCCGTACTGTTTATGTATAGCATCTCTAATGATCCTGCAAGACAACAAAAAAATAAGATGACTCGCTGGTTTTCTTTGAGCAAACTTTTTTGATGCTTAAGTAGGAGAGAGTGTGTTTTGGGTGGGAAAAAGGATAAGGATATTAGCAATAGGTTTGGACGTTGAAATCAGGAGATAAGCTGTAACGGTCCTTCCTTATTTGGATTCCTTTAATCGTAGAGCTGTAATTGTTCCTCTTAATCTGCCCAGAATCCAAACCTGTTTCAAATTGGTCTTCCGGCGTGCTGCTACGTACATATGATAGGCATGTTGAATTTAGGCTACATAACAAACCACTATCTTAGAAATTTGAAAGTTATATGTCAGCAAAAATCCACAAATTATCCCATTCCTTCTAGCAAATTTTTTGTCTGCGTATTTTCTTGGTTGACCTCAGCATCAATGAGGGAAGTAGAAAGTCCCTAGATTTTAGCAATACTTTAGCTAGAATTAATTAGCATACATTAGTGTCAAGCTTACCATGAAAATATAGATCAAGCCAGAATTAGTTAGATTCAACCAATGCATTACTATAGATAATTTGGTTAGGTGAGGATTCCAAGTTAGAAAGAAGGCCAGTGATGACGTACCTAGGTATCATTTATCCTTTCGTTACGTTTTATATTAGAGAAGTATATGATGATCTTTGTTTTTCTTTCTTAGCACACGAAAATAAAAAATCTAGTTGGATTGGACTCTTTGAACTTTCCATCTAAACCCAACCTACCTGAAATGAAATCAATATGATCCATCCTAACTATGAAAAATGAACACGTTCCTCCGACCCAATGCTTCCGAACCCCTTTTTTTAATTATTTTTTTTTTTAAAAAAAAACTCAATGCTTGTGTACCTTTTTCTTTTTTAAAGGAGAAGTTATTATATTCATATTAAACAGAGTAACACATGGTGTAAACCAAAAGGTGAGCCTGTGGAGAACAAACAATCTTCATCGACGGCACTAGTAACGTGAGAACGGTGCAGCGAAACAGAAACCAAGAAACAAAACTCTTGGATGGCACGTTGATGGACGGTAGACAGCAACCCAAAAAAGTCTCCAGTGACTGCGTTAAAACTTTGCAACCGTACATCATAACTCCGAATCCCAGTCGAAATTCATTGGTAGCAAGCAATGCTGCAAATCCTTCGGAGCCCGATATTGGAACACATAAATTACACAAGCCCCACTCAGCGGTATAAAAGAAATCCCTGTTACGAAGAGATGCTTGAGAGAAATCATTTGGCCCCCTGTCAGGCAACTTGATATCGGACTGATGAAATAGTGAGGATGTTAACCAGAACAGGTTGATGTAATTTGAATAGAAACAACCATAAGCAGATAATAATCTGATGACAGTCATGAAAGGATAAACATTTGCAGTGAGAACTGAGAAGAAATGGCAAAGGAAATAAGGCCTAAGAGTCCAGAATTTCGGGCTGTGCAAGGAAATCTTCGGTGAAATGGCGTCGTTGTTGGTGACCCAACTTCTGAGTAACAAATGAGAGCCATAGAACGCACAACTTAGATCAGTGCTTCCATAAAAAACCCATCTGAGCACAATCAACCTGTAACAGGACATCTAGAGCAGAAGGTAACATATCACCAGTGTTACAAGTGCAGTCACCATGCAAAGCCTCAGACAGTGGCCATAAAATCTCCATCCTAATTACCTTCACGACAAAATATGAGAAACCTTGGACAGTGGCCGACGTGATAGCCAATTCCTGATATCAGCAAAAAGAGGAGAATGGGTTTGATCGGAAGAGATTTAAGTTAACCAGTGAACCACTGTTAGAGAATCCCCTTCCACCCAAAAATGATTTTTACATAAAACTCGTTGACGGCCACTTTGATTACCAACCAAGTAGCTGATAGCTCGGCTAGAGGCACTGATGCAGCATGGATTGCTTTCCCTTGTGCCTTAACCAAAGCTCCAGTTTAATCACGAATTACAAAAACCACAACTGACTTTTTTTTTTTTTTATACAACTAGGGCTGTCAGTCTAGTTCGTTGTTCGATTTATCTAAAATATTTAAATTATTTTCAAATTATATTTAACTTGCTCGTTAAATTGTAGAACCAAATACAAATAAAATTTTTAAAATCGATATCTTAACGATCCAAACTAGAACAAGCTTTTATTCGATCACATTCAGATCGATAAAAGCTTGATATAATAAATATATATATTTATTTATTTTTTATAAGATATTTAATATTTTTTTAGTATATATACTATATATAGTATATTATTATAGCATTATATATATAAGTTTTAATAATTATCGTTGGATCGTTGATCCAGCGATTGAAGAAGGCCTTGATTTATCATCGTTGGATCAATGATTCGATGGTGGTGATCAATTAATCTCAGCCTATATATATTTTTATACTCCCTCAAACCCCAACCCTCGTCTTATCCCTCGATCGCTCGACCTCTTCACCTCTCTTTCCTTTTTTCACCAACGGCACAGCTGGTTGAAATCCTAATCCTAGTTGCTCGTTTCATCCCTCAACAGCTCAACCTCTCCGCCTCTCTTTCCTTTTTTCACCAACGACGTAGCTGGTCGAAGCCCCAATCCCATTTTCCTCCGCCTATCTTTCCTTTTTTCGCCAACGACGCAGCTGGCCAAAATCCTAATCCCAGCCTTTCTTGTCTTTTTCCATTGATGGCACAGCTGGCTGAAACTCTATTCCCAATTTTTTTCGTCTCTTTTTTCTTTTTCCACCGATGGCGCAGCTGACCGAAATCCTAATCAAATCCTAATCTTAGTTTTCTCCGCCTCTCTTTTCTTTTTCCGTCAATGGTGTAACTGGCCGAAATCCTAATCCTAGTTTCCTCCGCCTCTCTTGAATTTTTTCCATCGATAGCACAGCTAGTCAAAATTCTAATCCCAGTTTTCTCCGTCTCTCTTTCGATCTTTCTTTTTTCCATCGATGTGGCAGTTGGTATGAATGATATTTATGCCATTTTTTTTCTTTTCTCTGATAATATTTGTTCATGTTGGTTGCTTTCTCGATGTGGTAACCACCACAGGGCTTTGGTTACTGCCCTAATTTCCATTGGTGGCTGCCAAAGCTGTAGTAGCCCCAGTACTCCGATGAAGGTCGCTTCAGCTGATGGTGGACCTCCTAGTGGCCAGTGGTGGACCGGTGGTGCAACGATGGTCTTGAAGTTCAAGCTGTGAGCTTGTGACTATCATGTATGGAGCTATGGTCATGGGGCTTGCTCACTAGACGAAGAACTAGTGAGCTGAGGTTAATTATTTATATTTGTTTATAACGTTTCCTATCTTTCTCTCCTATTTCTGTTATTTAAAATTTTTTGTTACTTTTTTTTGATAATTTTTGTTACTTTTTTATTCTTATAAATATTAGCTTATCAATTGATAAAGATTGGTTTAATGTTGACTGCTAACTGTTTACAGTATTTTTAGTTTATTTTTATATCCTCATTATTTTTTTTTATGTTGACCGACTTGATCCATGTTATTTGATTTTTTTAATTTATTTATCTTATATTTACAGAATGGTTTAATGTTGAGTCATCGTATACTCAGTTGTAATTCTTGTTGTGAGTCATTGTAATTTATAAAATTATTTGAGTTATAGTTTTACTTGAAATGAGTATGATAGTATGTAAAAATTTATAATTATATATTGTATTGAGATTTTAGATATAAATAAAAGCTGTTTTGTTGACTTTTTAGTTCTATTTTTTTTATATTACTATAGACGAGCCCATCTCGAGCCGACTTAGAATATAATGAGCTTTTGAGCCAAACCCAAGCCAAATTCGAGCCAAACTTGAATGTAACAAACTCGATTTCGAATAGAATTTTTTTGGATATATTCGAATTCGAATCAGACACGAACTAAATAGTAATTTGAACCAATCGATCCCAATGAGTGAAATGTTCGATGATGTCCAATTCGTTACAACTGCATAGAAGTTTAAGATCTCCAAGGGTAGGGGGTGACCGATAGACCAATTGAGGAGACGGTAAAGAGGAATAATTAAGAACCACCCCAGCTCCCTGATGGACATATCAAAGGCTTAGATTCAATGGAACCTGGCACAAAAGCTAGAACATGTTGAATCAACGGTATAGGCACCTCCACCGCATGCTGAAATAATCACTCATTATGAGCTACCAGAGTCGGCCCGCAACACATCCCGACTCTACCTGGAGCAAGATGCGTACAAGCTCCGGCAAGATGTAGGAGCAACGGATAATTAGTAGCAGAAATTTCATAGTTGATTTAATGGATCACTGAACTTGAAACTTGCTTTCTCGGCATACATGGTTGAGATATATAATTATATCATTGCCATTTCTAAAGCCCTTTTTTTTTTCTATATATGTGTGAGCGTGCTAATTTTCCTAATTATTCTTCTTGGAAACTCTTGAATCGTCTAACTTCTTGGTTCTCATCACCATCATCAAGTGGGACATTAATGACACAAATAGTCCATTGTGTCAAAATCACCTTGCTCTTATTTTTAACTTGAATTATTACTTTCTTAGAAACTAATGATTGATCGTCAACTAGGGGTTTTTGCAAGTAACAGATGATCATTAGCTTGGCTGATACCGTCGCTTCTTGCAAGAGATTTCTAGTCCAATCTAGCCTTCCCTGACCTCCAAAGTGGCAAGTGATGTGTACCAAGTAATCATTAATACTCGAAGTTTATGTTAATCGTGATGCTAACGTGAATTCCACTTGACATTGGGTGTTAATATTGTGGAGCACGTATATGCAATATATGTCACGGATGTTCACTAATAGAATTAATTATAACCTACGACTCATCCAACCCTCCCGTATGGGCACCAAATTGCTTCAAAGCTACCTATTTATCATCAAAGATCATGTAGCAGCATTATAGCAATACTAATGGATCTAATTAGGCCTCGAAAAAGGCCAAGTGTGGGCCTATAAGATGCAGATTTTACAACACTTGCTCGAGAGCCTAATTGCCAGTGATCCAAAGTTAGCTCTTTGAGTGCCTACTTTAAGGCCAACCCTAATACACAATGCAATTGGATTGGGCAATTATCAATATCTACAAAAGGTGGGGTGACAATCCTTAACCCATTTAATTTTATTAAACCTGCCGTAGGTTGACTTAGATTATCTGTTTATTAAAATAGTTAGCTTCGGGCCAAGATGTTCTTGGTGCAAAAAGCAAAACATTGAAGAAGAGTGTGCCACCAAGATTAGATTCATGCGATTGCAGCTCAACCCAAGTTGTGACTTGGGTTAAGCTGCTTTTTTTTTGGGTGTGGTGGTGTTGAAAGCCCGAGCGATTACATTCAACCTTATCATAAGCTAAGTTCAGCATCATTTTAGTCTAACTTTACTTAAAAATAATTTAAGCCAACCTTTTGCTTCAACTAATGTTGGCTTAGTCCAAATCACACTTCTCCGCCTAACATTGAATTTGACTTTTTGATGAATTACGTGTCTCGAAATATTTTGTAGTCAAGCTGCATATAAATTTAAGTGGTTCAATTCTTTATTGAAAAACTAAAAGAGTACAGGTGATCCAAATCATACCGGATTAGATCGAATCTTTTATCTATTGAGTCAAACTGGAGTAAACCTTTTTATCCAATCCGACGTACTCTTTTCGTGCTTAACAAAGAGGATATAAATCTGCATGGTGAAACAAAATCGACATCAACATTGATGGGTTCCAGGGTTCGAGACGTATCTTGCGCATGAAAGAATGATTCCCGTTCTTTTGCAAGATAAACTGTTGGACCTTACAATGGCTGCTCTGGGTTTGTCTAGACACATGGTACGAACATATTGGAGTACTTTGAAATGCATGCAAGATATAGCCCAAGGGTTGATGTTGCAAAACAAGATCAATCATTTTTCTATGAAAAAGATACAATCTGAGCTCTTGGTTTCAATGCCAATACCAAACGCAAATCAATGCATATAGTATATGGTTTGTGCAAGATCAAGTTGGTCCAATTTCGTCGCGCCAATTTCTGATTCTGTTTGGCTGAGCAATCTAAAATATTGAGTAAATCATGCGCTCGTGGCCACAGTCCGTGGACTCCTTTTCAAGTCATTCTCAGCAGTTTAATTTTTATTTGGCAGCTATCCAGCCATCAAATCTCCGATATGTACCTCACCCTTGCTGCGATAATTAATTAGTTACGCATCCACGGAGACACCACACTGGCGATCCGTGATCCGAGAAATCCCTCTCAACGAGTTTCGGTCGTCGGTCACATCCTAGTACCTACGGCCATGATTCAACTTCATTTCCTTTAGCCCCGCTAGAATCACTTTCGATTTACCTCTTCCCCCCCCATATCTTATTTTTGATTGGTTGCAAGAGAGAGAGAAGATGGATAAGATTGAAAGAGTAAATAATTTTTATTCATCATTTAATTTATAAAAAAATAAATAAAAAAATAAATTTTTTTATTCATCATGATTCATCAATTTACATTCTCCTAAATTAAGAGGATGCAAAAAAAAAAAAAATTTGAAACATTGATAAATTTTTATATTGATAAAATTAATTTTTATTAATTTTTTTGATAAAATTATAATATTTTTTTATTTTTTTTATTTATATTATTTTTATCTATTTTATATATATTATTAATCATATATTACTAAATTTTAGTACTAATTATTTTAAATTCAGTACATAATTTTTATAATTATAATTAAATAGCTAAAATTATTTTATTTTTTATTTTTATTTATTATTTTTAATTAATTATTTATATAATATTAATTAATTATTAAATTAAATTATAAATTAATTAGTTATTTATATTACTGATGAAATTAATTATTAAATTAAATTATAAATTAACTAGCTATTTATATAATTAATTCATTAATAATTTAATTATAAAATTATTTATTAAATTAATTTAAATTTAAATAAATATTTTTATATTTTTTATATAATTATAGTTTATAATGATTATAAATTTATATATTATTTATTTATTTAATATAAATTAATATTATAAATTAATAATATTAATATTTTTTAAAGAATAATTTAATAAAATATCATCCATCCTTTTTTTTCATTCCTTCTATTTTTCGTATATTAAATAAGAAAAAAAATTATTTCTATCCATTTTTTTATATTTTATAATAAAAAAAATAGATAAATTTTTCTTCTTCATTTTTTTTTTTTCTAATTTTTTTTATTTCATTCTTTTTTTTCTCTCTCGAGGTGTCTCCATTTTCATTTTATTTAAAAAAAAGATAAAAGAAATTTCCAGCGCTTCCCATTGCGCAGCCAATCGCGCCCTTTTCTTTTTTTGGGCCCCCAAAACCTAGCTTTTCTCAGCGATCGATTTACAACCAATGGCGCGGACGAAGCAGACGGCGAGGAAGTCCACCGGCGGCAAGGCCCCTTGGAAGCAAATGGCGACGAAGGCCGCGAGGAAATCGGCGCCAGCGACGGGCGGCGTGAAGAAGCCGCACAGGTTTCGCCCCGGGACGGTGGCGTTGCGGGAGATCCGCAAGTACCAGAAGAGCACGGAGCTGTTGATCCGGAAGTTGCCCTTCCAGCGACTTGTCCGGGAGATCGCCCAGGAGTTCAAGACCGACCTCCGCTTCCAAAGCTCCCCCGTGGCGGCGCTGCAGGAGGCGGCAGAGACATATTTAGTGGGGCTCTTCGAAGACGCCAACCTCTGCGCTATCCACGCCAAGCGTGTCACTATTATGCCCAAAGACATTCGGCTTGCACGCCGGAAGAGTTTGAGGCGGTTTCCCTTGGCGACGGGGTATTGTCGAACACAAGGGAGGCAATGGGTTATCTTTGGGCGGGATAGCCGATGGTATCATTTGTATAATAGAAAGATTAGGGCTTTTTAATTTCTCTTCTTTTTTACTGGATGATAGGGGCTGACGATTCCAGGTTTTTGGCTGTTTTACGGATGATCTTTTCCTTCCTCCAGAGAAAGGAAATATTTTCTTTTTACGTCTGAGATTTTCGATCTCCTATCTTCACTTTGTTAGAAAAGCTTGGGATACTTCGGTCCGTGGGTACCCTACTTTCAGACTTCCAAAAAGGTTCTATAATGCTACAAGGCTATTGATGCTGGAACAAAAATCTTTGTTGATAATGTTAATCTGCGATTGCAGAATCTTGAGTCCGAATTGTGTGATCCTAAATGGAGAGATGTAAAATTTGGAGACTTGAATCTGGAGGACATGGGCAGGTTGTCTGAATATAATAATTTATTTCGACAACCCGAAATCTCATGGCATCAAAAATCGAGATTCTAATGGGCGATCGATGGTGATGGAAGCACAAAGGTTTCTCCATGGAACTGTTGTAATCTGGAGAAGAAGAAATAGAATATATCAACATGTAGATTCTAATGGCGTGGTGATTGAGAATATTGAGGAAGCTATCAGAAGATATTTTGTGAAGCATCCCCTATTTGTTGGAATCAATTAGGAGGAACATAGCAACCTACTCTTTCTCCTTTGAATGTGTTGGATGAAAGCGTTACAAGTATTCTACTCAGAGCAGTATCTGACAATGGAACTATAGGTGCTTCAAGATGGGGAATTTTTACAAGAGTTTATTGAGAGAGATGGTTGTAAAGCGGTAAAACAATTCTTTGACGCAAGTATGATACCGGATGTTTGGAAAAGAATATTTGTTGCTCTCATATCCAAGATCAAAAATCCCTCCAACCCCACTTATTTCCGTCCAATTAGCTTTTGTAACACCAATTATTAGTTGGTTTCAAAGATCTTTTTCCGAGAATGAGAAGTGTGATGGATAAATTAAGCTCTAGTGAGTAGGCGATTTTTTGAAAGGAATAAGCATCTCTGACAACATTATCCTAGCCCTGGAGTTTCTTCACTCGCTCAACAAAGCCTCAACAGCCAACCCTTTGATGGCGACTAAACTTGACATGGAGAGAGCATTTGGCAAAGCTATTTTGTTATGTGATATCAGGCATGCATAAGAACTAGCTTCGCTACGTTGGTGAATGGTTCCTTGCTGAAGTTCTCTTCCACTATGGACGGGTATAGGCTGGAAAGAAGGGGTCCAGCAATCAACCGTTTACTATTAGCGGATGACTACCTCCTAATATCCAGCAAAAAATTAAAGGAATTAATGTAGAAGTTTTAAACGAGTTATCTCAACTTATTGTGCTCAATCTGGACTAGCTGTGAATTTAAATAAGTCAAAGATTAAGTTCAGCCCCAAAAACCCTCCTACATATATTGCTAACTATGTAGAGTCAATAACCTGGCCTCTTATCTAGGGGTGGAAATAGGCCAGATCAGACCAGGCTTTGGATTAAACAGACCAAGCCCGTATTATCAAATACTAATCTGAGCCTAGCTTTTTGGACTGGTTCAAGCTTAAAATAAAGCTCGATCTGACCTATTTTATAAAGTAAAAAAGCCTGGCCTAACCTGAAATCCTATTTAAAAGCCTATAAACATTAAGATTTTTAAATAAGCCAATAGACTACTCTTATATAGACCGACCTGCAGATTTTTAGGCTAGACTTTAAAATTTTAGGCCTGACCTTTTTATTTAAACAAATTTTTTTAAAAGTCTGTGCCTGACTTATTTCGATTAATAGACCAGATCGATAACAAACCAAGCTACAGACTCCTGACAGGCTGCCTGGCCTATTTCCATCCCTACTCTTATCTTGAGGTTCCAATGCCTGCAAAAAAGTTGAAAATGCATGATTTAAAGGGAGTGAAGGATAAGATCACTAACAAACTACAAATATGGAAATGGAGAATGCTAACTAACTACAAAATGGATCCCGAAGGTCCGTTATCTATTTGGTTGGGATATATTAGATTACGAAGTAATATGATAATTTTTAAAATAATTTATCTAAAAAAATGATTGTGAAAGAAAATAACTTTTATTATATTTGGTTGATGGAAAAATTACTTCAAAAAATAATATTGAAAAAAGATTACTATATTTGATTGGAGGTAATTTTATATGAAAATATGATAAAATTTATAAATATACCATTTAATATAAAATAATTTTTATAATATTAGGATAGTATTGTTATTTTTAATTAGTTTTTAAATAATGATTATAATTACATAACCTTTTGTATGATGCCATCTCTATCTTAATTCTTTACAAAAGTTCTTTATTGAATGAATTTTGAAGAACATTAAAATAAAGTCAATAATTATATATGCAGCTTTATCGAGAGTATTTTTATTAAATATGGATTACCATCATTCGAGAATTTGATAAATACCAATCCTTCTTGGTATTTATTTTATCTTCTTTTTGAAAAATAAGTATAGAGTCCATCAATTTTTTTTATCATCTCTCTCTTTCACTTTTCATATCAAACATGATAATCTGATATGAAAATTATTTTTCATACGAGATTATCCCAACCAAATAGATCCTCAATGGTAGGAACATTCAAATGGATTAATACAGTCTTGTTTAGCTTTGTGTCGGGGCATGAGCAGAGAGATAGACCAATACATATGGTGGTCGGGGACACTATTTGCAAGCCTAGAAGCTACGGTGGCTTGGGAATACCAAAATATGAGTATTGGTGGCAAGCTCTTATTAGTAAAATTGCAGGTCATATTGTCATGGACTCTATTCTATCTCAGATATTGATGGCGAAGTATAATTTTCATGACAACTAGTACTTTTACAATTGACCTACCAATACATCTGTAGTTTGGAAAATCATTCACAAAAAAAAGTGCTCGTCATGGTTCAGACAAGCTGATTTGGTCAATGGGTGGAGGAGATGGTATTACTATTATTGAAGATAAATTTCGCTCCTATCGAAGTCCAGTTCGATGCTCAGCCTAATGCAATCGATAGCCACAGAAGAGTCTCAGCGATCGAGCTCCTTCGAACTTCCAGCGGTCGGACCTTAGCCGAACTCCTTCAGCCGGCCGAACTCCTCAGCGGCCAAGCTCTTTCGGACTCCCAGCAATCGGACCTTAGCCAAACTCTTTCAGTGGGTCGAACTCCTTAGCGGTCGAGCCCCTTCAGACTCCCAGCGGTCGGACATTAGTCGAACTCCTTCATCCGATCGAACTCCTCAGAGGCCGAGCTTCAGTCGGACTCTCGCGAGAGCCGAACTCCCTTCGCGCTCTTCCAGCCAGATGCCTGCGGAAGCCGAACTCCCTCCAAGCTTTTTCTTCTGTCGAGCTCTTATGAGAGCCGAACTCTTTCCGAGCTTTTCCTTCGGCCAAACTCTCTAGGAGTCCGAACTCCTCTGAAATTGATATATACCTAAGTCCATCGATCAATGCATGCTTTCTCAGGGCTACGACTATTAAATTTGGACGAACAGTCACCATCAGTCTGCCACAGGCGATGCTACAGGCGGTGCCCCCTCCATGACTGACTCCGTCAGACCTCGAGCAGCCCACCACTACCGGACGGTATGGCTGTCACTATCGGCCTGACGATACCATCCTCTCTGCACTAAATCCTGCGCAGCCTCGAGCAGCCCGCCACCAAATGGAATGGCCATCACCATCAATCAAGCTCCATCTATAAAAGGGATCCTTCAGATATATTTTCTCTAAGCTTTCCTCTCCTTCTCTAAACTCTGCCGAACTCATTTCAGAGCATTATATTTCTGTTGGCTAGAGGAGTTGACTTGATCATCGAAGGATCCTATCAGAGCCACCCCCCATCGGCTCTAGACGGGACTTTATTTTGCAGGTCTTCGACAGCGACCTCGTCCACCTCTACTTCAGTTGGATCCGGTGACAACTAGATTCTGCACCAATAGATTTGGCGCCAGAGGAAGGACCATCTCTATTCTTGAGGTGTTCTTGAGGCTCCCTTGTTCTTAAAGGTGTGCTCAATGATGATCTCTCTCCAGAGATCTTCCTCCTTCCTCTTCAGAGTTCTTTTCCAAGAGAAAATGCCTCCTAGGAAAGCTTCGACCCGACGATCGATGGCCTCCACAGCCCGATCCCATCCAGATCCATCTGCTCCCGCTTCAGCCCCGACAATCCAGATTTCATCTAAAGCCACCATAGATGCGGAGCAATTCAACTTACTGATCCAGCAGGTTCGTGGCCTCGTCGAAATGATGCAGGCCGTGTGACAGCCTCCGACGGTGATTTTGCCAGCAAACCCGCCATCAGGATGCTAGAAACCAGCCTTAAGGAAGCCTTGATAAAGGTTTCACAAGAGGACGAAATGAAGTTCGGTGTAAGCGAGGCCGTCGAACTCCTCAAACTCGTCATCAAGGAAGCTCCGACAAAGGGGCATGAAGTTCTTCCTCAGAAGATTTCATAGGAGGATAGAATGAAGTTCGACCGTACTCACGGACTCTCCCTGAGTACAGGTGAGCCCGAACTCCTCAAGCTCACCACCAAGAAAGCCCCGATAGAAGGACGCAAAGAAGTCCTCATTTCGGAAGGTTCTGCGACTACGCCCCCCTTAATGCTCCTCGAACTCAAATTCTCATGGAAGTTAAGAACCAACTACCAAGACCAGAAGGATTACGATCTCCTTCAAATAAGCACGATCGAAGCAAGTACTGCCTCTACCATCACGACCACGACCACGACCATGACACTGAGAAATATTTTCAGCTTCGAGACGAAATCGAGGAGCTCTTCAGAAAGGGGCAACTAGCTAAATTTCTTCGATGCCAGCCTGAAGCAGGAGAAGATCGGCCAAGAATGCTGCCATAGCCAGAAACAATAAGGAGGTCGGTCGACTGATGGCGTCATTAACGTTACCCTTGGGAGGAGCTTGGTACTTCGGCGATTTATCATCTCCCAGCGATAAAGCTAAGAGAAGCTTGCTTCAAATTGAGAAGGCTAGCATGAGATAGAGGAGGTCGTCCGGCCCAAGACTTACTGTCCAAGGAAACTTGGAGGAACAACGCTCCTATGACCCTGAAATGGGGATGTGCTGCCAGTAACTTTTCTTCGAAGGAGAACTCATCCTAATATGAGCCGGCCAAAGTCCTTCAACCTCGGCTAACCTCGGCTAGAGATAAGATCTCTTCCAAGCATCCGAGTCAACATCGATCAGAGATAAGATCTCTTCCGAGCGACCGCGACAACCTCAGCTAGAGATAAGATCTCTCCCGAGCGATCGTGATAATCTTGGCCAATCTCGGTTAGAGATAAGATCTCTTTCGAGCATCCGAGTCAACCTCGATTAAAAATAAGATCTCTCCCGAGTGACCGTGACAATCTCAACTAGAGATAAGATCTCTTGCGAGCGTCCGAACTAACCTCGATCGGAGATAAGATCTCCTTCGAACATCCACATCAACCTCGACTGTAGGAGATAAGATCTTGTCCGAGCGCCCGCAGCGACCTCGACCACATGAGATAAGATCTCCCTCGAGGGTCCGGACCGACCTCGACTACAGAAGATAAGATCTCTTCCGAGCGTCCGTAGCAACCTCAACCGTAGGAGATAAGATCTCCCCCAGGGATCCGGACCGACCTCGACTGTAAGAGATAAGATCTCTCTCTCGAGTGTCCGCAACAACCTCAGCTGCAGGAGATAAGATCTTCCTAGAGGATCCAGGCCGACCTCGACTGCAGGAGATAAGATCTCCCCCGAACACCCACATCAACCTCGATTGCAGGAGATAAAATCTCCTCTGAGCGCCCGCAGCAACCTCGGCCGTAGGAGATAAGATCTTTTTCGAGGGTCCAAGCTGACCTTGGCTGCAAGATTTAAGATCTCCTCCGAGCACCCGCAGCAACCTTGACCGCGGGAGATAAGATCTCCCCCGAGGGTTCGGGCCGATCTCGACTGCAGGAGATAAGATCTCCCCTGAGGGTCCGGGCCGACCTCGGCTGTAGAAGATAAGATCTCCTCCGAGCGTCCGCAACAACCTCGACTGCAGGAGATAAGATCTCCCCCGAGGGTCCGAGCCGACCTCGACTGTAGGAGATAAGAACTCCCTCGAGCATCCGCATCAACCTCGACTGTAGGAGATAAGATTTTCTCCGAACGTCCATAGCAACCTCGATCGCAGGAGATAAGATCTCCTCCGAGGGTCCAGGCCGACCTCGACTGTAGGAGATAAGATCTCCCCAAGCATCCGTAGCAACCTCGATCGTAGGAGATAAGATCTCCCCCGAGGGTCCAGGCCAACCTCGGCTGTAGGAGATAAGATCTCTCCTGATGGTCCGGGCCGATCTTGATTATAGGAGATAAGATCTCCTCCGAGCGCCCACAACATCCTTAGCTGTAGGAGATAAGATCTCCCCCGAGGGTCCTAGCCGACCTCGGCTGTAGGAGATAAAATCTCTCCCGAGCGTCCGCAACAATCTCGGCCGTAGGAGATAAGATCTCCCCCGAGCGTCTGTATCAACCTTGACTGCAGGAGAAAAGATCTCCTCCGAGGGTCCGGACCAACCTCGACTGTAGGAGATAAGATCTCCTCCGAGCGCCCGCAGCAACCTCGGCCACAGGAGATAAGATCTCCCCCGAGAGTCCGAATCGATCTCGGTTGTAGGAGATAAGATCTCTCCTGAGTGTCCACAGCAACCTTGGCCGTAGGAGATAAGATCTTTCCCGAGGGTCCGAACCGACCTTAACTGTAGGAGATAAATCTCCTCCGAGAGTCCGGACTGACCTCGGCTGCAGGAGATAAGATCTCTTCCAAGCACCCGCATCAACCTTAGCTGTAGGAGATAAAATCTCTTCCAAGGGTCCGGGCCAACCTTGACTGTAGGAGATAAGATCTCTCCCGAGCGCCCACAGTAACCTCAATCGCAAGAGATAAGATCTCGTCCGAGGGTCCGTAGTGACCTCGACTGCAGGGGATAAGATTTTTTTCGAGGCAACCTCGGCTGCAAGAGATAAGATCTCCCCCGAGGGTCTGCATCAATCTCAGTCAGAGATAAGATCTCTTCCGAGCGACCGAGACAATCTCGGTCCGAGATAAGATCTCTCCCAAGTGATCGAAACAACCTCGGCTGTAGGAGATAAGATTTCTCCCGAGGGTCCGGACCGACCTTGTCCAGAGATAAGATCTCTTTCGAGCGACTGCGTCAACCTCGACCAGAGATCAGATCTCTCCCGAGTGCCCGTATTAACCTCGGCTGTAGGTGATAAGATCTTCCTCGAGCGCCCATATCAACCTCGGCTAGAGATCATATCTCTCCCAAGCGCTCGTATTAACATCAGCTATAGGAGATGAGATCTCCTCCGAGTCGACCTCGACTGTAGGATGAGGAGATCTCCCCCGAGTCAGCCTCAGCTGCTGGAGACAATATCGCCCCCGAGGAGCTCAACCTTCGACCTCGACCGCAGGAGACGATATCTACTTCAACCTCGGTTGGAGATGAGATCTCCCTCGAATTTCAACTTCAACATTAACTTTGGCTGAAGATGAGATCTCCTCCCAGCTTCAACCTGAACCAGCACGGAGCCCGAAAGAGAACTTCGACAGTCATCTTTTTTGCACTCCCTTCCTTCGAGTTTCAAACTCGAAAGTGGGAGAAACTATTGTTGGGGATAAACTCCGCTCCTGTCGAAGTCCAGTTCGATGCTTGGTCTAATGCAACCGATAGCCATGGAAGAGCCTTAGCGGTCGGGCCTTAGTCGAACTCCTTCAACCGGCTGAACTCCTCAGTGGCTGAGCTCCTTCGGACTCCCAATAGTCGGGCCTTAGCCAAACTCTTTCATCTGGCCGAGCTCCTCAGCGGCCGAGCTTCAGTCAGACTCCCACGAGAGCCGAACTCCCTCTGCGCTCTTCCAGTTAGACGCCTGCGGGAGTTGAACTCCCTCTAAGCTTCCCCTTCGATCGAACTCCTATGGAAGCCAAACTCTTTCCGAGCTTCCCCTTCGGTCGAACTCCTCTAAGAGTCCGAACTCCTCTGAAATTGATGCATACCAAAGTCCATCGATCAATGCCTGCTTTCTCAGAGCCACGATTATTAAATTTGGACGAACGGTTACCATCAGTCTACCACAGGCGATGCTACAGACGGTGCCCCCTCCATGACTGACTCCGTCAGACCTCGAGCAGCCCACCACTATCGAACAGTATGGCTGTCACTATCGGCTTGACGATACCATCCTCTCCGCACCAAACCCCATGCAGCCTCGAGCGACCCACCACCAGGCGGTATGGTCGTCACCATCAATCAAGCTTCGTCTATAAAAGAGACCGTTCAGATATATTTCCTCTAAGCTTTCCTCTCCTCCTATAAACTCTACCGAACTTATTTCAAAGCACTCTATTCCTGTTGGCCAGAGGAGCTGACTTGATCGTCGGAGGGTCCTACCGGAGCCATCCCCCACCGGCTTCGGACGGAACTTTATTTTGCAGGTCTCCAGTGGCGACCTCATCCACCTCCACTCCAGCTGGATCGGTGACAACCAGATTCTGCACCAACAAGTATGTTCTCAGGCGCATGGTTTCTAGGTGAAGCAATATACGGCACCACAACGTTTAGAAAGTTTGGAAGTTGAAAAGCATAGTGCAGTATAAATGTTCCTATGGAGATTAACGCTTGGTAAACTTCCGTTGGCTTTATTCCTTTCCACCCGAGTTAAAACAATCCCTCCAACGTGTGCTTGATGCAGGCAGTCAAATGAATCAGCAGCAGAGTTGTACAAAACTTGTTAAGCATTCCGATTGGATCTTCTAACTTGGCGAAGCATTTTCTCATTTCCAATGCTCTATGAGAAGAACTCAGATGGCGGCAAGTATTCATTGCTCAGTTGCTGTGGATGATTTGGAAATGCACGACTGAAGAGTTTTTCAAAATCAGAATAGAGAGCCACAAAACATTATCAGCATGGTATGGCAATTGGTTAACGCATGGTACCAGGCAAACAATTGTAGAAAGCTGAAGGGAACTGAAATCTAGAGCTGTTGCATTCTTTATCTCTTTGCAGATTGTAATTAACACATTTTGATCTCAAGACGGCCCCCACAATCTGGTTTCTTGAGGATAATCTTCGATGGATCACTTATACATGATCAGGCCGGAATGGGATGCAAGTTATCCAAGATTACCAAGGTCGTGTTCTGTTAGGTGCTTCCTGCGGCTTGATTGCTCTATGTGCTGTATACAGTCTTGTTCATTTTCTTATTCAACAAATCTTTTAAGGTGTGCTATCATTTTAGATATGTATTGTACATACCTTTTAAGGTGTGCTATCATTTTAGATTCACAATTAAAAAGCACATATCAATGTGTTTGAGTCCATGTTTTGTTGTCCATCATAAATGTTTCAACACTTCCATATGACTGCCCTTCAATTGGAAAGAGACATGATCCTTTCTCTGCTTCCGGATCATTATCAGTATCATTTGTAGATGCTTGGAGATATCGAGAGCAAAAGAATAAGCATTTATTTGCTAAATATGCTTCTGCAATTGAATTCTTTGGACGTGCTCAGTTTCGAATATAGGACTTTAACTTTACTAGATACCTATGTAAATGATAGTTTTCAATTACTTTGCATTTGCTATATATACAATATATATACTACCAAAACAAGCTAACTGATTAATGAAAATTTTACCTCTTAATGGGATACATCCAATGATAGAACACAGGGCCAGCAATCTTTACCTTGCTTGCTAGATGAATGACCAAATGCACTATAATAGTGAAAAATAATGGTGAAAATTTTTTCTCCATTTCACAAAGAATTAGAGCAACTTTTCTTTCAAAAAGCTCAAGCTCATCTACTTTAAAAAACTTACCACATAGTCCTTGAAAAAAGTTACAAAACTCAATCAAAATAGAACTAACTTTGTCAAGCAATGTCCTTCGTACTGCAAGGGGGATAAGTTGATGCATTAGAACATGATAATCATGGCTCTTAAGTCTAAAAAATTTATGATTTTTGTGAATATAATGTGATACATTTGATACATAACCTTCTAGAAACTTTACATTTTTCCAGACTTCATAAAAAGGATTTTTCTCATAAGGAGACATTGTAAAACATGCTGTTGGCAAATAAGCCCTTCTAGCACCTCATTTTTCAGCCCATAACTCTAGCCTTATTTTCATCTCTTGCAAATCACGACGAGCCCCAAAGTTGTGCTTTGACTTTTTATCAACATTTAATAAAGTATGCACAAGGTTACCACATATGTTTGTCTCTATATGCATTGGATCAAGATTATGCTTGATGAGATGGTGCTCCCAATAAGGAAGTTCAAAAAAAATACTCCGCTTTCTCCATGTTCCCTTTTGAACCCCATCAGCTGGTTCGCTCATCTTTCCGAAGCCAAACTTTATTTCTTTTAATTGATCCAATAAATCAAATCCAGAGCGAGCCAAAGGTTTATGTCCCAATTCTTTAGACCCATCAAATGATTTTGCATCATGCTTATATTTATATGTAGAATCCAAGAAATGCCTATGACCCATGTAGCAAAACTTCTTTCCATGTGTCAACCACCTCGAATAGGTATCCACATTACAAGGTGGACAAGCATATCGACTATAGGTGCACCAACCAAAAAGATTCTCATATACTGGAAAATCATTTATAGTCCATAATTACTGCATGCATTTGAAATGTCATCTTCGTTGAAGCATCATATGTTTCTACACCAACCTCCCATAACTCAATCAACTCTTCTATAAGAGGTTGTAAAAACACATCAATATCATTTTCAGATGACTTTGGACTAGGTATAAGCAATGACAATATAAAGTACTCTTGCTTCATACAATTCCATGGTGACAAATTATACGGAATTAGAATCACCGACCATGTGCTATAGACACTTCGCATTGTCCCAAACGGGTTAAAACCATCGCTAGCAAGCCCCAACCTAACATTACGACACTCTTTAGCAAATTCTGGATAACTTTAGTCCAAATTTTCCCATGCTTCAAAATCAGCTGGATGCCTCACAATACCATTTTCCTTCTTGCGGTCCCTTGCATGCCACCTCATCAAATCTGCCATTTTAGATGACATGAACAACTTTTGGAGTCTCCGTTTTAAAGGAAAATATCTTATAATCTTTATAGGAACTTTCTTCTTCTTTCATTTCTTTGAAGTTGATACATCATTGAGGTGGTCATTCTCATTATTTTTCCATCGAGAAGCCCCACATTTTAAGCATGAATCATCATTAGCATATTCCTTTCTAAATAAAAGACAATCATTGGGACAAGCATCAATCTTCTCATACTTAAGCCCCAACAGTTCAATAACCTTTTCTGCTTCATTGAAAGATTTTGGTATCTCACTGTTAGGATATGCATGCCTCAGAATATCCAACAACACATTAAAGCTCGAGTTGCAGCATCCATACAAACACTTCACATGACATAAATGTAACAAAAAGGATAATTTTGTAAAGTCCTTGCAACCTGGATATAATTCTTTCTCTGCATCTTCCATCACTTTATTGAAATTTTCAACATCTGGGAAAGAATGCTCTATGGATTCTGATTCTACAAATCTTTCTAAATTTGCCTCACCTAAAGGCTCTGTATTTGAATTTAAATTTAGTTCATCATGAACTCCAAACGCTTCACGTATCATTTCGACCATATCATTGCCTCTAGATATTTCTTCCCCATTAATGGTGACTCTATTAGCAGTGGTTGCATGTGTAACAAAATCTAAAGCATCATACCCATGCATTATACTATTGACTACAAGGTGATCATAAATCTCTGCATGGTTTTTATGATAGTAACATATATACTTTTTGCAAGGACAAGAAATTTTTCCATCAATAGATCTAGACTTGAATGCTGAATTGAGAAAACTCTCGACCCCATCCAAGTAATCCTTACCAACTCTACTACATTCCATCCATCTCTTGTGTTTATGATTATCCATCATAATTAGCTGTCCTACAATTCAAAAAAGGAATTAATGAAGATGCAGCATACATTTCTACTTTGTATATGTACACGTAAAATATATTACATAAGTTAAAATATGCAAACATAATCTAAGGGATCGAAATCAACATAATAATCATATCATTATGAAGATGTGCATTTGTCTACAATCTTTCTTTATAAGAAATGTGACACAAGGAACAAAATCTGCCATTTGAAGCGAACAATGAAATCATTAATCAGTGAGAGTATTAGCAGTGAATAGTGAGATCATTATTCAACAATGATATATGTCATTAATTGACTCAAGAAGTGATACAAAAAATAAAATCCACCATTTTACTCACTATTCCCATGAGATGGCAGCCAGTCAAATAAAATAATTTACTTGTTATCTACAATACCGATCAAAAAAATTCTTCGACTTCACTCCAACATAAAATATTAAAAAACTGCTATCAAGTAGCCCTCTCAAGCATTTTACAATACACGTGAACATTGAACTATTAATAACAAATTTGAAGTAAAAAAAGAGCATCCAAGTGGGTCTAAAATTTTCTTAGACCTTCCCTTTTCATAAAATCTTTTTAACTACAAGGCCGGCAATGCACAGGATGCTTGACTATTTTATAGAAACATAAGATTTTTGTTTCCAACTCTTATCAAAAAAATCCTCTCTCTAAAGCATAAAAGCAAAAACTAGATCATCCAAGTGGGTCTAAAAAGCTTATCCCAAACATCCAAGATAACAAACGGTACGGAACAGCATTAAATGAAAATAACTTTTTTATCACAATAACGGACCAAAGAATTCATTTGATAGCTTCTACCAAGTTGAATAATCGCAATTAAACATAATACAAAATGATGTGATTACACCAAATTTTTTTTAAAAAAAATGATAACTCGAATCATGCTAAGTAGCTCTGTTCAAGTACATTTCAAACTAAAAGATAACCTTATCAATTTGAGTACAATAGACGCCCCTTCCATGATTGATGGGAAGGATGGATGTTTAGAGGACGTATTAGTGGCAGTAATTTATTGCAACTCAGAATAGAATAATGTGATTATGTTACTATTCTAAAATTTGGACAAGGAAAAAATTAGTTATAAACATTGGGATGGGACTCAAAAAAATTTCAACTATAAATAAAGAATGAATACAACTAGACATTACTACAAAAATGACCTAGGACAGTGATTTTCGAAACCGCTGCCATAGCTCCTATGGTAGCGATTTTCATTAATCGCTGCTATAGGTCGGACCTATGGTAGTGATTTTTATTACCGCTGTCATAGATCCGATATATAGCAGCAATTACAGAAAATTGCTATCGTAGGTCAGACCTATAGCAACGGTTATAAAAAATCGTTGTCATAGATCGATCTATAGCAGCGATTCATTATAACCGCTGCCATAAGTCAGACCTATAGCAGTATTAGTAGGAACCGCTGGTATAATCTGATTTATGATAGCGATTAATTATAACCACTACCATTTATATATTTTTTAAATATTATATAATTTTAAAATTTAATATTCATCTTCATCATTCATTATCTAAATAATTATCATTAGAGTATCTTCGCAAAAAATTGCCTCGATCCGATGGCCTTAGCTTCATCGATCAGAAAAATTCAATTTCGATGATCATAAATGATGATGCGATGATCTGATAGATGAAGACCTTCAATGGATCCAAAAATCTGTAATGATGATTTCGATGATGTTTGTAGCATATTACCAAAATTTTACTTCAATCGAATATCGTTATCTTGGTCAATTTAGTATAGATTAGTTTCGACCATTAAATGATAAATGAGTGATCAAAGGACCAAACTATATCCGATTATGAGATAATTTTTTTTATGAATGATCTTTGCTACTACTTTAATCATTTTTTATGATGGTGATTATAAAATTCAACTCATGAGATGAAGAACGATCTAAAACTATATGTCTCCTGATAACCATTCTGAAATTTTATTGATTATTATGCTCATGCTTTTGCAATATCTGCTTAACATGAATAGTTTATACAAAAATAATTTAAATTTTACTATAATTATGATATAAAATATTTAAAATTATAACAAAGATCATTTAACTAAAAAATTATCTCATAATCGGATGCCGTTTAACCCTTTGATCGTTTATTTCTAATTTAACGATCGAAATCATTCCATATTAAATTGATCATGATAACAATATTCGATTAAAGTAAAACTTTGATAGCTACAAACATCATCGAGATCATCGTTGCAGATTTTTTGATCCATCGGAGGTTTTCATCTATTAGATCATCGCATCGTCGTTCGTGATCATCGAATTTTTCTGATTGATGAAGCTAGGGCCATCGGATTGAGGCGACCTTTTGCAACGATACTCTAATGATAATTATTTAGATAATGAATGATGAAGATGGATATTAAATTTTAAAATTATATAATATTTAAAAAAAATAAGAAAAAAAATTATTTTTTATCTATGGTAGAGGTTATCAAAAATCACTACTATAGATCTACAGCAGCGATTATAGAATCGATGCCGTAGATCTATGACAGCGATTTTGGATAATCGCTGTCGTAGATCTATGACAGCGGTTCGATAACCGCTGCCGTAGATCTATGGCAGCGGTTCGATAACCGCTGCCATAGGTTAGGTTAAAAATTTTAAAATTTTTTCTTTCCTCCCATACATGCTCGATCTCTCTCGCTCTCTCTCTCCCCCTCTTCTTCGTTGTTGGTGAGGCTCCTTCCCTCCCCGGTCGGTGTCGCCCCTCCTTCTCCCGATCGACGTCGCCCTTCCTCCCCTTCCGACCGGCGTTGACCCTCCTCCCCCCGATCGGCGTCACTCCTCTTCCCCTCGACCGGGCGCCGCCCCCTCCTTCCCCCTCGCTCTTCGACCCCCCATCCTTGGCCGCCCCTCCCCACCACCCCCCACCCGCCCCTCCGCCCCTCCATCCGACCCTCCCTCAGCCCCCAGCGACCCCTTTAGCGAACCTCCATCTGACCCTCCCTCAGCCCACCGTAAAACCCTCTCTATGGCGAACCATCCTCCACCCTTGCTCGGCCCCCCGTGAAACCCCACCCCCCCACCCCCCATCCGACCCTCCCTCGGTCTCCAGCGAACCCTCCTCCGATGAACCCCCATCCGATCCTCCCTCAGCCCCCTGTGAAACCCCCCCTCCGACGAACTCCCATCCACCCTCGACCCTCCATCGACCTTTCCGTGAAACCCCTCCCCCACACTCTATCCTCCTCCAGCCCCGGTGCAAAACCAAAACCTCCCTTTCGACGAGCCCCCCTCCACCCTCCTTCAGCCCTCGCGAAACCCCAGCCCCACCACCGCCACCATTTCTAACCCTCCTTCGATCGAGTGTGAAGCCTCCTTCGGCCTCCTTGTCACTGTGCCCCCTCCCCCTGGCCCTTCATCCCCAGCCGCCTCTGCTCTCTCTCTCTCTCTTTTCTCTTTTTTTTCTCTTCTCTATCTCACTATCTTACTTTTATTTCGCAAGTTATCTCTAGTGCCGTTCTTCTCCTCTAGCATCGTCATCGACGACCCTCGAAGCTTTCGATGCGACCCGCTCTTTATAGTCGTAGGTATAATTTTTTTTTTAATTTTATAGTATTATTTATTAATCATATATATTTATAATAATTTATAAAATATTTATAATAAATATTATAAATATTTATTATAAATATTATAATTATCTGTATGCCATAGTTTTTGGGTCGTGCCATGGCGATAGCCTTGGATCGTGCCATATCGACGGTTGTGAACTAGATCTATCAACGGATTGGGTTCAGATCAAAATCTGAATATTCAGATTCGGACCTAATTTTAATTACTAATATCGGATCCGAATCCGAATATTTGATGGGTCTGTACTTGAGAGAAGAAGGGAGGGATCCGACCTCGTCGCCATCATTGAAAGGGAGGGGGTCCGGCCTCATCGCCATCACTGGGATGGAGGGGGGCTGGCCTCGCCAACGAGGGAGATCAAGAGAGAGAGAGTGGGAGATCGAGAGAGCGAGGGAGGGGAGGGGTTCGACCTCGTCGGCATCACTGGGAGGGATGGGGTCCGGCCTTGTCGATGAGAGAGATCGAGAGAGTGAAAGAGGGAGGGATGGGGTCTGACCTCGTCGGTGAGGAAGATCGAGAGATGGAGAGAGGATGATCGAGAGATGAAAAAGCTAGAAAGAAGGGATTCGGCCTCGACGCCGTCGTCGGTGAGAGAAATCAAGAGAGAGAGAGGGAGTGATCGAGGGGATGGTATACAGTCGAGCCAGCTCGGATACATAGCCAAGCCAGCTCGGATATGCAGCCGAGCCGGCTTGGGCTATGATCGAGCCGACTGGAGAAGGACCCTAATCGGATGTCTCAAGCATGGAGCCAGCTATCTCAGGCACGGAGCCAACTTAACTTTCAAGCGAATAGAATTTGATATATCACGATGTTATATTAATTAATGTTCATTAACGTTGTAGGTCACGATAGTACTGAAACGTCATCTAGCTTTCACCTCTATCCCTCGATGGATTATGCGCAGTTCAACATCCGAGAAGCAGTCGGAGCATACTTCATCCACCTCGACATCGGTTGCTCAAAGACCTCCACCGTCAACATCTACTCCACTGATAGCATCTACTCTACTAACAGTTGAGCCTCTACCATCGTAGGCATCTGAGTGTACGTTTTTATTATATTAGCACAACTTTATTTTTTATATAGTATTTGTACACTTATATATTTGCATAACGTATTTGCATTGTAGGTGCATCATCTAGCTGAATATTTTACGATCCCAAATGTATGGCAGATGTGTGAAGCCATCAGTATCAGATGACAGTCTATTATGATGTAGAAGGAAGGTCGGTAGGAATGACCACGTGGGAGATGCATTTCTTTTTTAGAGTGCTTGTGAGGCGGTCGGACATCATTCTCGTAGAGCCCAGAGACTGACGTTTGATGGATACTGCCATCAGAAATCGAGTATGAAAGGAGATATGGATAAGTATGCACATCTTAGTTATATTTATATATTTTATATATTTATACTATATATGTTTGATTAGAATAATTTTGTAACTGATTTTTTATAAAATTATGCATAGGAGGTACGACTTTTTCGATCACGAGAGGACTTGAGATGACCGACTGAAAAAGATCGAAAAATTCTACCAAGGTTACAAAGTCAAGCTCTATAGAGGATGGCTCAAGCACCGATGAGACACTCCAAAGGAGCTTATTTTCTGGATACAGGACTGTCCTCTGAGTTAGTGGGAGAGGATGGTTAGACACTAGAGGAGCCAAAAGTTTGAGATAAATTTTTTAATTTTTAAATTTTTTAATATACTTAAAATTTTATTTAAATATTTTTTAAATATTTATTATTTATTTGAATACTTGTTAGGCTACCTCTCATTAAAATCGAAAGAACCGTGCAGTCCAGAAGTATACACACACTCTAGACCACGAGTCTATGACCAATTATGTGCATAGAGAGATAATTAATTATAAATCTTACTAGATAAATTAAATTCATATTTTTTATCATCTTTTTGATAAATTTATTTTTTATTATAGCTGATGAGAGATGGAGTGATGCCCAACCGTAGCGAGATCTTTCTATCCAGCCATACAGATAAGACGGGCAGACCGATGAATGCCACGATCGAACGTATTTTTATAAGTATTAAATATATTAATATATATAATTAGAATTATAGTATTTTTTATAAAATTTTATTTTAATTTATAGTTATAGGATCAGTTAGATGCACTCACGAGCGAGGGCCCGGATACCTCTGGGCCCTATGACCATCTGTCTCAGGTCTTGAGGTCTGAGCACTTTAGGAGGATCCGATGTAGGCCTGAAGATACACCGATGAGCCATTGGTCCAAGGCGAGCGTCTCCTCATAAACTTTCGGTGTCGTCAGTCGGAAGAAACTTGAGGAGGCATTGGCATGAGCAGATCATGCTGTGATGCGGGCAGATCGGGCTGACGAGCGTGCATCTTATTTGGGGGACATCGTGAGGGATATGATGTCGACGCTCAGCATGTATTTTGAAGTCATAGACTTTGAAGATATGTTGGCCCACATTCCAGCTCCAGCTCCGGCTCTGGCTCCCAATGATGACGACGATGATGATGATGTAGATTTAAGAGACTTTTGATGTATTTTATTTTTTAAAAAATATTATAATAAATTTTATTCGATAATAAAATTTTAGTATTTTAGAATAATTTTTATATTTATTATATTTTCTTATGTTATATATCTATATTTATCGAATAAAATATATAAAAAAATAAAAATTTTAATTTTTTTAATTATTCAAGATCTACGATAGTGGTTTTATAATCACTATCATATCCGTGCCAATCGCTGCCATAGGTTCCTAGTGCAAACGGTGTCAACCGCTGCATTAGACCTATGACATCGGTTAAGAAATCACTGCTATAGATCGATCTATTGCAGCAATTTATAAACCGCTGCAATAGGCTATTTATGACAGCGATTTTAACAACCGTTGTAATAACCACTGCCATAGAGCTACAATGACGGCCGCAGTAGCAGTGGTCAAAAAATCACTGTCATAGCCTATGACAATAATTTTTTATGCTACGACAGTGATTACGAACCACTGCCATAGTTCTTTATTGTAGTAGTGAGAGATGGAAAATAGTGCAGCATACCTAGATGGCCACCATATCATTCAACCATGGAGATGAATAACAAGGATATTGTATGCAACACATTTTGTATACCACATATCGCATCTTGTTTGATAACTATCTATCTTTATGATTGAATAATATGAAGGTTATTCAGGATCATATTGTTTTCTACGGTACAAAATAAAAAGCATCTAGGATCCTGGATCCTAGAAAAGCAATGCGACTTCATTTGTTTTGGAGACAACTTTAACTTCACAAGTCTGATTGCTATCTTTTTTTATCCCATTTTTAAAACAAAATAATGCTATCCTCACACAAATTGAAAAATCGAGTACAGAAATGATAGTAAAATAACTAAACATGCAGTAAAGTTTCAATAGACTATCTATTTTTTCTGATCAAGATGGATAGAAGATATGATTTTTGCTAATAATATCAACACATCAGTTAAATTATCAACTAAAATTTAAAAAATAAATTATTTATCAAACTACCAATAAAATAATGTATTTTAATCCTTATGGCAACACACCTAAGTTTTGAATTTGGGGCATGATGAGTTTGCTGAACAGAGATTCAATGTATGTGTGGAGATAATGTAAATTATTCACAGATGACGATGTCCTTTGATTCTTCATCCATGCTTCCTTGGTTGAAACATTGTTTTTTAATTCTAAGTTGATTAGAATAACTTCTTCCACCAGCTAGTTGTATGCTAGTAGCTTTGACATCATTTTTATCTTCCTAGTTGTCTTAGATTTGTGTTTAGCAACCATGGAAAGCTTCTTTTGCTTCCTTTTTAAGTATTAGTTAATTAAGAAAGATAGAGTGCAAGACAGAGTAGTCTGGATTATTGTTTTCAATGATGAAATAACCATAGAGTCCAAAAGGAATATACTTAAAGCTATGAGGCCACACAAAAATTTACACAGGCAAGCCAGCAGAATCATTTTGCTTGGTCTTTTTCATGCAAATTACCGATGAACAACTAGGGATTGATAATGAATGGCAAAAGTTCATGAGATTCATGAATGGAAGTGGCGATTGGAAGACCGATTCATGAATAAAAATGGTGATTAGAAGACCAACCTGGGGAAGAAGGAATTGATCAAAATTCGAGATGATGCGAGGAAGACTGGAGGGATTGATCAGAATCCGGGACGACATCGGGAAGATCAAAGGGATTGATCGAAATCCGGGATGATGCAGGGAAGATCGGAGAGATCGATCGAAATCCAGGATCGATCAAAATCTAGGATGATGTGGGGAAGACCGGAGAGATCGATCAAAATCTGGGACAACGCCGAGAAGACCAGAGGGATCGATTGAAATCCGAGACGATGTCGGGAAGACCGGGGGGATCGATTGGAGAGGATTAGGGTTTGGTGAGGTGGGGGATCGATGAGACGAGCGACGTCGATCTTTCTTTATCTCTCCTCATCTCCCTTTCAATTTCTATCCTTGCTGCCATGAGGGGAGTAACGAATGCTAATTGGGAGGGAGGCTTGGAATCCACGGGAAAACTTAGCGCACGGGGTTGAGAGAGTGCGCGGGTTGAGCCAATGTGCAAAAAGTAAAGCAAAAAAAATATCTCCCATGCACGAAATAAAAGAAGAATATGCATAAAATTAATAAAATATATATAGATAAAAAATAATAAATAAATTATAATAATTATTAATAAATATTGATATAAATATGATTTATAATGATAATTACTAATAAATGCTGGTATAAATATATTTTATAATGGCAATTTATACATTTATCGATAAAAAATAGATATTAATGGTAATTATTTTTATTTACCACTAAATTTTGATATCTTAAATGACATTCGCGGTAATTAGGCTTTTGCCTCTAATTAATTGTTACTAAAAATGAGTTTTGCTGTAGTGTCAAAATTACCGCATTGAAGTGACTCACAAAGGTGCGGATCGACTTTTTCTCCTTCTGTCAGACGGTGTTGAGGTAATTGGACCACTTCTACTGCTTTTGACTGCTGATAAAATCCACAGTCAAAGACTAGCTCAACTCTTTGAAGAAGTGAATTGAGGCTGATTTCAGACTTGAGTACCACTACTGAGCTATCTCTTTGAGAGTAGTGAAAAATGCTCAATAGAGGATTACATCCGATACTCATTAAAAGAGCAACGCCATCTTGAAAGTTTCTATATAATCGACAGGATCAGAAGTCCCATCGTAGGTCTGAAATTGAGGCAGCTTAAAGTTTGGAGGCAGCAGCTCCTTCATTATTTTTGAATAAAAAAGTGGCTCTTCGCTAAACCCATCATAAGGTCGAGCCGAAGAGGCTTTGTAGATGGCTTTAATCCGCTTGTCAAGCTCTTGAAGCCTCTTTTCGATAATTAGATTCTGGGCGGTGCATGCCTCAGATTGTTGAGGAGAGCGGTGATCGAGAGTCGATCCATACCTTGATTATAGGCTAAGAGACCACCGATGTGTTTGCTTTCTTCTTAGACTTTGAGGGAGCATTCGAGAAGGCTCGGCTTGTAACTATGGCTAGAAAGCAGGTGGTTGTGGTAGTACCATCACTAGGGGCGCAGTCGGTACCATTGAAGAAAATATGGGTTGCATAATATAGGGCGATGTAGGGGCAGCCTGGCTTGGCTGTGACATCGTTGGAGGTGGTGCAAAAGTAATTAATTTGAACTGCTTGGATGGCGGCTATCAAAGTATTGATCTACTAGAGGAGCAAGTTAAATTGGTCTATCATGATCGGGACCGACTGGGCTGGTGAAGAAGTTTCTGCGATCGATGGCTAAGCATGATCGTCAACCCGAGGATCCGTGTGATAGGAGGCAGTGGCGTTGATGAGACGAGATGATGCTCTCTTAGATGGCACGTTTAAAAATATGCCCTTCCTCTATCTGTTGTTGCTTGGAATGGTTTGCTTCGGAAGCGAAGCGATCGGCCTCACATAAGGATGCTGAAGTGACCTGCAAAACAAATTTCGAGTCGGAGGATTTGACTCCGGTAAGAACTCATCGATGCTCAAGTCAGCAGAGAATGAAAAAGCAACAATGGATTCTTTGAAAGGGATTTCTTGCTTACCTGGGTTCTTGGAGCTTTTGGTATTTATAGAGAAAAATATCTTGCAGATGTTGCATTATTCCGCTAATTTTAGCCCACTAATTAAGTCTTTCTGATATCACAGCCGCTTTTCCAGAATGTGGAGACCGTTACCGGCATGATCTAGATGCCTTATCCATTCCCACAAGTTTAGATGGAGTGTATAATAGTTTGATTATAATTGAATTATAGCTGGGTTGTTGCTTATGCTCAAACGGAACTGCCAAGTATGCTGAAGAGTTATTCATATGAGGTGGTTTAAGAGGCTTGGGTGCTAGACAAGCTGTTCTCGAAGGAAATAATTCTGAAGTGCACCTCGGTTCGTTCTTCAAGTCGGAGAGGAATGAGGATGATCTCTTTGTCTCAGTGCGCTGGTGCTTCTATCCTGGTCTGAGGTATTATGGTCATTAATTTGAGCAATTTGAGGTATTTGTGTTACTACCGTAACGAGCATGATTAAGGTTTAGTTCCAAAAAAAAAAAAAGGTCTTGCTCCAGTTTCACTATTTGATGGCTTTTTCTATCATCTCATTGTATATATAGCAATATTTTTGATGGAGAAATAAAGTCACATTAATACCCTAAAGAAAAAAAAGGCCAACAACGGCAATAGATTAACTGCAATTTTATGAATAGACGATTAACCATGTAAATAAAATGTTGAGTTGAATTTCTTTGTGCTAATATCCATTCATAAATAAAATCTTGAGCAATTTCCATCCGAATGAGACATTTCATCTAGAGGAAATACGGGCTGCCTTCTACTTCTCCTTCATGCTAAATTTTCAAATTATGCCACATTATAAATGTCCACCAAATTATTTAACCCATGAGCTCCCATATTCCAGCGGGGCTCTAATTAAAGCATCCAGCTATTATTTGAGTACCAAACAAGAGTTGGGGCATAGATCAATAAACTATATAAAATAATGTATCCATTACTTTACAATGGAGTAGTAGTATAACCAAAGAAAACATATATAATTAACAAGCAAAGTAATATTGGATTACAAAAAGACATAATGCAGCAATGACTTGTGATTAACAAAACCTAGCATATCAAGCAAGGTGATTTGGTGTTTATCAATAGCTATGTAAGCATATAAATGGAAGCATCTTCATCCAAAATACGAGCCAATCATTGCACTTCATCTAATATTTATTTATACAGCTCAATCACTGATCGTAAACCCATGGATGGTATGATCTTGTAGTCGCTAAAACCTGCAGCATGGAATAAACGTCTCCATTCGGTTTCACTTCGTTCCTTTCCCATAGTAACGATCATCATCTCCATGTCCAAGAGAAGTTGTGGTTCGACCGAGATAGAAATATTAGTTGTAATACCAACTACAATGTCTATTATGACAACCTTTCCACCATCTTTCTTAGTAGGAATAGCTTCTTTGCAACGCTTTAGTATCCTGATGCAGTCCTCATCACTCCAATCATGTAATATCCACTATAACATATTAATTTTTAAAGAATTAGAATAGCATATATTATGTTGTTTGCACAAAATTGCTCTGTTTTAAATCTTTTGTTTTTGTTTGTTTCCACATTTCTGAGAAATCCAATCAGGTGAATTACCAATATTATGAACACTTTGCAAGTAGTAAGTATGGTTTAGGTTTGCAATATGGTCCACTAAATTTGATTTTTTTCTTTGGACTTGGTTGAAAGGTTGGATAAAGCCAGCGATGTAGATATGACATGTAATAATGGAGGATTAGGTCCACCAGCTCAGCCATAAACCAGTTCAACCACAAAGGGACAAGCATGATTACGGGCGACAAAAAAGAAAAAGGAAGGAAAGAAAGTAATTATCCCTTTATGATTAGACTAGTCCACTAGCTTAACCAATAACTTTATGGTAATAATAGCTTTCATAAAAAAAAAAAAATCATGTGAAAATATGCCGTGAAAATATCAGAGCGAACAATAAAAAATTGTGCATGAGAGAAAACTCATGTGAAAATATGCTTGATGGATCGGCGGGGAAAAGAACAGGAGAGAGTTCACCACTTACACAAGAGGGATGAAAAGAAGGGGAGAGATCGCATCTAATATTTTATTATATTTTATATTTAATAAAATTATTTAATATAATATTTTTATTTATCTTATTTTTAAAATTAAAATAAATATGAATATTAATAAATAATATATCATAATTATAAATAAAAATATTAATTTTATTATAACAATTAATATATTTTTATACAATTAATAATTTATAGGAGTAATAAATATAATTTTATAGAATTTATTCATAACTAATATATTTATAAATATATTAATATTTTATTATAATATATATTAGATTATTAATAAATATTTTTTTATGGAATATATATGTGAAGGGTAGTTTTAGCATTATATGGTTAATAATTTTGGATTCCTATAGAATACTAAACAGGTTACTTGTTGATATCTAGAGATCTTTGATCGTTGGACCATAGCCTATCAAACACAGCGATCTTTGATCATTAATATCCGATCATCTTAGAATTCAGATCATCGGTGATCCTAGATCACTGTCCCTATCTCGTTTGGATCACCAAACATCATCTTTGTGATTATATTTGTCCACCACTAAGCTGGATCTATCCACCAATAACTTTATTGTAATAATAGTTTTTACTAGAAGAAAATTATCATTGGCCATATATAAGAGAACAATAAAAAATTGTGCACATGAGGAAACACTCATATGAAAATTTGCTTGATGGATTAGGCAAGGAAAGGGTGATCAGCATACAGTAAAGAGACGAAGAAGAGGAGAGATCTCATCTAATATTTTTAATTAATTTAGAAAATTGGATCTCAAACTCTGATCAGGTTGGATCAAGTCAAAGATAGATTAGGTCAGATCCAACTTATTGACAAGTTCTAACATTACTCAGCCCGGGAGCTTGAGATTGTATTTTCCAGGTGAAAGAATGATTTTCTTCCATTATGTGAATCCACACCATTAGACCGTGCAATGGTCCCTTCAAGATTGGAGGAGAAAGTGAATGAAAGAGTTTGGAATAATATAAGATCCGTGCGATCCGACAATCATTCTTTTGTCCGAAAGATACAATCCAAACCCTTGTCTATGAGCTAGAGCTGATCGAGCTTGAACATAGAAAATATCAAATTTCGTATAAGAGGCTGAAATAAAAATATCAAACTTTTCTGAGTAATTACTAAAGCATTGCTCGTTAGTATATTATAACAAGCAAACTTTGCAATATTCTCTAATTGGGAGGATACCATACTTTGAGCAAGACGGCATCCGCCGGAGGGATGTGCTCGAACATGTCCCCTCCAATGAACTCCACGCCCTCCCGCTCCTCCTCGTCAACCGTCGCCACCACGTGCGGAAGGTCCAGCACCATGCACCGCACCTCGGGCAACGCCTTGGCGAGGGACTTCGCCAGCGTGCCAGTCCCCCCGCCCACGTCCACCACCGACCGCACCTCGCGGAGGACCTCCCACTGCCGCCGCAGAAGCGCAACCTCCGTCACCAGCCGCGCGTCGCTCGCCATCGCCTCGTTGAACAGCTCGTTGAAGTCTGCCCTCACGTTCGCCTCCCCAAATAACCCCTGGCCGTGCGCCATGTCGAACGGCGTCTCCCTCGCCGCCCCGGCGGTGAACCACTTCCCCAGCTGGTGCCCCGGCACCAACATGGTCCAGTTCAATGCCATCAGTGCGAGCGGCGAGATACACGCCTTCTCCTCCTTCACCAGGAGTTTTGAGGTCGACGTGAGGAAATAACTCTCTTCTTCTCCCCCTCCTTGGTATGAGTGACTCGCGAAAAGGCCGAAGTGGACGAGCAAGCGCATGAGGCTTCCGAGGGCGGGGGTTTTGGACGGAGGGATGGAAAGGAAGGTGGCAAGCTCGGCGAGAGTGATCGGCTTGCCGTGGTTGTGCAGAACGTCCGGGATGCCGAGCTCGATGGCGCACTTGAGGGACATGGATCTAATGAAGCCTAGACCGTGGTTCCACAGCCGGGCTTTGTCTTGGAGTTGGTCCTTGGCTGGCTGCTTCTCCTGAGTGAGTTCCATCGCTTGCACCGTGAGCTAACTAATTTCTCTGAACTAGAGATCTATTGAGATTGCTTTTGGAGTATCGTGGTCCTGAGCATCAGGGCTATATACAGCTAGCGAGAGGGTGATTGCTACTGTACCCCAAAAGAAAAGAATCTTTTTATGGTGGACGGGTCGATCGCGAGGATCTGATCCAACCAATGATTTCTGGGCACAGGAAGTGATTGCTAGTCTAGTGGATTTAGCTCTTCCGTGGGGCATGGCAAAAATTGCAGCACGCAAGCCTTGTGGGTCACGGGCAATAATATTTTGCAAATGGCGCCCGTCGCACGTGCATGATTCTAAACAACTTTTTCTACCACGGTGAAAACAATATTACTGATTCCCTCAAAAAGAAAACAGTATTGCCGATAATTTTTTCATTACCATACAAATTTTGGGAAGGACGTGCATCATGAGAAATGCTGTCGATAGGTACGGTGAGACCCCTTCTATATCGCATCAACTTTTTTTTTGGTAAAAAACATCAACTTTCGGTGACCGAGGCTCATGGTTGCTATTATTTATTAAAAAATAAATTTTCTATGATACTCATCAAATATCATAAGATGCAGTAGTCGGATGATTGCATGTATTTATGCACGTGTATTAAATATTAAAATTAAAAAATACAAATTTTAGATATATTTAAATAATTTGGACAATCATTCATCATATAGAATTTCATTCTGTACCGAAGCTTTGTAACGATGATGAACGGGAAAATCAAATGATGCATTTTTTAAAATAAAATAAATTAATTAAATTATAAAAGTATAAATATATATAAGAATTAATAAATAAAATATTAAATAATAAAATAGAAAGATATGGTGCACCGATGTAGCACCGTATAATTATCTCCTCAGCTAGTTACCTATCCTGTGTTCCCAAAAAATTTCATATATATTAGAAAATTAATTTTTATTAAATAGGATCAAAGAAGAAGATCGTTATCATTGACATCATTAATTATAATTAATTTTAAAATAATTAAAAATAAATAGAGCCTATAAAGATAATTTTTAGAAGAGTTAGGTATAATTAAAAATGTTAATGCTGAAATATTCTGGCTCTCAGTTGGAGTTATTGGAGCAGTAGCGTGGCCCTCCAAAGATAAGATCTGCAAAAAAAAAATTTTATCGAAATATGCTTCAATAAAAATTCTTCGATGCTTAAATCAGTCTCAGATAATAGAAGAAAAAGAATAAGCGTGAGAGAAATTCACATATCTTAAAGATCCTCTGTTAGTTTTTAATAAATAAAAATGGTTAGTTTGTTAGGACAGAGAATTAGTTATAATTTATTTAGAGAGATATAATAGTTATTTTTTTCTTGAGATATTTTATTTATTACTTTTCCTTATTTGTTCTACCACTGGTGGTCGTTTGAATTTTGAAAAATACACAGGACTCCTTGATCATGATCAGGCAAGGATGTTTCCCGATTCAAATAATTAGGATAGGTGGCCAAAGTTAGATGGCTAAAATCAGATAACTGAAGTCATGTGGCTGAACTTGGATGGCCAAACTTAGGTGGCTGAAGTCAGATGGTCGATATGCATTTCGATGTCTTTATAATAATCTAATTTGAAAGAAGCATAAGAAAATTTGCTCAATGGATAGAGTGGAGTAGTGCGGAAGCTAAAGCACCGATTAAGGACTATCATCTCACATCTTATGTTACTATAAAAATATTTTTAATAAAAAATAATAATAATAATAAGTATGTGAATTTTAGAATACTTCATTTACCGGGAGAGCGGTGAATCATGGCTTTCGAATACTGAAATGTCAAATGAGTGACCTATTATTAAATTATTTATAAAAAAAAGCCTGTAAGTCGGCATCATTAGAACTTGATTAAAGGAACCTGCTCATTGACGGTGCTTGAGGAACATGATACACGTTCACCATCATGGACAGAGAAGATAACATGACACTTAATCATGTGCTGTAATTCATTATAATACTAATTATTGGACAATGCCACCCTGTCAGCAACTTGCCTTGAGGAGCATGAAATGGACGGTTCTCCAAACTTTTTAAAGCGTCATATAACTCCAGGGAGCACTCGATCTGTTGATGTAAACTGATGTGTCCTGAGATAATGGTATATCGTTCTAGCGCTAATAATGAATTAGTTTAT
Organism: Cocos nucifera; assembly: GCA_006176705.1. Lineage (NCBI taxonomy): Eukaryota > Viridiplantae > Streptophyta > Magnoliopsida > Arecales > Arecaceae > Cocos > Cocos nucifera. Next base: position 1,207,141 of record QRFJ01000161.1, on the reverse strand, counting down.
AAGCCAATATCTTCATAATTTGGAAGTCATGCGTCAGCTGAAATCTACAAATATCCCAATCCTTCTTTTTGCAAATTTTGCATCTGCTGTTTTTTTTAATCCACCGGATCAGCATCAACCAGGAAAATAGAAAGTCCCCAGATTATGTTTATTAGTCTTTTTTATCATTTAAAACATTTGATATCGTAAGTACCATATTGGTGCAGAATTTGGTTGACACCGGATCGAGCTGGAGTCGAAAAAAATGAGGTCACCATCGGTGACCTACAAAATAAAGTTTCATCCGGAGTTGGTGGTGGTGACTTCGGTAGGACCCTCCAATGGTCAAGTTAACTCTTCTAACCAACAGAAATGGAGTGCTCAGAGAGGAGTTCGGCAGAGTTTCAGAAAGAAAAAGAAAGTTTAGAGAAAACATATCTGGAGGATCTTTTTTTATAAACGAAGCTTGTTGTAACTGTCCTAATAAATGACCATCGTAACCGTTTTGATAAATACCCATCATAATCGTCCTGATAAATACCGATCGTGATTGTTTTGATAAATAACAATCATAATTATCGTGATAAATGATAATTGTAACTGTTTACTGTTTAGTAGTGGGATCGCCTGTAGAAATCCGTCTGAAGAAACAGTCCGTAAGGAGTTCGGCTTCCATAAAAATTCGACTGGAGGAGGAGTCTGGAATGAGTTCGGCTCTCGTAGAAGCCTGACTGCTGGAGGAGTCCGAAAGGAGTTCGGCTTCCGTAAAAGTCTGACTGCTGGAGGAGTCCGAAAGAGATTCGGCTCCCATAGAAGCCCGACTACTGGAGGAGTTCGGCTCTCATATAAGCCCGACTGCTGGAGGAGCCCAGAAGGTCGGCCGCTATGGAAGTTTGGCTGGGGCTCGACCATTGCAGAGTTTGATTGAGTTCGGAGTTCTGCTGGAGGAGTTCGGCCACTGAACGAGTTCGGCCGCTGGAGAAGATCGGGTGGGATTCAACTACTGGGGTGAGAATTTTCAATCAAAGCTCTTCCGTGATTACCAGCTGCATTAGTGGTGCGGACACCAGAGCCAATAGAAGTCGGCAACATAATTTAGATTCAATTTGGATTGAAGAAGCCATATCAGAATAACTCTACTTCAGTTATTTTGTTCTAGTTCTTTTGATTTAATCAATTAGTTCTTTTGATGCATTTAGTTTTAGATCCATAGGACCATACTTGGGTTTATTTTGAATTGAGCCTTATTTGGAAAGAGACCATCATAAAGAAGCAAGCTTGGTCCACGTCATCTTTGGAGCCACCACCCTCCATACGTTCAGAGAGGAAATATATACGCCAGCATGTGCCATGCCCAAGGATCCTCATGCCAAGTTATGCCAGGCATCAAGCGCCCACATGAAGTTTCTTTTCTTTCCTAGGATTCCTTAAGAGTTTTTGATTTCTTACTTATTTTATTAAAATACTGATTTCTTTCTTATGGTTCCATAAAAGATAGATATGATATATTATTGTATTTAAAAATCATACATAATGTTTTACTTTTTTGTTGGGAGGGTTGATTTTTTTTTGTCAAGAAAATAGGATTTCTAAAGAAATAGGACCCTAAGAGTCCTATATAAACCCATGTATCTTTCATGAATAAAACAATGAATGAATGAATCAATTTATAATTTTCACAAATACTTGTGTTGATCGCTCCGAGAGGGAGAGGGTGTGAGACCCAAAATCGCCCCACGAGAAGAGGATGTGAGGCCCACCTTTTTCTATCTTTTTAATCTTCATTTTCTTGAGATTTAGTGTTCTTACGACCCCGATTCATCTTCACCATCTATCTACATAAGCCTATTCCACCAAAAGAAGATCTGTCTCCTCCAAGATTTTTATCTATCATGTAGAGAGAGAATGAGTGATCTATTATTCTACAGATCAAACGTTGACAAGGACCTTCATTCCTTCTCAACTGATCTTTAATTTTTTTACTTATTTTTTTTTAGATCTGATGTTGGTAAAGACCCAGTTCTTTATCGATAGATTTGCTTTGTTAAAAGATTAGGAGCCCTAATCAAAATGGTTTCTTAACTACCATGATCCGAATTCTTCTTATCTTTTTTTTAATTTTTTGTGGGCTTAATTTCTTACTATCCTTCATTCCATTTATATTTTTCTTTTTGTAATTATTCATGAGCATGTTTAATTTCTGCTATCTGTCTATTTACTTTATTATTGCTAGTTATTTACTGATCTTCAAAATGGCATTCATCAGCATCATTTAGATTGATCGTACTTTGGTCCCATGTCAATCAGTCATGCCTTCTGAGCAGAGTATAGGCAACTATACTATCTATCCTAGGAATAATGTGTCACGGTCGGACGTGATTTATTGTTGACGAACGGAAGAAAGCTTTATATTTTTTTTTCTTTTTTTTAGGCTGTCCCGCATCAATTTGGTATCAGAGCTGGATTGGTCAGGACTTTAGTTTAAATTTTACAATTTAAAATTTTTGCAAGTTAAATTTTCATAATTTAAATTTCATAATTTATTTTTTAATATTTTTTTTCTTTTTTACTATATCTTATTTCCGCATCCTGGACTTGCATGACCACTAGATCAGGTATCCAGTACCAACATCCTACTTTCTCACCTAGTACCAACATGGATCCCAATACAGCAGCCATCATTAATGCCCTGACTAAGAAGTTTGATGATATGAAAGATTTTATGAAAATCATGAGTGAAAGAATAACAGTACTAGAAGAAGCTAGGCAAAAATAATCTGAACCTGAGTCTCTCCAACTACCTATAGGATAGAGAAGAAGAAACCTCGACCTAGATCGACCTATAGCAGCACGCCCCCATCATAACCAGTTCGATCAGGATGAGCATGTCCTTAGGAATGTAAAGATCGAAGCCCCAAATTTTGATGGTTGTCTAGATCAGAGAGAGTACCTAGATTAAAAATCGGGCATGGATCGTTATTTTGGATGGTACGAAATGTCTGAAGAAAGAAGAGTTAAGTTTGCTAGGATGAAGTTGGTTAGGCAAGCCCGATTTTATTGGAAAAATGTTGAACGTCTTCTCAACAAAAGAAGATAAGATCCGATAGAAACTTAGAATGAAATGAAGGAGAAACTTAAAAAAAAATACCTCACCTCCAACCAACAAAGGTTTTTATATCAGTGGCAGAGACTTACTCAAGAAAATAGATCAGTCATAGAGTACATCACGAGATTTGATGAGTACCCCATGAGATATGGAGTAACTGAAGATAGGATTATTACCTTGTCTAGATTTAGAGCTGGATTACGAGAAGATATCCAGCGTGAGCTTTTTTTGTGAGAGGTAACTAGGTTAGAATAAGCTTATCAACTTGCCCTAGACTTTGAGAAATTTTTTAGGTATTCGACCATCTATCATCTTGAACCTAGCCGAGTAACTCCTTCTGGATTGAGACGCAATGCTACCCAGACTCCTAGTAATGGGCATCCACCTACAAATCCTATTATGAGAAAAGAAGATAAAAAAAAAAGAGTTGCAGAAGAGTTATCTAAGAAAAGTAGTTCTCGATCCCATTGCTTCAAGTGCCATGGTTACGGTCATTTTGTTGCACAATATCCCAACCGATTATTATTTATAGAAAAATTAGAAGAGAAAACTCTAGAAAATATTGAGGAGGAAGTTTATGAAGCTGATCCAGACTTAGTCGAGTAGTTTGAGAGTACTGAAGAAATCCTAAGTTTTGTTACACCAGAGTCAGACCTTAAGCTTGGAGTTGTTAGGTATGTTCTAGCACAGACTAAGGAGAGTGAAAACTGGCATAGGACTTCTATTTTTCATATCTTCATAAAATTTAGTGATAAAATTTGTAAGGTGATCATTGATAGCGGTAGCTGTATCAACGCCATCTCCACCGACACGGTTAAGTAATTAGGATTAGCTTCTATAGATCATCCCAGTCCATACCGTGTGTTTTGGATAAATTTATTCTTTATTTTCATCAAACTTAGATGTCGTATTCCCATCCAGCTCCATTCTTATCAGGATCATGTTTGGTGCGATGTCTTACCCATGAAAGTCAGAAGTATCATATTAGATCGGCCTTGACTGTTTGACAATGATATTATGATTTATGGTCGAACCAACTCCTGTAGTTTCACCCATAAGGATAAGAAGATCATGATCAATCCTTCCCCACCCAAGGCTACCAATAGAAAGATAGGCGATGGACCAAAAGAAAACATCAAAAAGAAAAGCCTCCATTTGATAGGTGCTAAGGAATTAGAGATGACCGTGAGTAAAGGATCACCAGTTTGGATGATTGCTGTGAGAGAAATTCGTGAGGACCCTAAGATAGATCATTCCAAGGAAGTAGTCAGCATTCTTAGTGAATTTTATGATATTTTTTCTGAGGATCTCCCAGATCACTTACGATCCATGAGAAACATTTAGCATGCCATTGATTTGGTACCTGGATCTATTCTATCCAATTTGCCTCATTATAGGTTGAACCCCACTGAGAATGCTGAGCTACAAAGGCAAGTTGGAGTGCTGATGAAAAAAGGATTCATGAGAGAGAGTTTAAGTCCTTGTGCAGTTCCTACACTATTGACTCCAAAGAAGGATGAAACATAGAGGATGTGCATAGATAGTCGTGCCATTAACAAGATCACCATTGAGTACCATTTTTCTATTTCTAGGTTAGATGACATGCTAGATATGATGGCCGAAGCCACTATTTTCTCTAAGATTGATCTCAAGAATAGTTACCATCAAGTAAGGATTACACCGGAAGATGAGTGGAAAACTGCTTTTAAGATGAAAGATGGTTTATATGAGTGGATGGTGATGCCATTTGGATTATCTAATGTCCCTAGTACTTTCATGAGATTGATGACCCAAGTACGATGACCGTTTATGGGAGTGTTTGTAGTTGTGTACTTTGATGACATTTTAATCTATAGTCGAACTAGGGAGGACCATCTAGATCATCTCCGAAAAGTCTGCCAAGTCTTTAGAATAGAAAGTTTATATGCCAATTCTAAGAAATGTGCTTTCTTGACGGACCGTGTCAACTTCTTAGGTTTTATTATTACCTCCGATGGTGTTTGCCAACCCTAAAAAGATCAAAATAATAGTTGAGTGGTCGGTACCCAAGAGTGTGCATGATGTGCGAAGTTTTCATGGATTAGCAATATTTTATCGTAGGTTCATAAAAGGATTTAGCACCATAGCCGCTGCCATCACTGATTGTATTAGAAAGAAAGATTTTGAATGGACTAAAGCAGCCAATAGAGCCTTTCTAAATATTAAGGATAAAATGATCCATGCCCCAGTCCTACGTTTATCTAATTTTTTCAAGATTTTTGAAGTAGCATGAGATGCATCAGGAGTTAGGATTGGTGGTGTCCTTAGTCAAGAAGATCATTCGATAGCATATTTTAGTAAGAAACTTAATGATTTTAAACTAAAGTATTCTACCTACGATAAGAAGTTTTATGCGGTAGTCCAAGCCCTAAAATACTGGAGACATTATCTACTACCGCAAGAATTTATTTTATACTCAGATCATGAAGCCCTCCGATTTCTGAATTTTCAAAAGAAACTGAATCATAGACATGGTAGGTGGGTCAAATTTTTGCAAGCCTATACTTTTATTTTGAAACACCATGCGGGTGTAGAGAATCGCACTGCTGATGCCCTAAGTCATCGTCATATTTTGTTGTCCACCATTAGTGTAGAGGTTGTTGGTTTTAATAAGATTAAAGAAGATTATGAGGAGTGTCCAGATTTTGACAGCATACTTATCATTTTATGAAAAGGACCATCTAGAGAATACAGTGAATATACCCTTCAGGATGGTTACTTATTTAGAGGAGCTAGGCTGTATGTTCCTTATACATCTTTAAGAAATTTTCTAATTTGGGAACTATATGCTGGAGGATTAGTTGGACACTTTGGTAGGAATAAAATTATAGAATTGGTAGAAGTTCAGTTCTTTTGGCCAAGCCTGAAAAGAGATGTCGCTCAAATTATTGCCCAATATAGAACGTGTGCCGTGGCCAAGCAAAGAAAACAAAACACAGGCCTATACACATCCTTATCTGTACCAGACTGTCCTTGGCAAGACATTAGCTTGAATTTTGTTCTAGGCTTATCTAAGACAGTTAGAAAGCATGATTCAGTTCTAGTGGTTGTAGATAGGTTTTCAAAAATGGCCCATTTTTTGTCCTATTGCCAAACGTCGGATGCTTCGAAAGTTGCAAGAATATACTTTGATGAGATTGTTAAATTGAATGGATTACACAAAACCATTATTTCTGATAGGGATGTTAGATTCATGAGCTACTTTTGGAAAACCCTATGGCACCTTCTAGGCACAAAATTAAAATTTTTTTCTGCCTTTCACCCACAAACAGATGGTCGGACTGAAGTGGTCAATAGGAGTCTTGAAAATTTATTGCGTTGCTTGATTGGAGAACATATGGGTAATTGGGATGTTTTATTACCCCGAGCTGAATTTGCATATAATAGCTCTGTTAATAGGTCCATTGGCATGAGTCCTTTTGAAGTAGTTCATAGATTTCAGCCTAGAAAACCAATAGACCTTATCCCATTGCCTATGCATGCTAGAATTTTCAAATCTGCAGAGTCATTTGCACAGCATGTCAAGAGTTTACATAAAGAGATCAATAAAAAAATTAGTATTAGTAATAAAATTTATAAACAGAATGTAGATTCTCATCGACGTGCTCAAGAGTTTACAGAAGGAGACTATATGATGGTTCGAATGAGGCCTGAATGATTTCCACCAGGAACCGTCAAGAAGTTACATGCTCGAGGAGCAAGTCCATTTAAGATTTTAAAAAAGATCGGACCAAATGCGTATATTGTGAACTTACCTTCTGATTTTGGAATTAGCTCTAATTTTAACATTGCAGATCTCGTCACCTATAAAGAGCCAACTTGGATACCTAGTGAGCCATTTGAGCCTGAACCAACCTTTGAGAGAGAGCCTATTCCTGAATGTCCATCGGCCAAAATGTCAAAGCATGATCAAATTGAGAGAATTTTGGATGAGCAGATCATCTCCTCCCGGAGTCGAGGCTACCAATGGTACTTAGTTAGATGGCGAGGTCGATCAAAGTTCGAGGATACCTGGATCACTCGAGAAGAGCTGTAGCGTATTGATCCAGATTTGCTTGAGCATCACCAGAGCAAAATCGATCCCCACTCGATAGGGTCGAGTTTTCCCCACCCCGAGAGAATTGATGCGGACACCAGAGCTAACAGAAGTCGGCAACATAATTTAGATTCAATTTGGATTGAAGAAGCTATATCAGAATAACTCTACTTCAGTTATTTTGTTCTAGTCATTTTGATTTAATTAATTAGTTCTTTTGATGCATTTAGTTTTGGATCCATAGGACCATACTTGAGTTTATTTTGGATTAAGCCTTATTTGGAAAGAGACCATCATAAAGAAGTAAGCTTGGTCCACATCATCTTTGGAGCCACCACCCTCCACACGCCCAGGGAGGAAATACACACGCAAGCATATGCCATGCCCAAGGATCCTCATGCCAAATTGTGCCAGGCATCAAGCGTCCACATGGAGTTTTTTTTCTTTCCTAGAATTTCTTAAGAGTTCTTGATTTCTTACTTATTTTATTAAAAGGCTGATTTCTTTTCTATGATTCCATAAAAGATAGATATGATATATTATTATATTTAAAAATCATACATAATATTTTACTTTTTTATTGGAAGGGTTGATTTTTTTTTATAAAAAAAATAGGATTCCTAAAAAAACTGAACCCCTAGGATCCTATATAAACCCATGTATCTTTCATGAATGGGACAATGAATGAATGAATGAATCAATTTACAATTTCCACAAACACTTGTGTTGATCGCTCCGAGAGGGAGAGGATGTGAGATCCAAAATCGCCCCAAGAGGGGAGGGTGTGAGGTCCACCTTTTTCTATCTCTTTAATCTTCATTTTTTTGAGATTCGGTGTTTCCACGACCTCGATTCATCTTCACCATCTATCTACATAAGCCTATTCCACCAAAAAAAGATCTATCTCCTCCAAGATTTTTATCTATCATATAGAGAGAGAAAGAGTGATCTATTATTCTACAGATCAAACGTTGATAAGGACCTTCGTTCCTTTTCAATTGATCTTTAATTTTTTTACTTATTTTTTTTTAGATCTGATGTTGGTAAAGACCCAATTCTTTATCGATAGATCTGCTTGGTTAAAAGATTAAGAGTCCTAATCAGGATAGTTTCTTAACTACCACGATTCGGATTCTTTTTATCTTTTTTTGAATTTTTTGTGGGCTTAATTTCTTACTATCCTTCATTCCATTTATATTTTTTTATAATTATTCATGAGCATGTTTAATTTCTACTATCTATCTATTTACTTTATTATTGCTAGTTATTTACTGATCTCTAAAATGGCATTCATCAGCATCATTTAGATTAATCATACTTTGGTCTCATGTCAATCAGTCATGCCTCCTGAGCAGAGTATAGGCAACTATACTATCTGTCCTAAAAATAATGTGCCACGATTGGACGTGATTTGTTGTTGATGAATGGAAGGAAACTTTGTATTTTTTTTTATTTTTTTTAGGCTGTCCTGCATCAATTAGGCTAAGCACCACGTCGGTGAGAGCGGAATTTATCCCCAATAATAGTCCTTCCACTTTCGAGTTCGAAGTTCGAAGGAAGGGAGTACCAAAAAAGTGACTGTCGAAGTCTTTTTCTAGGCTCTACACTCGTTGAGGTTGAAGCACGGAGAAGATCTTGTCTTTGACTGAGGTTGAAGAAAATCTTATCTCCTGTTAACATTGAAGTTGAGGCTCGAGTGCAATAAAGCTGTTGTTAGGGCCTCTCCTCTCACCTCGTCTAAAATGAACGAGGTCTTTGACTTTGCTCACGTTAGAATGAGGTTCTCCTCCTATTTCTAACAGACTGTGAGGGTACATAAGGGCCATTGTCAGGACTTCTTCTCCCATCTTGTCTTAAGTGAACGTCTTCGACTTTGCTCACGTTAGGACGATGTTCTTCTCCTATTCCTAATGGGGTGTGGGGGTACATAAGGACCATTGTCAGGGCTCTCCCCCTATCTCATCTTAAGTGAATGAGGTCTTCAACTTTGCTCGTATTAGGATGAAGTTCTCCTCCTATTTCTAACGGACTGTGGAGGTACATAAGGGCCATTATCAAGACCTCTCTCCCCATCTCGTCTTAAGTGAACGAGGTCTTCGACTTTGCTCACATTAGGATGAGATTCTTCTCCTATTTTTAATGGACTATAGAGGCACATAAGGGCTGTTGTTAGGGTCTCTCCCCCATCTCATCTTAAGTGAATGAGATCTTCGACTTTGCTCGCGTTAGGACGAAGTTCTCCTTCTGTTCCTAATTCTATTAGGATACATAAGGGCCATTGTCAGGGCCTCTCCCGCTATCTCATCTTAAATGAATGAGATCTTCAACTTTGCTCGCATTAGAATGAGGTTCTCCTCCTATTCCTAACATGGCCACTTCTAATTGCTTCTTTCCTGTCATCACATAATTTTTGTACCAAGAAATAATAATGTTGAAATGAATGAGTTTTATTACAAAAAAATTATTGATAGTACATCTTCAGATTTTCTGAGTTTTAAGGTCGTGAAAGTATTGTTCCTCTGAGCTCCTTCAGACGATAAATTTCGGGCAGACGACCTCCACCACCTTATACGAACCTTCGCAATTTGGGGCGAGCTTCTCCTGACTCTGAGACTGAGAGATGGTGACTCGCTAAAGCACTAAATCTCCCACTCTGAATATTTTATTTCTGACTCTGGAGTTATAGTACTGGACCATCTTTCGTCTGTAGACCGTCATCCGAACCTGGGCTTTCTCTCTTTTTTCTTCCAGCAAGTCGAGATTGACTTTGAGATCCTATGGGTTGTGCTGCTCGTTGTAGGCCATGACCCATGCTAACGGAAGCTTAAGTTCGATCAAGATGACTGCCTCTATTCCAAAGGCCAAGATGAATGATATTTCTTCAGTTGGCAGCCTTTGAGTAGTTCGGTATGCCCAAAGAACATGGTAGAACTCGTCCACCCAGGCCCTCTTTGCTCTGTCGAGCCTTGTCTTGATGCCTTGTAGTAGAGTTCGATTGGTCACTTCAGCTTTTCCATTTGCCTATGGGTGAGCTACCAATGTGAAATGGTAGAAGATGTTTAGGTCTTCGCAGAATTCGATGAATCTCGTCCCAATGAATTATCATCCATTATCGATTATGAGGGTTCGAGACAGACCAAATCAGTAGACTATTGATTTTCAGATGAAGTCCTGTACCTTAGCCTCGATAATTTTGGATAGAGGTTCGGCTTTGACCCATTTGGTGAAGTAGTCAATCACGATCAGAAGAAACTTTCGTTGTCCTGATGCCATCGGAAAAGGGCCGAGTATGTCCATTTTTCACTGCGCGAATGACCAAGGTGAGCTTAGTGGAGTAAGCTTCGAGGTCGGCTATCTTTGTATATTTGTATTCTTCTGACAGCGATCATATTTCTTGACATACTCTGTGGAATCATGGTATAAGGTCGGCCAATAGTATCCTTGCTGAAGTAATTTTTATGACAGGAATCTGGCTCCTACGTGGCTTTCACAAATTTTCTCATGCACTTTTCACAATGCGAAATCAATCTTTGAAGGTCAGAGACATCTCAGCAGTGGTAGCGAATATGACCTCTTATATAACTTGCTTTCGTACAAAATATACCAAAAGGCTTGATTCCTGAGTTTTCAAGCTTCTTTCGGATCACGAGGAAGGATTTCATCTTTGAGGTAGGCAACCAACAGATCGATCCAGCTTAGCTCGAGTTCTGTCTGCAAAATGATCTATGATTTTTATGAGCTTGGGCACTTTAGGATCTTAAAAAATATTTCTTTGGGCAGTTCGGCTGGAGCTGAAGTGGCCAACTTAAAGAGGAGGTCGGCTCTTATATTTTCTGCTCTCGAAATCTATTGAATGTCGAAACAGCTGAAGACCGGAGTCAAGTCTTTTACTTTCTCAAGGTATTTCATCATGCTTTTCTCTCGCGCTTCATAGATGCCACTAACTTGATCGACTACTAATTGAAAATCGCTGTAGACTTGAAGCCGATCTACCCTTAATTCTCTTATAATTTTTAATTCGGTGATCAGCGCTTCATACTCAGTCCCATTATTAGTCGTTAGAAATTCGAAGCGCAATGCATACTCGATGATGACTCCCTCGGGACTGACTAAGACCAACCCCGCATCCAATCCAGTAGAGTTGGACGAACCATCCATGTATAGAGCCCAAAAACCTTTGGAAAGATTGGCTGTCTCTTTTGGGAGGTTTGATTGCGACAGCAGAGCGTCGGTCTCATTCTGCTTAAGCTCAGCATCATCAAAAATTGTATACTCCACTACAAAATCTACTAATATCTGGACTTTGATTAATGGCCAAGGTTGATAATTGATATCGAATTCTGTGAGCTCGATTGCCCATTTTACGATTCTCTCGAAAGCGTCCATTCGCTGAAGGACCGTCTTTATTAGTTGATCCATGAGGACCGTTATGGTGTGCCCCTGTAAGTAAGGTCGGAGCCTCTTGATAGTAATTAGAAGAGAGTAAACTAATTTCTCTAACCTAGAATATCTGATCTCTGCATCTCTTAGGACCCGACTTATGTAGTAGATCGACCATTGTATCTTCGCTTTCTCCTTGACTAGGACTGCTGCCAAGACGGCCAGGGAGACCGCTGGGTACAAGAATAATTCTTCTCCAAATTCGGTCTTCGTTAGCAGTGGAGGTGAGACGAGATAGTTTTTGAGCTCTTTAAATATCCATCGGCACTCCGTCGTTCAGCAGAAATTCATTGATTGCTTGAGAACTTGGAAGAAGGGAATGCATCGCTCGACCGATCTCAAGATAAAGTGATTTAGGGATGCCACCTTTTCAGTCAAGCGCTAAACTTTTTTGATTGTCTTTAGAGTGGTTATCTCTTGAATGGCTCAAATTTTTTCGAAATTTGCTTCAATCCCATGCCTCGATACCATAAATCCCAGAAACTTTCCAAAGGTCATGCCAAAGGCACACCGGGTTGGATTGAGTTTCATCTTATGCTTTCTGAGTATGCTAAAGGTCTCTTCAAGATCGACAAGATGGTCCGTAGAAGCTCAACTTTTGATGAGCATGTCATCTACATACATCTCCATGTTGCGATCGATCTGCTCTTTGAATACCTTGTTAACTAGGCATTGGTATGTTGCCCCTGCATTTTTGAGTCCAAAGGGCAAACCCTGTAACAATAAAGACCACGATCAGTAACGAAAGCAGTTTTCTCCTCGTCCTCCGGTGCCATCCGTATCTGATTATAATCAGAGAAGGCATTCATGAAGGTGAGAAGCTCATGGCCCGAGGTCACGTCCACTAGTTGATCGATCCTGGATAGAGGATAGCTGTCCTTTAGGCAGATCTTGTTCAGTTTTTTGAAGTATATACACATCCTCCACTTATTGTTAGCCTTTTTGACGAGGACCACGTTTGAGACCCAGGTCAGATAGTTAACTTCTTGGATGAATCCAGCTTTGAGGAGTTTGCCTATTTCTTCGACGATTACTTTCTGCCTCTCTGGGGTGTGGCTGCGCATCTTCTCTTTTATCGGCCGATGTTTTAAATCAACGATCAACCAATGTTCTATGACCTCGGCATCAATTTTTGATATATCTGCTGGAGCTCAGGCAAAGATGTCGGCATTATTCCTGAGAAAGGTAACGAGTTTCTCCTGCATCTTATCTCCTAAGTTGGAGCCGATCTGCACCATGTGCTCTACATTTTCATCATTCAAGGGTACAAAGACGAGGTCCTCCATAGATTCATCCTACTCCTCAGTGAGGTCATCGCAAACATCCAGCCTATCGACAGGATAAGGGTCGGACTATTATTTTTTATGTAGGGCGATTGAGTAGCAGTGTCTTGCCAAAGCTTGATCTCTTCTGATCTCTCCAATTCCGTAATTTGTTGGGAACTTCTCCTTCAAATAATAAGTCGATACCACTGTCCGAAGTGCATTTAGATTAGGTCGATCGAGAATAACATTATAGGTGGATGGAGTCCTTACGATTAAAAAATCGACCTATGCCTCAGTCAGTTTTGGATGTTGTCCCACAATCACGGCCAAGGTTATTATGTCCTCCACTGGTACGACATCGCCAGTGAAGCCTATCAATGGAGAGTTCATAGGCCCCAAGTAATTATTGAGTAAGGATATTTTTGAGAAGGCATCATAAAATAATACGTCGATCGAGCTTTCATTATCTACTAGAATGCGGCGTATATCGTAATCGGTAATATTTAAAGAGATTACAACCACATCATTATGGAAGAATTGGACCCCCTGAGCGTCAACCTCAGTGAAGGTTATGGGTTCTTCAGTCCTCCTTCTCTTCATTGATCCCTCGGATCCGCTGACCTCTTCCTATCGAAGTCTTTTCGAGATCGTGTTGATGATGCCGAAAGATGGCCGATCTCCTTGTTGATCTTCTTTCCTTGGTGGCTCGGGCTATGGCAATGCCCTCGACCGATCTCTTTGTTGATCTTTCCTCCTTGGTGGCTCGGGCTGCGGCAATACCCTCAGTCGATCTTCACACCCTTCAGGCCATCGCCGTAGGAATCGACCTAATCTGCCTCTCCTGATGAGCTCCTCGATCTCATCCTGGAGTTAGATATACTCCTTAGTGTCATGACCGTGATCACGATGATAAAGGCAGAACTTTTTAGGATTGCGCTTGTTGGGATGAGAGTGCATCCTTACCGGCCTCGGTAATTGCTTCCTGATTTCCATCAGTACTTAGATTTTTGGAGCATTGAGGGGGGCATAGTTGAGAAACCTTCATTGGAGAGAACCTCACTGTGCCCTTCTGTCCGAGCTTCCCTACCTCTGAGCCCGGGGAGGAGTTCGGGCTCGCTTTCGCTCAGAGAAAGTTTGAGAGCGCTGTCGAGCTTCACTCGGCTTTCTTTCTTCGATGGGCCCATCCAGTTGGTCGATTCATCGCTTACCAAAGGCTTCATCATCTCTGACCTTGAAGGCCTCTTCAGCTCGGGCGTAACCTTCAGCCCGAGCTAGCAGATCAATGAAGTCCCTGGGGTACTTCTTCTCTAAGGAGAATAGCAAATCATTCTTCTGGAGGCCGCCCTTGAGTACGGCTATTGCAACTGATTGATCTAGGTTTCGGACCTCCAATGCAGCAGCATTAAATCGAATGACATAAGTTTCGATGGATTTTTTCTCCTTCTGCTTGATGTTCTTTAGGAAATCCAAATCTCGGTGCGGATGTCGGCTGCTGATGAAATGAGCTGCGAACTGATGGCTCATCTGATCAAAGAAAAAGATGATATCCGACTTAAGTGCCGAGTATCAGTTTCTGGCTACTTCCTTAAGGATGGATGGGAAAGTCCGACACAAAATAGCATCTAACACGTCGTGGAGCAACATCATTATTCGGAAGGCCTTCAGATGATCGATCGGATCGGAGGTTCTGTCGTAACTCTCGAATTACGGGAGCTAGAAGTTCGGCGGGATTAGCTCATGCATAATCCTCTAAAAAAAAGGAGGGTCAGTACGTATATCATTACCGCGTGAGGAGGGAGTATGACGAAGCTCTTCAATTCATTGGCTCATTTCTAAGAGCCTTTGATCTAGGAGATCTTCACGATCGTTGATCTCCAGGGTTTTCTGGTGGAATGGGCGCGAAGCTTTCCCCTGGGTCGAGTCATGGTCCGAGCATGGATCTTTCATCCTCTGCTTTCCCTTTTTAGAGACCAAAGGCCGGGTAGCTAAGATTGGCCATTTCCAGATCAGATCACGGGGCTTCGAAGAAGCTTGCTTCAATCGAACTGATATCGAGGCCTGCCGATGTATGGCCTGCATGGCATCCGCGAGGCCACGAACCTACTGGATCAGTAGGTTGAACTGCTCTGCATCCACCATGACTGTAGGTGGTGCTTGAGTCATCGAAGCTGGAACGATTGTATCTAGAAGAGATCTGACTGCAGAGGCCGTTGATCGTCGAGTCGAAACTTTCTTAGGAGGCATTTTTTCTAGGAAGAACTATAGAGAGAAAGAAGAGAGATCGCTGCTGAGCACTCTTTTAAGATCAAGAGAACCTCAGAAATAGAGGATCCATCCTCTAGCGCCAATTCTATTGGTGTAGAATTTGGTTGACGTCAGATCGAATTGGAGTCGAGAAAAACAAGGTCGTCGTCGATGACCTACAAAATAAAGTTCCATCTGAAGTTGGTGGTGGTGACTCCGGTAGGACCCTCCGATGGTCAAGTTAGCTCTTTTGGCCAATATAAATGGAGTGCTCAGAGAGGAGTTTGGTAGAGTTTTGGAAAGAAAAAGAAAGCTTAAAGAAAACGTATCTGAAGGGTCTCTTTTTATAGATGGAGCTTGTTGTAACTGTCCTAATAAATGACCGTCGTAACTATTCTGATAAATGCCCATCGTAATCATCCTTATAAATGTCGATCGTGATTGTCTCAATAAATGACAATCATAATTATCGTGATAAATGATTATTATAATCGTTCAGTAGTGGGATCGCCTGTAGGAATCCATCTAAAGGAATAGTCTATAAGGAGTTCGGCTTCCATAAAAGCCCGACTGGAGGAGGAGTCCGAAAGAAGTTCGGCTCCCGTAGAAGTCCGACTGTTGAAGGAGTTCGGCTTCCGTAGAAGTTCGACTGCTGGAGGAGTCCGAAAGGTCGACTGCTATGGAAGTTCGGTTGGGGCTCAGCCGTTGTGGAGTTCTATTGGGTTCGGAGTCCAGCTGGATGAGTTCGGCCATTGGATGAGTTCGACCGCTGGAGGAGATCGGATGGGATTCGGCTGCTGGGATGAAAATTTTCGATCGAAACTCTTCCGTGATAACCAGTTGTATTAGGCTAAACACCACTTCGATGGAGGCAAGATTTATCCCCAACATACCATTTTGGGCAAATGCTTGCTTAACATGCCAGCACTTGGAGATGAATCTGACGTAAGTTCTATGTTTCCAAGCAAAATATAATTTGAGACGGTTTGAATCGTGTTCAAAGGGATCAGTCAGCTAGCTTGGCATTTTAACAGTATTTGTTATCATGATTTTGCTTCTTTAGTCGGAGTTCAGGACACATCAGCATCAAGCCTACCATGGAAAATTAGTTTGGATTAATTAGGTTTGACCAATTAAGGCACCACTTTAGATAACTTAGTTATGTGAGGATGCCAAGCTAATAGGAAAGGCCGATGTTGATGCACCTGGATAGCATTCATCTTCCACTATGTTTTGTAATATTAAAGAACTATGTCATAGACTTTTTTTTATTTCTTAGTAGAAGAAATTAAATAAAAATGCTAGTTTGATTGGACTATCCAAACTTTCCAACTAAACCTAACCAACTTGAAATCAAATTCACATGATCCATCTCCATCCTAACCATAAAAAATTAACTTGTTCCAACCCAAGTTTATCATGATACAAGCTAGCCTGACCAAATTATGCATTGGCAATATGTCAGCTTTAGCTGGTACTGTAAAAATTGCTCTCCAACTAAATACTTGTGATTTGTGAACCTAGATGCCTTCCTTGTTTTAATTGATCACTAAACCTGAAACTTACCTGGCCGGTATGGTTCAGATATACAACTATAGTTGCAAGCTTGGTATAAGCTCAATGCCATTGGTAGCTTCTATAGATAGAATCACCACCATTAATTCTAAATTATATATGTTCAGAAAACCTTTTTTACAAGAAAAAAAAAGTAAAAAAATCATCTACATGCACATTTTCCCGATTATTCTTCTTGGAAACTCTTGAATCATCAAACTTCTTGCTTCTAATTATCACTATCACCAAGTGGGACATCAATGAGACAGAGTCAATTGTGTGAGGATCTCTTTGCTCGTATTTTTAACTAGAATTATTGCACTTTTAGAAACTAATGACTGATTGTCAAGTAGGGGTTCTTGCAAGTAACCGACAATCGATTAGCTTGGTTGGTACCATCTCATCTTGGAAGAGATTTCTAGTTCAATCCTAGCCCTCCCTGACCTCCAAACTGGCAAGTGATGTGCACTATTTGTTGTATATAAGGGCATTTAATATCAAAGTTTATGTTAATCAGGATGCTAACATGAATTACACTTGATATTGGGTGTTAATATTGTGGAGCATGTATATGCAATGTATGTCTTGGATGTTCACCATGTATGGTAATGACTCATCCAACCCTCCCGTGTAGGCACCAAATAGCAGCAAAGTTACATGTTTATCATCAAAGATCATGTAGCAGCGTGATCGCTATACCTTGTAAAAACAAAACCAATGTCCCTAATCAAGCCTCGAAAAAAGCAAAGTGTGGGTCTATAGGATGCATGTTTTGACTGTACTTGCTCGAGGGCCTGATCCGCGGTGATACGAAGTTAGGCCCTTAAGTGTCTACTTTCAGGCCAACCCTAATACACAATACAATTGGATTGAGCAATCAATAATATCTACAGAAGTTTGAGGTGGCAATCTTTAACTTGTTTAATTTGATTAAACCCACTGTACGTCGGCTTAGATTATGTGTTTATTAAAGTAGTTAGCTTCAGACCGTAATGTTTTTTTTATGCTGGCAGCAAACAATTGAAAAGGAGTGTGCCACTAGGGTTAGATTCATGCGATTGCATCTCAACCCAACTTGTCGTTTAGGTCAAGTTGTTTATTATCATCATCATCAATATTACTATTATTATTATTATTATTATTATTATTATTAGTTAAAGATTGAATGGTGTTCAACTTCACTTTGGATGTCGTGGGGTTGAAAGCCGGAGCAATTACAACCAACCTATCAAAATCTAAGTTCGACATATTTTCAACCTAAGCTTACTTTAAAATAATTTAAGCCAACCTTTTGCTTCAATTAATGGTGGCTTAGCCCAAATCACACATCTCCACTTAGCAACTACTAAAGATTTTGAATTTGATTTTTTGATGAATTATGTGTCTCAAAATGTTTTGGGGTCAACCTGCATTTAAATTTAAGTGGTTTAATTCCTTCTTGAAAGAAATAAAAGAGTTCGGTGATCTAACCATATGCTGGATTAGGTTGAAGCTTTTATCTGTCAAGTTAAGCTTAAGTAAACCTTTTTATCCAATCCAACCGACTCTTTTAGCACTTCAGCAGAGAGGACACAAATATGCAAGATGAAACAAAATGGACATCAATGTTGATAGGTTCTAGGGGTTCGAGATATATCTTGCGCATGAAAGAATGATTCTTGTTCATTTGCGATGTGAACTGTTGGATCTTGCAATGGCCGCTTTAAGTCTGTATAAATCGATGTAAGAAATCAATTGGAGTACCTCAACATATGTGCAAGACATGATCCAAAGGTTGATGTCGTAAAAGAAGATCAATCATTTTTCTATGCAAAAGATACAACCTGAACCTTAGGTATCAATATCGAGATCAAACCCAAATCGATGTATATTACACACAATTTGCGCACGATCAAATTGGTCCAATTTCATCATGCTAATATTTTAGTCTAGTTGGCTGAGCAATCCGAAGTCTCCAATAGAACTGCAAATGAGTCGAGTTGCTCGTGAGCTATTCGAGCTCGACTCGAATTCAAGCTCGACTCGACTGGGTTATTATTGAGTTCGAGTCGAGCTCGAGTATGCAAGTCAAGCTTGAGTAGCTTTTCAAATCGAGCTCGAATAGCAGGAAACTCGATTCGAAAGCTCGCGAGCCTACTCGAATATATATATATATATATATATATATATATATATATATATATATATATATATATATATTATTTATAATATATATATTAATATATATATTATTTATAATATATATATTAATATATATATATTATTAATAACATAAGACTCAATTTTGAGTTCGAAGTCGAGCTTAAGTATGGCTCGGTTCATATTCGCGTCGAGTCGAGTCGATCTCAAGCTTTGTCTATTTTTTATTGAGTCGAGTTCAAACTTGGGATGTTAAGGCTTCGTCAAGCTCGAGTCAAATTTCGAGTCCGAATATTTTGAATCGAGTCGAAGTCGAGCTTTCAGTTACTCGACTCGATTGCACTCCTAATCTCCAGTAATTCATGAGCTCGTGGCCATATTTTGTGGAATCTTCTCCTCTCATCATTTTTATCCATTTTTTTTATTTAACAGCTATCGAACAATCAAATCTCGAGTAGGTACCTCACTCTTTCTATGATGATTAGTTTGCCACATATCCACGAAGATGCCACACTGGCAATCTACATGAATCCCTTTTAATGGGTCTCGACCGTCGATCCCATCCCGGTACTTATGGCCATGATTCAACTTCATTTCCTTTAACATGCCTAGAATTGCTTTCGATTTTACCTCTTCCCCCCTTTCCTACCACCATAAGGATCTATTCTTTTGCAAGTAAAAAATTTATCTGAGAATCTATTTTTTTAGATAATATTTAAATAAAAAAATAATTTATCTATATTTTTTTATACATAAAAAAGTTATTTTGAAATCTATTATCAATGTTCTTTTGCATTTTACTTTTTTAGATAAATTATTAAAATTTATTTATATTTTCTATAATATTTTTTATATTTTTTAAATTTAAAAAAAATAAATAATTAAGTTATTGAGAATTGAATGATGAAGTTATTAAAAATATTTTACTGAAAAAATAATTTAGCTATCTTCTAGATAAGATTTTTCTTCATTTAATCAGTAAATGCTATCCATAGAAATGTAACTTCTCTATGTTGAAAAATATAAGAATATAAATAAATAAATTAATAAAAAATAAATTATTTTTTTAATAATATTTATGCATAGAAAAAAAACTTTTCCATCTCTCCCAAATCTTTCCATTCCCATTTCATCAAAAAAAAAAAAAAAAAAAAAAAAAAAAAAAAAAAGAAAAAATCTTTCACTTCCTCCGCCGAGCCAATTGCGCCCTTTTCTTTTTTGGGCCCCCAAAGCCTTCGGAAGTTGCCCTTCCAGCGGCTTGTCCAGGAGGTCGCCCAGGACTTCAAGACCGACCTCCGCTTCCAAAGCTCCGCCGTGGCGGTGCTGCAGGAGTCGGCGGAGGCATATTTGGTGGGGCTCTTTGAAGAGACCAACCTCTGCGTGATCCACGCCAAGCGTGTCACAAAGACATTCATCTCGCACGCCGCATTCGTGGGGAGCGCGCCTAAAGAGTTTGAGGCGGTTTCCCGTCGCTACGTTGTATCGTCGAACGCAAGGGAGGCAGTGGGTTATCTTTGGATGGGATGACTGATGGTATCACTTGTATCATAGAAAGATTAGGGCTTCATTATCAAAAAAAAGAAAAAAGGACTAGTGCTCTTTAATTTCTCTTCTTTTTTGCTGGATGTTTGGGTTTGATGATTCAAGGTTTTTGGCTGTTTTACGGATGACCTTTTCCTTTTCCTTCCTCCAGAGAAAGGAAATGTTTTCTTTTTATGTCCGAGATTCTCAATCTCCCATCTTCTCTTTGTTAGAAAAGCTTGGGATACTTGGGTCAGAGGGTACCCACAGACTTCAAAAAAGTTCTAGAATGCTAGAAGGCTGTTGATGCTGGAACAAAATCTTTGTTGGTAATGTTAATCTTCGATTGCAAAATCTTGAGTCCGAATTGTATGATCCTCGATGGAGAGATATAAAATTTGGACACTTGAATTTGGAGGACATGGGTGTTCCGAGATCCAGGTTGTCTGAGTATAATATATTTTTTCGACAACAATAAATCTTATGGCATCAAAAATCAATAATCTAATGGGCGATCGATGGTGATAGAAGCACAAGGTTTCTCCATAGAACTGTTGTAATCTGAAGAAGAAGAAATAGAATATATCAACATGTAGATTCAAATGGGGTGATTGAGAATATTGAGGAAGCTATCAGAATATATTTTGTCAATTATTTCTCTATTTGTTGGAATCAAATTGGAGGAACATAGCACCATACTCTTTCTCCTTCGAATGTGTTGGATAAAAGCGTTAAAAGTATTCTACTGGAATAAGTCACTGACAATGGAACTACAGATGCTTCAAGAGGGGGAATCCTAACAAACATGGTGTTTGATGGCTTTCCACCAAGTTTTTACAAGAGTTATTGAGGCATTATTGAGGCGGATGTAAAGCGGTTAAACAATTCTTTGACACAAGTATAACGCCGGATGTTTGGAAAAGAATATTTGTTGCTCTCATTTCCAAGATCAAAATTCCCTCCAACCCCACTCATTTCCATCCAATTAGCTTTTGTGTTACCAATTATCAGTTGGTTTCAAAGCTCTATTCTCTAAGAATGAGAAATATGATGGATAAATTAAGCTCTAGTGAGTAGGCAAATATTTTGAAAGGAATAAGCATCTCTGACAACATTATCCTAGCTTTGGAGTTTCTTTACTCACTCAACAAAGCCTCGTCAGCCAACCTTTTGATGGTGATTAAACTTGATGTGGAGAGAGCATTTGGCAAAGCTATTTTGCGTTTCAGGCATGCATAAGAACTAACTTTGCTATATATCTTGGTGAATGGTTCTATTGTTGTAAGTCTCCGATATGAAGCAGATGCAGCTGAGGTTGGATGTCGATCGAGAGCTGAAAGAGAACTTGCAAGAGAAGTTCATACTCATCAAGGAATCCTCTGATGTTTAAATCAGTCCAAGCTTGAGATCAATAGAGGAAGGAGGGAGAATGGTGAGATAGAGATATACATATGATTTTCTCTCCAAAATTGGCCTCATTTTTTTAGGATCCCCTTCAAACCTCTTTATATAGAAATAGAGTCATAGGCTATTAGCCAAAATCTGTCGGACCGCTAGGCTTGATCCTTTAGATTATTAGGCCACATTTTGACATGCTGTTGGGTCTAATCCTTTAGATTATTAGGCCACATTTTGATAATCTGTTAGGATAGGGGATCCTACCATTAACCTGCAAATCAAAATCATTAGACAGATGTAGATTTTATCCATGTGGATCATTAAGCTGGCAGCCTATGGTTGGTATAGAGCCGAGGCTCCATGCTGGTGCCTATTTCCAAGATTTTGGGGCATCACCTTTCCTTCAATCAATCATGGGGCTTCATTTATTGTCCTCGACGAGATCTTAATCATAGGGTCAGCAAGATCCCAACGACATGCTCAGTAAATGCCCGAGCTATGGTCGAGAAGAGACTGATGAAATGGGATCGATTCATCTCAATTTCTTGGCTTTCCCTAGTATCCGAGATAGTCTTGCCAAGTCGTTAATAAGTACTCGATCGTGACCCGAGAATAGAAGGGTCGGTTTAGACAGCAAATAACCTTCATAATACTTGTCCTCTACTTTCGAGTCTGAAGCGATTTCATCACTTTGGATGAAATAAAATAATCAATAACAAATCGAAAGATCCAAAGTAGGGAAGAAACCAAAGTATCTGAAGAAGATTCAAAGTCGAAATAAAAATTAAAATATCTGAAGGAGATCCGGAGTAGATCAGAAGTCAAAATATCTGAAAAAGATCCGAAGTAGACTGAAAGTTGAAATATTCAAACAAAATCAAAAGTCAATTCTTGGCAATAACTTGCCAATCTAATGTCATCGTCATCCTCAGCCTCCGCTAGACTTATTTGTGGATGAGGAGCACTAGTTAGCCATGTCAGATCTTCGAAGGGTTATCCCCTGTCATTGTCAACGATAGCCTCCACTCAACTCATCCGTAGATGAAGAGTACCAGTTGGCCATGTATGGTCCCCAAAGGATTATCCTTTTTTATCATTGGTGGTAGTCTCTGCTTGACTCATCCATTGATGAGGAGCACTAGGTGGCTATATAGGGTCTCCGAAGAGTTATCCCCTATCATTATTGTCATCGACCTTTGCTCGACTCATCCATAGCTGAGGAGCATCAAGTGACCATGTGGGATCTATGGAGGGTTAGCCCCTGTTATCATCATTGTTGGCCTCCACATGACTCATCCATAGATGAGGAGTGTTAGATGGCCATGTGGAGTTCTCGAATAGTTATCCTCTATCATCATCATTATTGATCTTTGCTCAACTCACTACAAGAAATATGGTCTTTTACGATGGATTTATTTATGACAAAAAAATTTTTATCACAAATAAGATTATTAGCGATGAAATAAAAATTACATTGCTAATAAAAATTATTAGCGATGAAAACAAAATTTCATCACTAATAATCAATTATTTTCGATGGAACATTAAGTTCTATCGCTAATAATTAATTATTAGTGATGAAAAAATTTCATCGCTAATAATTGATCATTAATTAATTATTTTAAAAATTAAAAAAATAATTTATTAGCGATAAAAATATTGCATCATTAATAATCGATTATTTTACGATGAAACATTAAGTTTCATCGCAAATAATGCATTATTTATGATTAAAAACTTTCATCGCTAATAAGCGACCGTTAATTAATTATTTTTAAAAATTAAAAAGGTGATTTATTAGCCATAAAATTTTTTGCATCGTAAATAGTTCATTATTTATGACGAAACTTAATGTTTCATCGTAAATAATCATTATTAGCGATGCAAAATATTTCGTCGCTAATAAATAACCATTTTAAATTTTAAAATAATTAATTAATAGTAGTTTATTCATGATGATTTATTTTTATCATTAATAATCGATTATTTATGATAGAATATTAATTTTTATCGCTTATAAATTATTTTTAAAAATTTTTTTTGAATATTACATAATTTTATAATTGAAAGCCCATCTTCATCGTTCATTATTTAAGTAGTTATCATGCAACCACCATCACAAAATATGACCTCAATCTGGTAGCTCTAACTATACAGATCAATAAAATTTAATTCGACGGTTATGAATGATCGTATGATGATTTGATAGATAGAAATTATTGATGAATTTGAAAACTTATAATGATGATCTTTATGACATTTATAGTATACTAGCAACATTTTACTTCAATCAAATATAATTATAATAATTAATTTAGCATGGATGATTTGGATTGTTAAATAAAAAATAAGTGATCAAAAGGCCAAACGACGTTCGATTATAAGATAATTTTTTGACAAATGATCTTTACTACTATTTTAATCATCTGTACGGTGGTGATTGTAAAATCTAAACTCCGCATATATGAATTATTCATATTAATTATATTTTACAAAAGCATAAGTATAATTGCTAAAGAACTTTAAGAATGCATATTAGGAGACGTGTACTTTTAGATAATTTATACACACATGGTTTGCTTTTTACGATCACCACTATAGAAATGATCAAACTATCAGCAAAAATTATTTATCTTAAATAATTATCTAATGAACACACGTCAATTAGCATTTTAATCACTTATTTTTTATTTAACGGTCCAAATAATCCTATACTAAATTAACTATGATAATTATATTCGATTTAAGTAAAATTTTGCTTGTGCATTATAAATATCATAGAGATCATCGTTGTAAATTTTTTAACTGATCGATGATTTTTATCTATCAGATCATCATACAATCATTCATGACCATCGAAATCAAATTTTATCGATCTACATAGCTAGAGCTACCTAATCAAAGCAATATTTTGTGATGGTACTCGCACGAAAAATACTTAAATAATGAATGGTGAAGATGGACTTTAAAATTTAAAATTATGTAATATTTAAAAAAATAAAAATTTTAATTTTAAAAAAATACTAATTCTTCAAAAATTTAAAAAATATTAATTAGCTTGCAGGCTAGCTAACAGTAGACATGCTCGCACCCCTCAACCCCATCGCATTGGCCATGTACGACGTATTTTTATCCTTTTTTATTTTTAAAATAGTCCATATTTCTTTTAATTTTAAAATTTTGGTCGAAGTATTTGCAATGAATTATTAGCGATGAAATTTTTCATCGACAATAATCATTTTTTTGCGATGTAAAAGAAATTTTATCATAAATAAATAATAATTAATAGCGATGAAAGTTTTTATGATGGAATATTTAGTCATAAATAATTATTATTAGCAATAAAAATTTTGTTTTCATCATAAAAAACTTATTTTAATATTTTTTTAGTGAAAAACAAATTTTAAAAAATATTTGGTGAAAATTATTAGCAATAAAAGTATTTGCAATGAAATTTATCGTTGTAAATAAGAAACATTAGCGATAAAATTTTTTTCCATCGCAAATAATATTTTTAGTGATGAAAATTTCATCACAAATATTTTCGTCGCTAAAAGTCTTTAAATATCTCTCCCCACTCCTACAGAACACACTCTCTCTCGGTCTGAAACCCTCTCATCTCTCTTCTCTCTCTCCTCCTCATCCTCTCTCTCCCCCTCCTCCTGCGCTTCCATCGATCGGCGACTGCATTTTTCGCTGCCGCTGTCGTTGCTGCCTCTATCATCGCCACCGTTGCCACCGTCCATGCCACCGTCATTATTGCTGCCATTGCTGATGCCATTGCCACCGCCATTGTGCTTGGACCGATCGTAGGTAACTTAATTCGATCCCGACCGATCGACCATGGGTTAGAATTTTTTTTTTATTTATTCTTTCGATCTAGGGGCCACATTTATTGTCGTATGGTGGCCGATGGCAGGCGGCGAAGCGAGAAGGGTGGGTGCTAGCTACAAGCCATGTGTGGTGGTTAACGGGCCTGATGGAGGCCGTTGGTGGTGGGAGGCACACGGACGGCCGACACCGCAGGAGGTGGGGTGGTGGTGATGGGACGGGTGGTGTGAGGCGGAGGAGGGTGTAGGGGACATGGAGCGGCGTCGGTGATGGATTGGATGGGGGCCACGGGTGGTGGACGGCGAAGGGGACCGCAGTGGTGGGCAGCGATGGGGGCCGCAGGTGGTGGGCGACGGAGGGGTGCTGTCGGGGGTGGGGCCGCGATGGGTACATGGGCAGCGCAAGGCTTGGGGGGGCGGGGGGCCGCGACTGGTGGGGAGCGGAGGGGATGCATGGGGCATGGAGGGGAAATGGTGACAGGTCGGGTGGAGGACCACGGGTGGTGGGCGATGGAGGGAAGCCGTAGGGGGTGGGGTCGGGCCGTGGTGGGTACGTAGGTGGTGCAGGGCTGGGGGGTCGAGAGGGGAATGCGATGGGTGGGAGGCAAATGGGGGTGCATGGGGCATCCACCGACATCGGTGATGGCTCGGGTGGAGAGCCGCGGGTGGTGGGTGGTGGAGGGGAGTCGCAGGAGGTGGGGGCGGGGGGCCCGTAGGAGGTTTAGTCCTTAGTAATTTATGAAATTTTAATAAATAAAAAAAATAAGACTCTATAATAATAATAATAATAAAAATAAAAAATTTAGTAGTAATAATAATGATAGTAATAATAATAGTAGTAATAATAGTAATAGAAATAATAGTAAACATAAAAATAGTAATAATACTGCTAATAATAATAATAATAGTAATAGTAATAATAATTATTGAGGATAAATTCGCTCCTGCCAAAGTTCGATCGAAATGTCTAACCTTTAAATTGGCCCACCCGATATCAGCGGCCAGGGATGAGCTTCCACCAAATTCGTAAGACCTTCTGGACTCCTTTAGCAATCGAACTCCTGTCGGACTTCTCCTTCAGCCGAACTCCTTTAGCAGTCGGATTTCTCCTTCAGCCAAACTTCTTTGACGGTCAAACTACGGACAGACTTTGCCGCCAATCGAGCTCTTCCCAGGCTTCTCTATCTGTCGAGCTCCTCTCGGACTTCTCTTACCAATTGCCCAAAAAGGCCTCGGCACCAACTCATGATATGGCAAACGACGGCCCAACCATAGCTAATCTCAAGAACCTCCGAACTCCTTTGGAATGATGTTAGCTAAGAATTCTTCATTACTTGTGGCTATCCCGTCCGAACTTAAGTTATCAGACTCTAGTGGACTGGCACGTCATGACAACAAACACGACCATCCGTAGCAAATCCCACGTGATCCTGAATGGTCTACTATCAGAGAGTTACGGCTGTCACTATCAATTTGTTACGAACTCTGCCTATATAAGGAATCCTTCATATATGCTTTCTTCTCCAAGCTCTTGATTTCTTTCTAAAAACTCTGGTAAAATATCTCTGAGCACTCCATTTATGTTAGCCAAAAGAGCTGACTTGATTGTCGGAAGATCTTGCCAGAGCCACCACTCCTGACTTCGAACGAAATTTATTTTGTAGATCACCAACAGCGACCTCATCTTCTCCGACTCCTACCTTGATTTCGACGATAACTAGATTTTGCACCAATAATAATAATAGTAAAAGTAGTAGTAGTAATAATAATAATAACAAAAATAAGTAGTAGTAATAATAATAATAATAATAAATTTAATAATAGTAATAATAATAGTAAAAATAATAATAATTTTAATAATGATAATAATAATAATAGTAATAATAATTAAAAATTAGAAATTTTTTTATAATTAAAATAATTAGGTTTGTAGTTATATTTTTATGCTTTTACTTATTAGTTAAATCTTTCCACCATATTTAGTTCCTATATTTCATTATGATTATGATTTATTATTTTAATTTGCATAAATCAAAGGTTTTAATTTCTAATACATATGAACTATCCGGTCTGGAATTTGAACTGAGTTTCGATCAGGGATATGAGTCAGGATCCCATCCGAGATTCGAATCATGATCCAAGTCGGATCTCGATCTGGGATCCTATTCGGGATCTGGTTTGAGATCATGTCCGGGATCCGATTTGGGATTCAGATCATGATCATCTACTATCTGCTAATGATTTAATGTATGCTTCGATATAACCTTAGACTCCTATTCAAAAGTCGGTCATAGGGTCTCCAAAATGGACTCTATGAACGGTTCTTGGATGCCCTGATTTGGACAGTTCAAAAATGCATCAATATTTTATTATTGTCATAGTATTCTATGTTCTATTATGGAAAATTCTATCATAGTTATCTCATTTATTCTCTGGATACATATTAGATATGGTTAATATATGATCCATCTATATTATGTACTTGGAGAACTGTAGGAAGATGCTACCGAATTTTTTTCAGATATGGAACAAAGAACAAAGCTATGGCGATAATAAAAGTGATGCATTTTTGAAAGGGATAGGACAACATCTATTAGAAAGGAGTTGGTGGAGTTAGGATTCATGAATCATTATTCTTTGTTGTCAGATGGATATCGACAAAAGTTGGATGAACGTCAGAAGTATTTTCTTGCCTAAATATCGAATGGTGTTCGAGATTTTATTGAATTCAGATCTACATGAAGAGGAAACTTTTTAGGAAGAAGAACAAACATTGATCGAGCATCTTGTTGATGAAGAACTTATGACAACTTCTTTGAATAGGGTTGATCTACCATCCAATGAAGTTGAAATTAATTTTGTATTTAATCTTGATGATTCGAAGGGCGACGATCATTTCATAAATGATGATGAGATAGAATATGATACATTAATCGATTATTGTGATTCAGAGGAGGATCTATAAATCGAGGAGGATACGGATATTGATATGTAGATCTATATTCTTTATTGAATCTTCTCTTGCAATAATGGTATGCAATACAAATATATTCATTAGCATTTATGCATTTTGCACTATTATTGTTCATTATTACATTCATTTATGTGTCAAGTTAATTATGCATACTTTAAGCATTGCAAGTATGGCGCCAAGAGGGATACGATGATGATCGACGTTCCAGCTTACCCCTGAGCCTTCTCCCATTTCCACTGCTACACCGTTGGAGTCACTGAAGGGCTCTATACAGGTGAGTCCGACTGAGGCGGGTTTGAGTGATCAGGCGGGCTCGAGTGGTATGCTAATATTTTTTACATAATAAAATTTAATTTTACTTTACCTATTAGGTTTATGAATGTCTATTATATTAATAATTTAATCATTATTTTTTCAGGCCATTCTATTTTGATGGTGAGGCAAGGGCGAGGTCCATCGAAGAACCTCATCCTTGAGCATTGGAGATGCAGGCACGAGGGACAGCATCTCTGCATTGAGATTCTGCTAGGCTATACCAGGCCTATTAGGGGATGGTGCGACCCATGGCAGACTGAGCTGGGCATCATTTGCCGCAGCTATGTTCCGACGATGCTCTTCGATTGGCGTTAGGTTACACGACCTCAGAGGAAGATCTTCTATAGCTATTTATAGGTATAATAATATTTATTTAAATATTTAATTAGCACTATATTCTTATAATATTTGTTATTCACGAGCTATTTTTGACATTGTTGATTTTGAGCACGATCGTATGCGGCGAGCTGTAGATGATCATTTATGCTTGCATTTTAAGAAGTTTCGACGTCATATTCATCACCACTAGTATGCTATAGTACATGACCCGGGGAAGAGACAGCGCGACAGCGGCCATATGACAGTATCATTATGGAGGACTGGGCTATCATATGCCACACGTACGAGAATCCAACATATTAAGTAACTTTTTTTTAGAATTTAATAATTAAATATTAATTATTTTTAAATTCAGCTATTTATTGACTAATTTGAATGTTAACTATACAGAATCGATGTACCAAAAATTCTGCAAATCGGGCGAGACAGACAATCTCGCATTATGGGGGTTTGAGGCCACTCGTTCTTCATATAGAGCAGATAGTAAGTAATTTCTATTTATCATATATTAATTTTTTAACTATTTAAAAAAATTATTAATTTTCTTAAATTATAGAGAAATATAGAGAGTGGCGAGCTTCCTGGTAGGATTGAGATCTACCAGCGGACACATCAATGACGATCAGAGGGCTGCACGATCGAAAATCAGGAGCTTTATGTAAGTTTTTTCAACTATTTTTTTATTTGCATTTTGATTTTCAGTACAAACTTAGAATAGTTATAAATTTAATTTTCAAAATCATATGATAGATATTAGATCTCAGCCTATCCCAAAGGGCTCGATCGCACCCACAAATGAGGAGATCTATGATCAAATGATTGGTATGAGATCCTGTTATGTTAAGAGGATAGGGACTAGGATCAGAGCTCCTAAATCTTCACATTCGTCCAGGATTGACATCCATGCTGCCTATGATATCCGACTGATGGAGATATAGAGATAGGCTACTGAGGATCAAGAGCAGACTGCTGAGTTGATTGCACGCATCGATCAGTACCAACTATTTCAGATGTATATGATGGAGTGGATGGCACAGATGGAGTAGATAATGCAGATGATGAGCAGGTAGCAATAGGTCAGTCCGAGCTTCTCTGAGCACTTTACTCCTTCGACCCATTCTTCTTCTCTAAATACTATCGATGCTTAATGGCCGGCTATCTATTTCTGTATATTTTTATTTTTATTTTAGATATTTTATATTTATAAAAAATATTTTTTATAATTATATTTTTATATAATGAAAGAAAATTTATTTGTGGATGAATGAAATGATGAAATTTATTTATGGATGAAATGATGAAATTTTTATGAATTTTTTATTTTATTTTTTAAAATTATAATAATTAAAATAAAAAATATAAAAAAATTATAATTTTTTAAAAAAATTAAATTATGATGAAAATATATCCATCATAAATAATTAATTATCTATGATGAAAATAATCTATCATAGATCATAAATTAATAAATTATCGTAGATAAATATCTATGATGGAATTTTTGCAATAAAAATTATTCATTGCAAATAACAATTATCTACAATGGATTATTTATGTCATAGATAATTAATTATTTTTGATGTATTATATTCATCGATAAAAAAGTTATTTATGATGCAACAAAAAAAATTTTATCATCAATAATTCCATCATCGATAATTTAAGAAATTTAAAAAAATTATCGATGAAAATTTTTTATCATAGAAAAGTTTATTATTAGTGATGAAAATATTTTTTTTCATCCTAATTAGTATCTGCGTATTCCATTTCTATGATGAAGATTTTATAGCGATGGAATTTTCGTCGCTAATAATTATTATTATGAATAATTGATTTGTTTTTTGTGATGTAAATTATTTTTTACGTCGCAAAAAATTCTATTCTGTTGTATTTTGACTCATCCATGAACGAGGAGCACCATATGATCATTTGTGGGGTTCCCTATAGGGTTATCCGATGAAAGTGTTTTTGTGATGAATATTTTTACGTCTAAAAATCTATGGCATTTAGTCGACTCATCCCATGATGGAGAGGAGTACCGGTTGGCCTTGTGGGGATCCAGGGAGTACCGAGCCTTGTGGGATCCATGGAGGATTATCCCATGTCATCATCGATGGCAGCCTCTGATCGACTCATTCAGAGACAAGGAATGCCAAATAGCCATGTGGGATCCCTAAAGATTAGCTCTTGTTATCATTATCGTTGGCCTCCACTTGACTTATCCAAGGATGAGGAGTGCCAACACTACTACAAAAATGGTCTATGACAGCGATTTTCGAAACCGCTGTCATAGATCCTACGATAATGATTTTCGTTAATCGCTGCCATAGATCCGACATATGGCAGTGGTTAACAAAAATCGCTGCCATAGATCGGATCTATAGTAGCGGTTATAAAAAATTACTATCATAGGTCAATCTATAGCAGCGATTTATTGTAACCGCTACCGACCTATAGTAGCGGTTAGTAGGAACCGCTGCTATAAGCTTATTTATGGCAGCGATTAATTATAACCACTATCATATTTATATTTTTAAATATTATATAATTTTAAAATTTAATATCTACCTTTCTTTATTATTTATTATTTATTTTATTATCATTAGAGTATCATCATAAAAGATCACCTCGATCCGATGGCCCTAGCTTCGTCTATCAAAAAAATTTAATTTCGACGATAATGAACGATGATGCGATGATCTGATAGATGGAGATCTTCGATGGATCCAAAAATCTATAATGATGATCTCGGTGATATTTGTAGCGTATTATCAAAATTTTACTTCAATCGAATATCGTTATCTTGGTCAATTTAGTATAGATTAGTTTCAATCGTTAAATGATAAACGAGTGATCAAAGGACCAAACGGTATTTGATTATAAGATAATTTTTTTTATAAATGATCTTGGCTACTATTTTAATTATTTTTTATAGTGGTGATTATAAAATTCAACTCGAGATGAAGAACGATCTAAAACTATACATCTCTTGATAACCATTCTGAAACTTCACTGGTTGTTATGCTTGTGCTTTTGCAATATTTGCTTAACATGAACAGTTTATACAAAAATAATTTAAATTTAACTATCATCATCATCTAAAATATTTAAAATTATAATAAAGATCATTTAACTAAAAAATTATATCATAATCGAACACCGTTTAATTCTTTGATCGCTTGTTTCTAATTTAACGGTCAAAATTATTTCATACTAAATTGACCATGATAAAGATATCCAATTGAAGTAAAACTTTGATAGTATGCTACAAACATCATTGAGATAATTATTACAGATTTTTGGATCCATCAAAAATCTTCATCTATCAGATCATCGCATCGTCGTTCGTGATCATCGAAATTAAATTTTTCTAATCGATGAAGCTAAAGCCATCGGATCGAGGCGATCTTTTGCGATGATACTTTAATGATAATTATTTAGATAATGAATGATGAAGATGGACATTAAATTTTAAAATTATATAATATTTTTTAAAAAATATAAAAAATTATTTTCAACTTACAATAGTGATTATCAAAAACCGCTGCTATAGATCTACAGCAGTAGTTATAGAACCGCTACCATAGATCTATGACGGTGATTTTGGATAACCACTATCATAAATCTATGGTAATGATTTGATAACCACTGTCATAGGTTAGATTAATAATCTTCAAAATCCTCATACTGTGCTTGATCTCTGTCTCTGTCTCTCCCCCTCCTCTCATCATCGTCTACTGACCACACCTTCTCTCTCAATCGATGCCGCCCCCCTCCCCCCATCAGCCCCCATCCCGCTCCTGGCCACCCTCCAACCCCCCCTTCCCCCACCTCCCATCTTCTCCCTCCTTCCCCCCCCATCGACAACTCAACGATGCCACCTTCCCCCTCCGACGCCTTCCCTCCAACCCCCCCCACTCCCCACGGTCGCCATCCTTCCCCCATTCCTCCAAGCTGCATACCCCTCACCCGACCCCTCCTCCCGCACCTCCATCGACCGCCCCTCCTTTCCCCCCATCCTCGGCCGCCCCTTCGCCCACCCCCCAGCCCCATCTCTAGCCGCCTCCCTCCCCCCACCCGGCCCCCCACCCTCACCCCAGCCGCCCTCCTTCCCCCCATCCTTGGCCTTTCCTCCCCACCATCCTGCCACCCCAGCCCCCCACCCCTACACTCCCCTCCGATCGTCGATCCTTCCATCACTGTGCCTCTCGGCCTCCTCGTCACTGTGCCCCTCCCCTGTGGGCCCCCATCCCCGGTCGCTCCTGCTCTATCTCTCTTTTCTCTTTCTCTCTCTTTTCTATCTTACTATCTTATTTTTATTTCGTAGGTTACCTCTAGTGCCATCATCCTCCTTTAGCATCATCGTCGATGACCCTCGGAGCTTTCATTGCGATCCATTCTCTATAGCCATAAGTATTTTTTTTAATTTTATAGTATTATTTATTAATCATATATATTTATAATAATTTATAAAATATTTATAATAAATATTATAAATATTTATTATAAATATTATAATTATCTGCATGTCGTAGTTTTTGGGTCATGCCATGGTGGTAGCCTTGGGCTATGCTATGTCGACGGCTATGGACTAGATCTATCAATGGGTTAGATTCAGATCGAAATCTGAATATTCATATTTGGATCTAATTTTAATTACTGGTACCAGATTCGAATTCGAATATTCGATGGGTCTGTACTTGAAGTACCAGACCAGGATCCTAATGGATCACTGAAGATCGGAGTCGATTTTAGGATCCGAAACTAAAAAATGGAGAGACTGAGAGGAAGACCGACAGATTGAGAGAAGGAGGATCGATCGCTTGCCGGTTGCTGGCAAAAGAGATCAAGAGTGGGATGGAGGGAGGGAGGGGGTCCGGCCTCGCCGCCATCGCCAACGAGGAAAATCAAGAGAGGGAGAGAGGAAGGGAGGGATCCGGCCTCACTACCATCATTGGAAGGGAGGGGGTCCGGCCTCACCGATGAGGGAGATTGAGAGAGGAAGAGTGGAAGATCGAGAGAGCGAGAGAGGGAGGGAGAGGGTCTGACCTCATCGGCATTACTGGGAGGGATGGGGTCCGGTCTTGCCGATGAGGGAGATCGAGAGAGTGAGAGAGGAAGGGATAGGGTCCGACCTCACCGACGAGAGAGATTGAGAGAGGGAGAGAGGAAGATTGAGAAATGGAAAATCTGGGAGGGGGGTTCGGCCTCATCGCCGTCACCAGTGAGAGAGATCGAGAGAGGAAGAGAGGGAGTGATCGAGGGGATGGCATACAGTCGAGTCGGCTCGGATATGCAGTCGAGCCGACTTGGACCGTGATCGAGCCAGCTAGGGGAGGACCCAAACTGGATGTCTCAGACACGGAGCTGACTGTCTCAAGCATGGAGTCAGCTCGACTTCAAAGTGAATAGAATTTGATATATCTCCCTAAGGTTCCAACTTTAAGCCCTAAGGTGCCACCATCATCTACTTTATTCTTCTTTTAGATTTCTAAATTAACACCAAGTTTCGCATAATAGATTGGATCTACGATTGTAGCTCATCCTTAATTATTTATGAATGTAATTCATTTATAGAATATATTGCATAATATTTTTTGGATGTTTATATCTTGTTGCTTTTGTTTATTGCATTGCATAATGATAGACCCGTCAATTGATTAGTGTACATATCAGAGACTATTTATTGATGCTATACTAATATTATTATTCAACATGTTATATTGATTAATGTTCATTAACGTTGCAGATCACGATGGCACCAAAATGCTATCTAGCTTTCATCCCTGCCTCTTGATAGGTTACGTATAGTTCAGCATCCGAGGAGCAGTCGGAGCATACTCCATCCACCTCGACATCGGCTGCTCAGGAACCTCCACCGTCAGTATCTACTCCATTGACGATATCTACTCCACCGGCGGCATCTACTCTACTGACAGCTGAGCCTCTATCGTCGTCCATATCTGAGACACATACTACTACGCAGGCATCTAAGTGTATATTTTTATTATATTAGCGCAACTTTATTTTTATATAGTATTTATATACTTATATATTTGCATAACGTATTTGCATTGTAGGTGCATCATCCAGCCGGATATTTTACAGTCCCACACGTATGACATACATGTGAAACTGCCAGCATCAAGTGATTGTCTATTACGATGCGGAGGGGAGGCCAGTAGGAAAGATCGCATGAAAGATATATTTCTTTTTTAGAGTGCTTATGAGACGGTCGGACATCATTTTCGTAGAGCCCAAAGACTGGCGATTGATAGATGCTACCATCAGAGATCGGATATAGAAGGAGATATGGATAAGTACGTGTATCTTAGTTATATTTATGCATTTTATATATTTATACTATATATATTTAATTAGAATAATTTTATAATTAATTTTTGATAACTTTGTATAGAGAAGGTACAACTTTCTTGATCATGAAAGGGCTCGAGATGTCCGACTAAGGAAGATCGAGAAGTTGTACCAGAATTATAAGGTCAAGCTCCATAGAGGATGGCTCGAGCACCAACGAGATACTTCAGAGGAGCTTGTTCCCTGGATATAGGACCGTCCTCCGAGTCAGGAAGATAGAATGGTTAGACACTAGAGGAGCCAAGAGTTCGAGATAAAATTTCTAACTTTTAAATTTTTTAATATACTTAATATTTTATTTAAATATTTTTAATATTTATTATTTATTTGAATACTTATTAGACTATCTTTCATTAGAATCGGGAGAATCTTGCAGCCCAGGAGTATACGTACACTCTAGGCTGCGAGTCTATGGCCAGTCGTATGCATAGAGAGATAATTAAATCTAAATCTTACTAGATAAATTAAATTCATATTTTTTATCATCTTTCTAATAAATTTATTTTTTATTATAGCTTATGAGAGATGGAGTTATGCCCAACCATAGCGAGATCTTCCAATCCAGCCGCATGGATAAGACGGGCAGGCCGATGAACGCCGCGATCGAGCATATTTTTATAAGTATTAAATATATTAGTATATATGATTAGTATTATAGCATTTCTTATAAAATTTTATTTTAATTTATAATTACTGAATCAGTTAGATGCGCTCGCAAGTGAGGGCCCAGATACCTCTGGGCCCCATGACCATCTGTCTCAAGTCTTGGGGCCTGAGCACTCTAATAGGATCCGATGAAGGCCCGAACACACATCGATGAGCTACTAATCTGAGGCGAGTGTCTCCTCATAAACTTTCAGTATCATCAATCAGGAGGAGCTTGAGAAGGCGTTGGCATGGACAGATCATGCTGCGATGTGGATAGATCGAGCTGAGGAGCGTATATCTCATCTACAGGACATCGTAAGAGACATGATGTTGACGCTCAGCATGCATTTTGAAGTCACGAGCTTCGAAAATATGTTGACTCGTATTCCAGCTCCTACTCTAGCTCCGACTCCTGCTTCGGCTCTTACACCAGCTCCGACTCCGACTCTGGGTGACAATAACGATGATGTAGATTTTGGAGATTTTTGATGTATTTTATTTTTTAAAAAAATATTATAATAAATTTTATTCAGTAATAAAATTTTAGCATTTCAGAATAATTTTTATGTTTATTATATTTTTTATATTATATATCTATATTTATCAAATAAAATATATAAAAAAAATAAAAATTTTAATTTTTTAATTACTCAAGATCTATGACAGCAGTTTTATAATCGCTGCCATATTCGTGCCAATCGTTGCCATAGATTTCTGATGCAAATGGTGTCAACCGCTGCTGTAGATTATCTATGGTAGCGGTTATGTAACCGCTGCTATAGATAACCTATGACAGCGATTACATAACCGCTACTATAGATCAATCTATTACAATGGTTTATAAATCGCTGCAATAGGCTATCTATGGCAGCAATTCAAACAACCACTGCAACAACCGCTATCATAGAGCTACGACGACGGCTGCAGTAGCAGTGGTTAAATAACCACTGTTATAGCCTATGACAGTGATTTTTTGGGCTACGGCAACAGTTACGAACCACTACTATAGTTTTTTTTTGTGATAGTGCAAATAGTTATATGGGATCCCTAAAAGATTAGTCCCTGCCATCATTATTGTTAGCCTCTGCTTGACTCATTCGAAGACAAGAAATGATAGATAGCCATATGGGATCTTCGAAGGATTAGTCCTTATTTCATCATCGTTAGCCTCCACTTGACTCATCTATAGACGAGGAAGGCTAGATGGCCATGTACGGTTCCTAGAAGGTTAGCCCCTATCAGCGTCAGCACCCGCTCAACTCATCCATGGATGAGGAGTACTAGATGGTGATGTGGGTTTTTCGAAGGGTTATCTCCTATCGTCATTATCGTTGGCCTCTACTCGACTCATTCATGGATGAGCACTAGATGCCCATATAAGGTCCTTAGAGGGTGAG
The DNA here is from genome assembly GCA_006176705.1 of Cocos nucifera. Lineage (NCBI taxonomy): Eukaryota > Viridiplantae > Streptophyta > Magnoliopsida > Arecales > Arecaceae > Cocos > Cocos nucifera. Next base: position 1,169,542 of record QRFJ01000161.1, on the reverse strand, counting down.
CTCCTATCATCGACAGTACCGGCCTTCACTCAACTCATCCATGGACGAAAAGCACCAGTTGGCCATGTGGGATCATCGAAGAGTTATTACTTGTTATCATCGTCGTTGGCCTCCACTTAACTCATCCATAGATGAGGAGCACCAGGTGGCCATATAGGATTTCAGAGGGTTATTTTCTATCATTGTTATTGTCAGTCTCAGCTCGACTTATCCATGGATGAGGAGCACCATGTGGCTATGTGAAGTCTCCAAAGAGTTATCTCATGTCATCGTCATCGGCCTCCACTTGATTTATCCGTAGATGAGGAGCACCAATTGGCCATGTGAGATTTCTGGAGGATTATGATCCCCTGTCATCATCGGTGGTAGCCTCCATTCGACTCATGCTAGAATGAGGAGTGCCAGGGACCAATGTGGGATCTCCGAAGGATTAGTCCCTTCTTTAGAGCTCTTCCTCTCAATGTGATTTTTCATATCTAGGGGAGTAGCCTAGAGTTAAATCTCCATCGGAGGAAGAGCTCCATTGTCGATCTTCCTTCATTAAGCTCCGATAGGAGGATGATCGGGGTGCAGGAGCAAGAGTAGGATGGAGGTGCTATTCGGGGGTATATTTCAAACTCCTAGAACGAGATTGTTGATTTGGTCAGTAAGGAGCTAGCTGCCTGAGGAATTGGCTTCGGACGTGTTGCTTCTCCATCACTTGCTGGAGCCATTGTACGACACTGCTCAGCACCTCGATCTAGTGAACCAGGGCATCAAATAGTTGTGGATCCATCGTAATAGGGGGCTGCATGGTAGCGAATCCTTGGGCAGTACTACTCTGACGATGGTGGAGAGATTGTCGATGAAAGATGGTAAAATTGTATGCTCTCATCTGCACATGCTCTCTTTCCTCTTTGAACGGGATTTACGGCCCTTTCCCTAGTGCCATTTAAATAGGATTTATAGAGAGTGAAGGATAAGATCACTGAGAAACTATGAACCTAGAAATGGGGAATACTTTCAATGATAGGAAGATTCACTGTTGTTCCAGCAGTCTTCTCCAAATGATTTAATACAGTCTTGTTTAGCTTTGCGTTGGGGCAACAGAAATAGAACAATACATATGGTGGCCGGAAAAGAGAGAGATATCCGACTAGCAGGAGAAGCTTCGAAAGGAGTTTAGGCTCAAGAGAAGTCCGAATGAAGGAGAAGCTTGGAAAGAGAGTTTGGCTCCTATAGGCATCTGACGAAGGAGTGTGGAGGAAGTTTGGGCTCTTTGTAGGAGTCCGACTGTAGGAAGCAATTGGAAGGAGTTCGCTCCTAAGAGAGTTCGGCAGAAATTCAACCATTGAGAGAGTTCGACTGGGGCTCAGAACCGCTGAGAATTTTGGCCGACTGAAGGAAATTTCAGCTGGGACTCGATCCCCGCTGGGGAGTTCGATCGGTGAAGGAGTTCGCTAAGGTTTGGTTGCTGAAGCTCTTCATGATCATCTTGCATTTGGGCTAAGCTCAGAGCGGGACTTTTGCAGCAGGAGCGGAGGTTTATCTCCAAAATAAAAATATTTATTTTATAGCAAATATTTATCGAGGCATTTGTTGTCAGTTCAATACTTGACCGCAAAATCAATTTTTGGCTTAAAAGAGCGATTATATATAGTCCTTGTTCAGTTGACCAGGATTTTTCATGACTTAATTGCGAAAGACGTAGACGCGTTCTTTTTCACAGATGGATTAATGTTTAGCCATCTAATTCTCGATGTACAAAAAATTAAAACAGCAAAAAAAAAAATCTTATCACTAAAAGATGAAATTAACGACTATTTTTACCGTGATGCTTTTTAAAAAACGTCATTGCAAGTTTGCGCCTGACTTACCACCATGATTTTTAAAATGCATCGTGGATTTAACATGCTTAAAAAATGTCATAAAACTTTCAAGATACGTCAACCCGCCACATATTTTTTTTGAAAAAGCATCAATTAAATTTCAAATTTTTTTATTGCGCTTTCTTAGTATTATTTATTAATGCGTGTTAAAAAGCATCATTCATGTTGCTTAATCTTCGATCTAACTATCGTCCCGTGCCCTAACCTATTCACCGCCACCCCCGTACCCTTTTCTCCTTTGCCCCGTGCGCCTAATCCCTTCCCATCCCCGCCGCCCATATTTCATTCGATTCCAACCATCGGCACCGCACCCATCCTCCGACGCACAAAGCCATCACGCTAGAACTGCTGTCGCCCTCCTCTCTACTCATGTCGCCATCTAGGCCCACACGCCCATCCTCCATTCTCGAGACCCACCCACTAGCCCTCTCCCCTCCCCCTCCCAAACGATCATTTGCGGCAAGCCAAAACACCCCTGGTCCCTCTGATTTGCCGCACCCCCCGTCCCCCTTCCCAAGTGCCCCCTCCCCGCCCGCACCCACTGCCACCCTCCCCGACGGCCGCACCCCACTACCCCCTGGCCCGACCACCGAGCCCAACCGATAGGTAGGCCCCCACATGTTCCTCCTCTCCCAGCCCTTCAGCATCCATCGCTCCGGCCCCTCCCAACAGGCCATGCCTCCTGGCCTTGCCTCGCCGACGACCTCCCTTCCAGCCATCGTGCTCCTCTTGCACCCCTCAACTCTCCGATCTTTGGTTATATTATTTGACAAATTATTTTTCTAAATAATATTTTAAATAATTTAAAATAGAATAAATTTAATATATTCATTGTTTGACCATCATATGCTTTTATTGAATGTAGGCTATTTGACGAAAATATATCTACCTAGTCTTTTCTCGTATCATTGTCTATTGTAAGTAAATTCTTTCTCTAATAATGTTTTATTTTATAGATTGAAAGATTATTCTCGTGTAATGGCATTATTTGAAAAGTAATATATATGTAGTTTAGAGGATTTGATAATATCTTTAATTATTTTATTAATCTAATTGAGATAAATTTTGCATCCACAAAGTTCAGTATGATCCTAGCCTACATATCACATCGAGAAATCACACAGAACGAGAAACTTCGATTGAGAATTCTTCCTCCGCGGCTCATACTCGACGGTTACGGCTATCGCTTAGTCTGCTATAACGGGTGCTTCGACAGTACTCTCTCCATGATAGACTCCAAGCGCGGCTCTGAACAGTTCCACTATCGGACAGCTATGGCTGTCACTTCAGTCTGCTACAGGTGGTGCTATAAGGTGGTGCTCATCCTATGTACAGACTTCATATGGCCCCGAGGGGTCCGCTACTAGAGGTATGGCTGAACTATAGTCCTGCTACTTCGCTCCATTATAAAAAAATTTCTAGATATTATTTCTCTTAGCCTCTCTTCTTTTTTTCAAACCTGCTGAATTCTTTCTGAGTACTCCATTTTTGTTGGCCAGAAGAGCTAAACTTAATCATGTGGACTAGCCTGTCGGAGCCACCCACCGAACTGTTGGACAGAAACTTTATTTTCTCAGGTCATAGACGGTGGCCTCTTCTTCCTCAACTCTACTCGATCCGATATTCGAAACCAAATATCCTGCACCAATGGATGGCGCTAGAGAAAGGGCTCTCTATTCCTGAGGTTTCCTTACGTCTTAAAGGAGTGCTTGGTAGGCAATCTCTCTTCTTCTCTCTTAAAGTTCTTTCTAAAAAAATACCTCTAGAAAGCTTCGATCCTACGATCAATCGGCCTCCTGCAACTAAGATCCCGTCCAGAATCTATCCGTCCCACTTTGGCTCCGATAACTCAAGCTCCCCTGCAGTTCATAATGGATATGGAGCAGTTCAGACCTGCTGCGTGCCAGCAGGTCGCGGTCTATGAGCAGTGCAGAACCATCATCGGTAGGGCTTCGTGCCAATCCGATCGAGCAGGCTTTCTTTCAGAGCTCCATAAATCTGGTCTGGGGACAGCCGACTTGGGCTAGCTAATCGGCTGACCTTCAAAAAGGGAAAGAGAGGGTGGAAGAACCTCCTACTTCGAAACTCTGACCTCAACCTCCGAGAGAAGCTTTGCCCCCGAATTCACCAAAAAAATCCTGAGAATCACGCTGTGATTCATGAAGATCTCCTGGAACCTAAGACTCCAGAAAATAAGCCGATAAATCGAAGAACTCCATCATAGCTTTCCTCCCTCAACATGGTAATGATATTTACACTAACCCTCCTTTTTCTTAGATGGTATTATCAGAAAACCAATCTCCGTCGAACTTTCAAGCTCCCATAAGTTTGAAAGTTGACGATGGGACGCGACCGGAATCCGATCGACCACCTAAAGGCCTTTCGAAAAATGATGCTGCTCCCATGATGCAATCGATAGCATTTGTAGACAGTCATGTCCGTCCACGCCTCAAGGGAGCCACCAGGAACTAGTTGAACCAAATACTTTTTCCTTCAATCAAAATGGCCCATCGGTTTGTGGTCACTTCATCAGCAGCCGACGTTTGTCGAGGTTTGGATTTTTCTAATGAATATCAAGCAAAAAGGAGGAAGAATTCTGTCCGGACTTTATGTCACCCGATTTAAATGTAACTGCAGTTAAGAGGTTCGGAACCTAGATCAATTCTGCTTGCAATAAACGCACATAAAGGGTGCCTGTCTAAAAGAATGGATTTGTTAATTCTTTCTGAAGAAGAAGTTTTCCAGGAACTTTGCTGATCTGACTAGCTGTTCGGGCCTGAAAGGATATGCCCTAAGGAAAATGCCTTTCAAATTTTGAAAGATAAGAAAGATCTGGCAGGAGAACGACAAGCAAGCGAGTCATAATTAAACTATAGCTAATGGAAAGGCGAATGAAAGCTCGCTACTGACGCTCACGGCCTTTTTCCTGAGCGCAAGCGAGTCCCGAACTTCTCGGGGTGGGCTGGGCCTGAGCTATTCGTCTGTCAATAGAAGCCTTGCGATAGAAGGGCATGAAAAAGTGTCTCTCCCAATGAGGTTCACAACTACGCCTCCCTCATGCTCCAAAAATGGTATAGTATCTATAGTGAAGATCAAAGGAGCAACTAAAGGGCCTGAAAGGATGCACACTCATCTCGACAAGCGCAATCCTAAATAAATACTAATCTTTACCCATCGTGACGCACGATCATCGATACTGAAGAATGCATTCAACTCACAAGACGAGATGAGGAGCTCATCAGGGAGAGGTCCAGCTGGATCGATTCCGTCATATGTGATCTGAAGTGAGAAAAGATCGATCGAGAGCACTACCAAATCAAAACCACTACGGAGGGAGGAATAACAAGAAAGAAATCGACCGTCTCGTCGAATCATCAATACTTTCCTCTAGGGGACTTTCGGCGTGAAGAGGCCAGTGGATTAAGAGATCAGTGAAAAAATGAAGAACCGAAGAGGTCCACTCGCTTTCAGCGTGAGATGCTCAAAGGCGAGTTAATTTTCGTATAATGACGCAGTTGTAATCTTCTTTAAACTCGCCGACTATTAGTGCTACGCTGTATTGTTGGTAGATCAATAGAAGCCTTCGACTATGTTTTATTTTATAGATGCTTTCCAAAAATATCCTTACTCAATAACCAACTTGGGATCTATGAACTCTCTCATTGGTAGACTTCACTGGTCGATGCGCTGGTGCAGTTGAGGGCATAATAACTTTAACTGTGACTACACGGACAATGATGTCTGAAAGCTTGGTTAAGGTATAGATCAATTTTTTAATCGTAAGGCTCCATCTACATACAATACTATTCCTCGATCGCCTGGATTGAACGTATTCCGAGCAGTGGTGTCAATTATTATTAAAGGTTAAAAGTTTCCAACGAGCTGCTAACTTAGAGAGATTAGGTGGAGATCAGATATTGGCGAGAGTGTTGTTACTTCATTAATCCTATTAGAAGAAATGTCCGCCCAACTTTTGTTTCATTTAGTGGACTGGATTGCCCATGACGACCTCACCAAAGAATGGGGTGAGCTATGGGGAACCTCATATCTAATGTCCTTAAACGTATAAAAATATGGAGCATACACTGTATGATCAGCTCCAACTTGGGCGACGAGATTTCGGAAGCAACCCATACCGTTCTTCAAGAAAGAATGCGAACGTCTTCAACCCTGAGCCCCAGCCGGATATGCCCAAACAATTGACGTCGAGATCATGGAACTCGGCTGACAGAGCGTTTGTCCTAAGTATCGATCGATAAAAGGAGAAGATTGTGCAACACACCCCGAAGAGGCAAAAAGAAAGATCACAGAAGAAGTAGGTAAGCTCCTCAAAGCTGGATTCATCCGAAATTATTCGACCTGGGTCTCAAACGTGATCCTCGTCAAAAAGGCAAACAATAAGTGGAGGATGTGTATAGACTTCAAAAAGCTGAACAAAGTCTGTCCAAAAGATAGCTACCCTCTTTTCAAGATTGATTAATTAGTAGATGAAACTTCGGGCTACAAGCTCCTCACCTTCATAGATGCCTTCTTCGACTTAATTAGATACAGATGGCACTGAAGGACGAGGAGAAAACTATTTTTGTTACTGAAAGTGGTCTTTATTGTTACAGGATTATGCCCTTTGTGCTCAAAAATGCAGGGATAATGTACCAGTGCCTGATCAACAAGATCTTTAAGAAGCAAATCGATCGCAACATGAAGGTATATGTGGATGACATGCTCATCAAAAGTCGAGCTTCTATAAACCAGCTCATCGACCTCGAAGAGACCTTCAGTGTACTCAAAAAGTACAAGATGAAGCTAAACCTGATCAAGTGCACCTTTGGCGTGACCTCAGAAAAGTTTCTGGGGTTTATGGTATCAAGGCACGGGATTGAAGCAAATTCAAAAAAAATTCAAGCTATTCAGGTGATAACTGCTCTAAAAATAATCAAAAAAATTCAGCGTCTGACTAAAAAAGTGGCATCCCTAAATCACTTCATCTCGAGATCGATCGAATAATGCATGCCCTTCTTCCAAGTTCTCAAGCAATCAAAGAACTTCTGCTGGATGATGGAGTGCCAACGGACATTTGAGGAGCTCAAAAATTATCTCGACTCACCCTCACTGCTGGCAAAGCCCAAATTTAGAGAAGAATTATTCTTATACCTAGCAGTCTCTCCAACGATCTTGGCAGCAGTCCTGGTCAAGGAGGAAGCGATGTTGCAGTATTCGATCTACTATGTAAGTCGGATCCTAAGGGATGCAGAGACTAAGTACTCTAAGCTGAAAAAATTGACATACTCTCTTCTAATTGTTGCTAGGAGACTCCGACCTTACTTTCAGAAGCACACCATAACGGTCCTCACGGATCAACCAATAAAAGTAGTTCTTCATCAAATGGATAATTTTTAATTAGTGGTCGGCCAAGTTAGTGGCAACTATAAAGCGTGGAAGAAAAGTATGATGAAATACCTTAAGAAAGTAAATAATTTAACTCCGACCTTCGGCAATTTTGGCATTCGATGATTCTAAGGGTAGAAAATATAAGAGCCAATCTTCTCTTTAAATTGGTCACTTCAGCCTCAATCGAACTGTCCAAAAAAATATTTTTTGAAACTCTAAAATATCCAAGCTCAGAGGAATCACAGTTCGTTATGCAGATGGAGCTCGAGTCGAGCTGGATTAATCCGTTAGTTGCCTATCTTAAAGAGGTAGTTCTTTCTCGTGATCCGAAAGAAGCTCAGAAACTCGAGAATCAAGCCTTCCAGTACGTTTTATATGAGGGCAAGTTGTATAAGAGGTCATATTCGCTACTGCTACTGAGATGTTTCTGATCTTCAGAGGCCAACTTCGCATTATGGAAAGTGCACGAGAAAATTTATGGAAGTCATGTAGGAGCCAGATCCCTATCACAAAAACTACTTCAACAAGGGTACTATTAGCCGATCTTGTACCACGATTCTATAGAGTATGTCAAGAAATATGATCGCTGTTAGAAAAATATAAACATACAAAGACAGTCGACCTTCGAGCTTACTCTACTAAGCGCATCCTGAGCATTTGCGCAGTGGAGAATGGATATACTTGGTTCTTTTTCAATGGCATCCGAACAATGAAAGTTTCTCCTAGTTACGATCGACTATTTTATCAAATGGGTCAAAGCCGTACCACTAGCAAAAATCATCAAGGCCAAGGTATAGGACTTTATCTGAAAGTCAATCATCTGTCGGTTCGGTCTGTCTCGAACTCTCATAATAGATAACGGATGATAATTCACTAGGATGAGGTTCACCGAGTTCTGCAAAGATCTAAACATCTTCCATCACTTCATATCGGTAGCTCACCCACAGGCAAATGGAGAAGCTAAAGTGACCAATCGGATCCTACTACAAGGCATTAAGACAAGGCTCGATAAAGCAAAGGAGCCTGGATGGACAAACTCTACCACGTTCTTTGGACGTACCGAACTATTCAAAGGCTACCGACTGGAGAAACATCATTCATCTTAGCCTTTGAAATGGAGGCAATCATCCCAATCGAGCTTAAACTTTCATCAGCATGGATCGTGGCCTTCAACGAGCAGCATAACCCATAAGACCTCAAAGTCAACCTCGATCTGCTAGAAGAAAAAAAAGAGGAAGCCCAGGTTCAGATGATGGCCTACAAACAAAGAGTGGCCCGATACTATAACTCCAGAGTTAGAGATAAAATGTTCAAAGTGGAGAACTTAGTGCTTCGACGAGCCACCATCTCTCAGCCTCAGATCTTGAGGAAGCTTACCCCAAATTGAAAAGGCCCGTATGAAGTAGAGGAGATCGTCCAGCCCAAAACTTATCATCTGAAAGAGCTCGGAGGAACAATGCTCCCACGACCTTAGAATTTAGAAAATCTGAGAATGTACTATCAGTAATTTTTCTTCAACAAAACTTCTCTATTTCAACATTATTATTTTTTGGTGCAAAAACTATATGATAACAGAAAAGAAGCAATCAAAAATGACCATGTTAGGAACAGGAGGAGAACATCGTCCTAACATGAGTAAGTCGAAGACCTCTGATTATTTAAGATAGGAGAAGGACAGAGGCCCATTCAATGGCACATTTGTGCCCCTATTGTCATGTTAGGAATAAAAGAAGAACCTTGTCCTAACATGAGCAAGTTGAAGGCCTCATTCATTTTAGATGAGATGAGGAAGAGGCCCTAACAACGATCCTTATGTGCCCTATAGTCCGTTAGGACAGGAGGAGAACCTCGATCCTAACGTGAGCAAAGTTGAAGACCTCATTCATTTTAGATGAATGAGGGAAGAGAGCCCTAACAATGCCCTTATGTGCTCCTACGGTCCATTAAAAATAGAGAAGAACCTATCCTAACATGAGCAAAGTCAAAGGCCTCGTTCATTTTAGATAAGATGATGGAAGAGGCCCTAACAATGGCCCTTATGTCCCCTACAGTTCGTTAGGACCAGGAAGAGAACCTCATCCTAGATGTGAGCAAGTCGAAGACCTCTGATTATTTAAGATAGGAAGAGAGGAGAGGCCCATTCAATGGCCCATCTATGCCCCTATTGCCATGTTAGGAACAAGAGGAGAACCTCATCTTAACATGAGCAAGTCGAGGCCTCGTTCATTTTAGACGAGATGAGAGGAGAGACCCTGACAATGGTCCTAATGTGCCCGACAAGATAAGAAATAAGAATCTTCTTCAATCTCAGTTGGAGATAAGATCTTTCCCAAGCTTCAACGTAAATCTCAATAGGAGATAAGATCTCCTTCAACCTTGGTTGGAGATAAGATCTCTCTGAAGCTTCAGCTTCAACTTCAACAGGAGACAAGATCTTCTTCAACCTCGACTGGAGATAAGATCTTCTCCGAGTTTGAACGTCAACATCAATAGGAGATAAGATCTCTTTCAACCTTGGCTGGAGATAAGATCTCCTTCAAGCTTTAGCTTCAACTTCAACAGAAGATAAAATCTCCTTCAACCTCGACTGAAGATAAGATCTCTCCCGAGCTTCAACGTCAATGTCAACAAGAGATAAGATCTTCTTTAACCTCGGCTGGAGATAAGATCTCATCTGAGCTTCAACTTCAACCTTAACAGGAGATAAGATCTTCTTCAACCTCGATTGGAGATAAGATCTTCTCCAAGCTTCAATGTCAACCTCAATAGGAGATAAGATCTTCTTTAACCTCGACTGGAGATAAGATCTCTCCTGATCTTCAGCTTCAAATAGGAGATAAGATCTTCTTCAACCCTGGCTGAAGATAAGATCTCCTTCTGAGCTTCAATGTCAACCTCAATAGGAGATAAGATCTTCTTCAACCTCAGCTGGAGATTAGATCTTTTCGAGCTTCAACGTCAACCTCCAACAGAAGATAAGATCTTCTTTAACCTCGCTGGAGATAAGATCTTCTTCGAGCTTCAACTTCAATGTCAACAAGAGATAAGATCTTCTTCAACCTCAATTGAAGATAAGACCTTCCTCGAGCTTCAACGTCAACCTCAATAGGAGATAAGATCTCCTTCAACCTCGACTGGAGATAAGATCTCTTTCGAGCTTCAGTTTCAACTTCAACAAGAGATAAGATCATCTTCAACCTTGGTTGGAGATAAGATGTCCTCCAAGCTTCAGCTTCAACTTCGATAGGAGATAAGATCTTTTTCAATCTTGGCTGAAGATAAGATCTCTTTCGAGCTTCAACGTCAACATCAACAGAAGATAAAATCTTCTTCAACCTCGATTGGAGATAAGATCTCCTCTGAGCTTCAGCTTCAACTTCAAAACCTCGGCTGAAAATAAGATCTCCTCCAAACTTCACTCAAATGTCAATAAAAGATAAAGATCTCCTTTATATCTCGACTGAAGATAAGATCTCCTCCAAGCTTCAATGTCAACCTCAATAGGAGAAAGATCTTCTTCAACCTCGGTTGGAGATAAGATCACCTCCGAGCTTCAATATCAATCTCAATAGGAGATAAGATCTTCTTCAACCTCGACTGAAGATAAGATCTCCTCCAAGCTTCAACTTCAACATCAATAGAAGATAAGATCTCCTTCAATCTCGATTGGAGATAAGATCTCTCTCGAACTTCAACGTCAATCTCAATGGGAGATAAGATCTCCTTCAACCTCAGCTGAAGATAAGATCTCCTCCGAGCTTTAGCTTTAACTTCAATAGGAGATAAGATCTCCTTCAATCTCGACTGGAGATAAGATCTCTTCCGAGCTTTAACATCAACGTCAACAGAAGATAAGATCTCCTTCAAGCTCGATAGAAGATAAGATCTCTTTCGAGCTTCAACCTCAATGGATGTAAAATCCGAAAAAGAACTTTGGCAGTCATCTTTTTTGGTACTCTCCTCCTTCGAGTTTCGAACTTGAGAGTGGGGGGACTATTATTGAGGATAAATTTTGCTCTCATCGAAGTTCAGCCTGATGCTTAGCCTAACATAACTAACAATCATGAAAGAGTTTCGATCGAAAATTCTTCCTCCAACGGCCTACTATCGGATGGTTACAACTGTTGCTATCAATCTGCTACAGGCGGTGCTATGGATGGTGCCTCCCTTCGTGACAGACTTCATGCGGCTTCGAACGGTCTACTATCGGACAACTATGACTGTCACTATCAGTCTGCTATAGGGTGGTGCTACAGGCGGTGCCTCTCTTGGTGACAGACTTCATGCGGCCTCGAGCGATCCGCTATCAGACGGCTATGGCTATCACTATCAATCTGCTACCGGCTCCATCTATAAAAAGAGATCCTTCAGATACATTTTTTCTAAGCTCTCTTCTTCTTTTCAAAATTTTGCTAAATTCTTTTCTGAGCATTTCATTTTTGTTGGCCAGAAGAGCTAACTTGATCATCGAAGGATCCTACCGGAGCCACCACCACCAACTCTGAATGAAACTTTGTTTTACAGGTCACAAGCGATGATCTCTTCTTTCTCAACTCTAGCTCAATCCGATGTCAACCAGATTCTGCACCAATATTAATTATTTCTATATTTGATTGTGATGCCTTAGCTTTTGATGGCTAGACTGGGTTTAGGAAAGAGATTGTTTATTTTCTTGTATATGAAAATTTTGAATGACTTAGAAAAATTAATTTTGTTGATCCTTTAAGCCCTTAGTAAGGGTTTATTTAAAAATGCTTTGGTTAGGATGCATGCTAATCCCTAAGGGTTTATTTTGTTGATTCTTTGTTATTTGGTTGCCATCAGACCATTATCTAATGGAGTTGTTAAAAGTTTATGACACAGTGCACCATATTTAATTAACATGCACGAGACTTAGATCTCAGTCTTGCACGCTCGGGCCTCCAGTCCCAGCTGGCGTTGAAAGCATCCAGCCCTCATGTGCCCTATGCACTCAAATCGATGGAAGATGCTGGGCAACGTTAATTATGAATTAATTTTAATAAAATTTATATTGCATGGAGTCATAGATCTATTTTTTGATTAATGTATATATTTTATTATATTCGTACATTTATTTATTTTTGTATAGATAAAAGAATTATGTACATTGGTTAATTGATTGTCTAGTATGGATAGTTTAAAAAATATGAGTAATTCTATAAGTTATTATAATAATCAAATGGTATGCTGAGGATTCGAAAAAAAAATTTGGATGGTATTTTCATTTTATTCTTCCTATATGGGAGAAATAAGAAAAAATACTATCAAAATTTTTTTGGCTCTTGTTGCATATCATTTGATTACTATAATTGACCTATAAAATTAATGCTTTTTCTAAATTGGATAGGACTTTCTTTACCTATTAGTTAATGATAATAAGTGTTGGTGCAGAATCTGATTGATGTCGGATCGAGCTGGAGTTAAGGAAGAAGAGATCGCCGTCAGTGATCTGCAAAATAAAATATCATCCAGAGTCGGTGGTGGTGGCTTCGGCAGGATCCTCCGATGATTAAATGAGCTCTTTTGGCCAACAAAAATGGAGTGCTCGAGCAAGAGTTCGGCAGAGTTTTAAGAAGGAGAAGGGAGCTTAAAGAAAATATATCTGGAGGATCCCTTTTTATAGATGGAGTCTGAAGCAAATTGATAGTGACAATCGTAGCCATTTGGTAGTGGACCGCTCAAGGCCTGGTGGAGTCTATCATGGAGGAGGCACCGCCTAGCGCCACTTATAGTAGACTGATGGTGACAGTCATAGCTATTTAGTACTGAGCCACTCGAGGCCACATAGGATTCCGTATGGAGAGGAAGAGGTATCGTCAAATTGACAGGGATCGTTCGTTGAGATTTAATAATTGAAGTTCGAAGGAAGTAGGCATTGGTCGATGAAGAGCTTCGACATACATTCATTTCAGAGAAGTTTGGACTCCTAAAGGGGATATAACTGAAGGAGAAATCCAAAAGGAGTTCGACATTTGGAGGAATCCGACTGAAGGTAAGGTTAGAAGAAGTTTGGCTCCTAAAGAAATCCGACTGAAGGAGAGGTTTAGAAGGAGTTCGGCTCCTGGAGGAATTTGACTGAAGAAAAATCCGAAAGAAGTTCGGCTCCTAGAGGAATCCGACTGAAGGAGAAATTCAGAAGGAGTTTGGCTCCTGAAAGAATCCGACTGAAAAAAAAATTTAGAAGGAGTTCAACTCCTGTAAAATCTGACTGAAGAAGAAAGT